>JAXRJS010000016.1:845000-1445000 GCA_037127375.1 Dione juno | reverse complement strand
GAAAATTTGATAGTGTACTGTGTACATTTGACAAATATACTATTTTAATGTATTTCCATATTTTCATAGGAGATAAGTAATGAATACCAATTCAATCAATTGAAATTGACTTCCATATATTATTATACAGTAAAGACGTCTGTGGGTTGTTTTAAATGCCTAACTAGTGGATATTAAATTTAAAAAAGACTTATATAGAATCACTTAGTAAAGCAATGAAAAAAAGAAATACTACCCACCCTGGCTTCGCTCTTTTTAACTACATTATTAATTATTCATTAGTAAAGTGAATTGCATTCAATTATATATCAAAAATTTGAGCCCATATGCTATTCTGATATATAAGCTATATTACTACAAAATTTTCCGTTAAAGCGGTACAAACATATATCTTTAAAAACTTTCATTTTTTTCATATTAGTAAATGACTTCATGTGATATTTGACGTACAAGTCATGAACTCCGTACAAATACATATATTTATAAATATTTAAACAAAGTTAAGCGGTAAAAGACATCTAAGAGTGTCGCAGTTAATTTATAATTGCGACACAACCGGCTAATAATATGTAAATCCCGTTTGATTCATACCTTTTTAATTAATGAATGTTGTCGCGGTAATTAGTGGCCGGCGCCAAACGTTTAGGCTTCACGACTAATTGGCAGAAGTGTTGAGATTTACTATCGATTCAGTCGATAGTCGTTAGCGAATGCGTAAATATAATATGTAAAATGGTTTTATCTTTCTATAGCGAGTCTTATGTCATATGTATATAGAACGTAAGTTCAATGCCATTTTAAAATATATCAGTTTTAAGTGAAATTAAAATATTTTTTTTAATGAAATAAACTGTAAAGTTATATAACTATATTATTATCAAATATATTATTATATAATTTATCGTATTATAGGTATTTATATATTCGTCTATATCTACTTATAATATTTCTTTCTACTTATACTTACCTGTTTATAATTTGAAGTGTTCCTATTCGTCCTAAACGTTATCTGGAAGAGATGGCTACAAAGCCATAAGATCGCCTCTTGTACATTGTTTTCTCTTTTGTATGTTTATTTTTATATTTATATTTTGTACAAATAAAGTAATAATAATAATAATAATAATAACTTATTATATGTATATACATATATATGCTTCTGCATGTGAGTAATCGATAGCAGTATAAGTTTTTTTTTATATACTTTTTTCTCTGCTTTGCACTTTATTCTTCATAGCAGAGAAGAGAGCATGAATAGAGAGAACTTAGTATCAAGACACTCTGTTCTACATTTTCTACTCAGTTTCGAGATATTGCGTACTAAGTGGCGAAACTCAACGCCGGGCTTTGTCTTACCAAGGCGGAGAAATAAAATAATGCACTGTCACGAATGGGAATTGAACCCATGACCACTTACACAAAAATATCATGATGTCACATAGCCTATAACCTTCCTTAAAAAATAGACTACTCAACACAATTTTCTTTTTCTATTCGAAACAGTATTTCCTGAGATTAGTGCGTTCAAACAAACAAACTCTTCAGCTTTATATTATTAATATAGATTATTCTATTGTATTTAGTTATACATATAAACTTGTAATGCCTAGTTATCGCTTCCAAAAACTAAATAAGTCATTTATGGATCTGGGTCCGGGTCTTTTAGCATCTCTGTAATAAAATTCCGCAATGTTCTTTAAATTTGCCGCTTTCGAAATTTAAAGAAAATGTTAAAACATACACTTTTCCCTTTATTTATTATATATATATATAAATATATATATATATATATATATATATATATATATATATATATATATATATATATATATATATATATATATATATATATATATATATATATATATATATATATATATATATATATATATATATATATATATATATATATATATATATATATATATATATATATATATATATATATATATATATTTATTATTATATATATATACCTCTAAATACAAAAACTTTAACAATTAACACAGGTACTACTTTAAATAATGTGCTAGTAGTTCGTTATAGTTTAGTGCAGTGAGCTGAACAGTCACTGTAGTTATTCAATGGAGGCAGAGAATAAGCTGCTCTATAATTTATACTGTATTTGAACTTTTAAGCACATTTCAAATTTAATTAAAATTGATAAAAGCAAAAAGCTTTTTAATTATGTGATGCTTAAACTATATATTAATACGCAAAAGAGAAACATGTACATCTTTTAACAAACACTGAATAAACAAGGTAGTATAGAATTTGGCATAGTTAAACTTTTTATGATAGAGTGAAGAGAGTTAATATATTTTTAAGTAATGCATGAGAAATAATTTATTTATATACTATAAAAAAAAAACAGTAAACAAATTGAATATGAATTTATACTTTTTAAAATATTTGTCTCTCTGTCCGTTTGTCTGTTTGTCACAGTTTTGGATTTACTAAACAGATTTAAATTACTTTTTTTTAATTATATAGCAATTATATGGCTATATATGGCTATAATTATAAGAAATAATAAATAAATGTTGCCATACCAAAAATGATTAAACATGAAAAGCAGTTTCTATTGACTCTTTCTATTCTCTGATGTAAAACTACAATAGATCAGCTAAACTATAAGAAATATAAAAATGGCTCTTTAACAAAAATTGTTGCATGTCTGGAGCATCTCATGATGAATCCTAATGCCCAGTTAAACTATATGCACTAAAGAAATGGTCCCACAGCAAAAGATATAAATTTTTCATTGCCATTTTGATATATAATATAAAAAATCGGTAAATCGGCACATGATATCGATACATCGATCGATACATCGGTAATCGGGTGGCAAGAATCATAACCATTTCTTTGACATTATACAAGTTTTGTATAGTGACATACACGTTGCTATGGAAACGCGTTAATGGCGAGTCTAGTGCAAATAATTATATAATCTACAAATGTCGTTCACAACTTTGTTTGAATGCACTATAATACGTAAAATCCCTTTTTGTCGAGTTCCCCATACGAATTTCCGAATATCCTTTCAGTACACTCTAACACTCCCCAAGGAATCTACGTGATAAATTTTAGCTTTCTGTGTCCAGTAGTTTCGGTTTTGCGTTGTCATTTATAAACTATGTACGGAGAGTTTTGAATGGAGGAGAGATTTACATAGTTTGTGAATTTGTAACTAAATTATTTTTTATTGCATATATCACTGTGATTTTTATATATTTAAATAATAAAAGTATATGTGACCGAAATCCATACCACGCTTTACCTTTTTACCAGAGCGTGGAAATGTAATGATTCCCCCGAGCGGAAATCGAACCCACAACCGTTGCACTATGTCACGTCCAAATTCTAGGTCTTATTCAAAATTCATCACTGCTCTTAAACTGGTACGTAAAACACAAAATAATTCTACATTAGATTTGAGAACCTATATATTTTTGTCATATGAATAAATTAAATTTATTCATTTATTCATTTTCATATAGTTATTACAATAAATATCTAAGCTTGATAATCAATGATAAATTATGCATTATGTTTATTAGCATGATAATAACTAATTATTTCTGATATAAATGCGTACAGCCGCAGGCGTGGTTACGTCAATGTTGTACTCAAATATGTACAAATGTTTGCTTTAGACAAGTTAAAATTGAAATACTTGAATTGGTTTGTTTTAGGCTTAGTTTTAACGTATTTGTACATATATTTGGTTTCGGTTAATATATTATGGGGAAAACTTATTGCATAGTGGTATGTTAATATGCGTTACATAACATCAATATGTTTAGGTAATTTTAATTGAAGAATATATTATGCTATACATATTTTGAATATATGAATAGCTCATTTCTTAAGGAACATTAGTAATCTTGGCCGATAATTGTATCTGTGAGCACAGAATGAATTTTTGATAAGAAATTTCTTAAAATTATAATATATAAACAAAATAAAAAAAAAAAAAACATTTTAAAAACGTATGTATAGATAAATAATATAAAAATATTTATAATTATTTTTTTTTGGCTCGACCGTTCTTGGTCCTACATACAACGTAAGGACGTTGATCCTCTACTTTCTACTTATAAAGACTTATCTTATCAGAGATGAAAACTTTTTTTTAAATCATTAGCCTTAGAAATCTAGTCACTAGGCTCTCTCTCCTTACTCTGGTACATGCGGGATACAGCATGAAAAAAAAATTGCCCGCATGGGAATCGAACCCGCATCTACCACAACAGTCCCAATACCCAAAACAATCGATACACCATAAAATTCAAGATACATTAACAAGCCACCTGCGTAAACGATAAAATAAAACAATTAATCCTTCCATTACTGGGTTAATCAACTTCCACGAACAAACGGTATTGTATACTTTTTTATATTTTTTTACCATACAATATATATACCACCTGTGGCATTATAAATCATGCTTTGGGAAATATCGATAGATACAAGAGCTATGGGATACGGTGGAGCCAATAGTGTTGCGGTAGTGGCTATTTTTTACATTCTACGATGGGTAGCCGGCCAAGATTACTATGAAGGTATGATATTGACTTTATATTATTATAAATCGTTTGATGTAACGTGGGATGTCTAGCTATATATGTTATTTATGATTTCCAATTCAATTGCTCAGCATATTTTTTTAGTTTTTAAATTGGATGCGCTATTATTAATTATTCGTTATTATTTCTGTAGCATCAGAACTTTGCAAATGGGTAATTTAAAAAAACATATTGAAAATTTAAAAACCAAGTATTATGAAATACTTGAACGCGAATGCGATGCGTGTTGCATAACGACGCACGTACCAGAGCGCCGATATGTCGACTAATCGCAAACTGCAAAACTTTAAAATGAACCAAATGGCGGCAATTGTAGTATTAAAGGTAAAATATTTTATTTACAGAACATCATAAGAATGAAATAAGAAGCCCAGTGGGTCATTTAACGGAAATCCCAAAACGTTTCGAAGTGAGAGGTGAAAACGCTATGAACGCTTTCAACAAATATCTGACTGACATCCAACACTTGGCGAAATCGAAAAATTTAACTATACTATACAGAGTGAGAGTCGATAGCGCTAAAAGAACAAAACGGCGAAATCATAAGGATAAATTACACAAGGGAAGATCGAAGAAGTTCCTGGTACCATTGAAGAAGAAGAACATGAAGCTGTCAAGTTTCGAAGTAATTTTGAGGAAGCGCGCCAACGATTTGGGTGTTCAGCGTTATAACGAAGATACGTCTACTACGGAGAGACACAAAATAATTTTCACCACAAGACAAGTGCCAATCGGCAAATATAAGCCGATTGTCGGCGGTGTAAGGACCAATTACTTGAAAATCGTACGTCCAGTGCGAAATAAAATAATAACGCTCGAAACTTAATCTTGTAGTATTGTGTATTTGTAAATATATATATTTTTTTATTTTAATAAATATATTTTTGTATGAAATAATATTGATGTGAACATTTTTTTAGAATGCTATCCGCACACTATGGAGAGATAGATTATAAAAAATTATAAAAATATTAACTAGCCTAACCTAAGTTAACCGAACCCGCGTATTTTGGAAACCTATTACAATTTGTTATTTTCTTTTTTTCAATAATATTTTTTGGTAAAATAAATTCACCATTTTTCACCAGTGCTAATTCGCCTATTGATAAACGATTACATACTACTTCAAAGTATCGTTTATATTCATAAATAAAATGACTTGAGCCTCTTAATAATTTTGATGCCACAGCATCTGACTGTAATCGCAACGGTCGTGGGTTCGATTCCCACGTGGGGAGAATTTATTATTTCAATTATACTTGTTCTGGTAAAATGACAAATCGCTTCGTTAAGTTCCAGCACTTAATACGCAATATCTTCAAAATGATGAGGTTGTAATATTTTGCCATCTTTGTGTATTATTAATTAACTTTAAGGTAACAATAGGACTGACCTGAAGTCCTTAAATAAATATAAATATATATAGAATACAAACAAAATAATATTTATAATTACATATACATCCTAGTGCCTGGGCCAGTTGGATAAAACACGGTGTTTGTTAATTCAAGTTCCATGACGATAAATATTTGTACTGTCTCTCTCTATCTTGTTTACGTATTGGGTTAAATTAAGTTGCCTATCTATAGATAATCAAATTTTATTTAAAACAAATCACATAATTCACCACCGGATTAATAAAGTTAATGCCTCAGTACTGAGAAGAACTGGCGCTAGAAACTCAGCATGTTCATTTATAAAAATTTTTTTTTTTAGGTTTAGAATTTTAGGTTCCCATATTTTTTTCCCGCGCTGTTCATATGAACACTATTACACGTTGTAGCCCACATTGTCTATCCAGAGTAGAGAAATAATAATCTGTGAGACAGTTTCATGGGAAGGATTGCTCTTGTCTTGTTGTAAAATATGAAAAACGCTTAAAAATAATCAGATGCTATATAATAAAACAAGCCAACATTTTGCTCTACACCTAACAGGTAGGTGGGGGTGCCCTTGGTGTAATATTACGAGCTACACAGTCTTTATTTATAACCCTTATACTGCTCTTCGCTTAGCTTAGTTGTGAGAGATTTTTGTTCTCAGTAATTTTAAAGAAAATAAAAATAACAAAAATTGAGACCTACTTGGGATACTATTTATTTATTTTTTTTTACTACACATGATTTATTTCACACACATAGTAATAAATTACCGCCGAAAGTGGAGAGTGAAGAATCCCAACACTAGACTTATGGTTATTTTTTTTTTATTTAATTAGCACCAACCATTAGCACAAACGACAAAAGTATGATATTCTAGCACGGCCACAAAAAAATGCGACTGACGCCTTAATTACGATTTCTTGTATTTCAGGTATGATTTAGTACTAAAAACAACCTATGACTTAAATTTATGCTCTTGCTAAAAGTTATAGTTATAGATTGTAGATTTCTATCAGGAAATAGATGATGATCATATTTATGTCATATAAATAAAGATTTACCTATATAACCTTATAACCGATAACCTTTCAAAAATCTCGGCTCACTAATTTTAATGAAGAAAGGTATTCTATAAATAAAATAAATGCTATCTTTCATATATAATACGGCTATTTGGGTTTAGTTTAGAGCTGAAGAGATTATTAATTATTTATAGAATTTTATACAAAGAACGGCTTATATTTAGTGAAAATTTACGCTTTCATTAATTATTATGAACGAATGTATATTGTCTATGTATGTATGTATGTATGTTTGTATATCAATGTGGTGATCACCAGTAGGAAGGACATATAAGTTTTGTATGTCAAATATTTTTGGGGTTTCGTACCTAAAAAAAAAACGATACCCTTATAGAATCACTTTGCTGTTCGTCTGTCTGTCTGTCCGTCTATCAAGACCAGTTACTCTAAATCATGTAAAAGAGTCAAGAATTGAATTAATATCAAATTCCCAAATCGATGACATCGTGAAGCACAGAAAAATCAAACTTCTAAGTCAATATAATCAAAAAAAAAAAAAAAAAAAATTGAGCGTTTATGTTAAATTTTTCCATTTTTTTTTTTTTTATGAAAATCACCGCATAATCAAAACTCGTCGTCCTAGAGTTATGAAATTTGGTAATAAGTTAGAACTTATAGCACAACGAAATGAAAAAATCGATTTTTTTTAAATTTATAGGTATATCCCAGAAAGAAACCATTACAAGTACATACTGTAGTTCATTTGATACAAAATGAGTGGATACGACTGCAAATTTAGGTTTGTCAATTGTTATAAGTGCCTAGTATTTTCTTCAGCGGAATACCTACTATCTTGATATAGGTACGGAACCCTCGCGAGTACAATTCGCACTTGACTGTTATTATTTAATATTTTCACTATGTCATTTTAAATAAATCTCATTGAAATGACACGCAGCGTTTAGTTACGCTCTCCAGCACGCAATTCGAACTTAAAACAACGTAGATACATGGGGATCTACTTCGTTTGGGATTCTTTTTTCTTTCCTTAATCCATATTAAAGTGCACAGTACACTAATAAAGTGCATAGTACACTAAATATTATTAATTATATTTTTTTTTTTAAAAACATCTCATTTAAATTCAGTGTACATTCAGTTTTAACCGTTAATCAAGCAGCTTAGAATTTTGCATTCTACTAAAACGTACCAAAGCTGAAATGCTAACAAATTTTACTTTGAAATGCAGTCATATTCTCTGCTGGAGTCCGAGAAACAAAACTATTGAAAGTACTGTCAACATGAAAAGTACTGTTGCTGTACCACAAAAACATTTATAAGAGACATCAGTCATTAAAAAAAATGTATATGCCGTCGAATGTATGGGTTGCACGAACAGCGTCCGACTAGTGTGGGTTCGATTCTCGCTTGGAAGACTTATTATCTCATACTGGTCACAAGACAAATTACGGTGTTGAGTTTCAAAAGGCGGCCATTGCTCATAATATTGTCTCAGGATGTATCGAAGTACTATGGAAGTGCACGTCAACTAGAGGACCACTTGAAAAGTAATTAGTATCGGAAAATTATACATCATAATCATGCAATATATATATATATATATATATATATATATATATATATATATATATATATATATATATATATATATATATATATATATATATATATATATATATATATATATATATATATATATATATAAATATATATATATATATATATATATATATATATATATATATATATATATATATATATATATATATATATATATATATATATATATATATATATATATATATATATATATATATATATATATATATATATATATATATATATATATATGTAAATATGTAATTAAATTTAAATATATCGATACTATGATAGTTTACTATGAGCAATATTTCTCATCAATAGAGCAAGATTTTGAGTGTCACCACTTAATAAATTATTTATTAAGTGGTGACACTCAAAATCTTGCTTTATTGGTGACAAATATTGCTTTGCAATAATGCTTTGCAAATTCAAGCGGAAATCTAAAAGGTGAAAATGTTAACCTGCGATTCGGGAAAAAGAATGAAGCTGACAAAAACCTTTATATTTATACA
Source organism: Dione juno (assembly GCA_037127375.1). Lineage (NCBI taxonomy): Eukaryota > Metazoa > Arthropoda > Insecta > Lepidoptera > Nymphalidae > Dione > Dione juno. The sequence goes on along the minus strand of JAXRJS010000016.1, from coordinate 1,435,869 downwards.
CATTTGAAGTGAATCAAGAACTAATTGACGTCTCTGTGTGGAGCAATGAGCTACATATATATGTATACATGTATACATATATATATATATATATATATATATATATATATATATATATATATATATATATATATATATATATATATATATATATATATATATATATATATATATATATATATATATATATATATATATATATATATATATATATATATATATATATATATATATATATATATATAATACAAATTAATATACATACATATAACTTAGTTTGTTAAGCGACACGCTTGAATATGCAAATCTGATCAGACAACGCAACGTATGCATTATAATTACAAATGAATGAAATGAATGCTAAATGACCGATTTTATGCGTTTGTGGTGCAGCGCGTCTCAAGTAGTATAAGCTTATGTATAGGTACTAATTATTCTGAATAAGGTATTTATATTGACTGACTGATTTCAGGTTTCTTTTGATTTTTTATTGATAAAGCTTACTAGTACTAGCGAGGTGAACTCGTCGTCATGAAGCGACAGTCGTGTGTTCGATTCCCGCTCGGGTAAAATGCATATTTTTTTTCGCTCTGACAACAAGACGAAACGCGCAGTCTCGAAAGGCAGAAAGTGGAGAACGCATTGTCTTAACACTAGGTTTCCTCTGCCTACCCTGCCATATGCGAAATACAACGTGAAGTAAAAAAAAGCTTTAAATATCTTGCCTATAAGCTTAGAGTTATGACTATGGAAGATAATATCCGTTTTTTAACCCGTTCCTGGAAACATCTCGGCGCATACATGCATTGGAAGCATACAAGGCGCTTCAACCATGTTTGTCTGTCTGTCAGACGAACACTCAGTAACAGAAGAGTTTTATATAGGTATCTATATATTGATAATTAATTATTAATCATTATTAATTAATAATAATTCCACAACTGCCATGTTTCTTTAAATAATAAAATATAGAGCAACTTAAAACAATATATTTTCTGAGTCACAAAAAAGATTTTTTTATTTAAATTTGTGAATGATTTTGTTATTCAACCTCTTTCATATATGAATTACTTAGTATACAAGATGAAAAGCTTTTAGAGGGACGAATTTCGGCACGAAAAATGTTTCGAAAGGCGTGCGTTTATTAAAATCCTTCCACAGAGTGATGCTTCAGACTATACAAGTATGATGTTTGTACTGAAACCGTCGAAAGAACAACTAAAAAGGTAAAATATGTTCATAATATTATAAGTGCTTCGCTTTTATTAATTGAATTAACAGCTATAATTTTGATATTCCCAAAGCAAATAATTGAATAAGCCAAGTCAATAAATAACGTGTTTCCGGAAAAATTGAAGAAGTCTCTGGGGGGGATTTTATAAGACTAGTTAAGGAAATTGATATTGATAAGGAAATCATTATAAATTACATTATTTTTTATATTCTTTTAATAAAATGCGGAGAATAAAAAAAATCTAGTGTTAAGTCACTTTGGTTTTAAATACCACCTATTCTAGAATAGTACAGAATAGAATTTCCTAAAATATAATTATTAGTATAAAAACAAAATTCGACTACTTCACAACGTTGAACTGAAAGGCTAAATATATTAAAATAAATCCTTAACTATTGAGTGTATACACCTTCAACTTTGTTCATAACAACCAGGCATCTGCTGTACATTGCATTGACCTTAATGCAATTTTTTTTTTAATTTCATATGTAATGTTTGTGGTGAACAATAAATGATGATTATTTGTATTAAATTATATAAGGTGCTTATAAATTGTATAAGGTGCTTTTCTCCGGACGCAGTCGAGTACTTAGCTTATCTATTTGTAACGTCATATACAGAAAAGCATAAAGTAAAAATGTATTAATTGAAGTAAAAACCGAGTTTATTTAGGCTAAAAACCATAGAAATTTGAGAAGGGATGAAAATTCTATGGATTTCAAACCAATCCCATTGCAGGGAAAGGATCCTGGTACTTGCGACCCAAATAAAAAAAAAATTTGGTGCATTTAAAGTGTGCGCTAAGTCCTTCAAATTCAAAATTATCATTTGCCTAGATTTAAATGCACTAACATGTTTCCTCAAACTTCATATCTCATATAATATTTATCAATAAATCATACTTACATTAAACAGCATATTTGTTTTATTCATTATTCCTATAATAAATTAAAATGAACTTCGTCGTAAATATCGCGCCAAATCGTCTGTGAAGGTATCGATTGACGTTTGTATGGTTTACGGCGGCAATCTCATTTTTATGTATAATAATAATTCATTTTTAAATTGGTTTTAAAAGTGAAAATCTTTTAAATTGGCCATAAACGTTTAAAGGTAACAGAACACTGTTGTATGCACTTTACACGTTTATGAAATAAATTTACAGCAATAAAAAAATACCGATGCCTTTTGAAGATGAGTATATATAATGCGAAATGCCTGATAGCTTTATAATTTTTAGTAAATGGGCGGTCTGATAAAAAACATTCTTTAATTCGCACTAATATATATATATATATATATATATATATATATATATATATATATATATATATATATATATATATATATATATATATATATATATATATATATATATATATATATATATATATATATATATATATATATATTAGTGCGAATCAAAGAATAGTTTTTATCAGGCCGCCCATTTACTAAAAATTATAAAACTTTCAGGCATTTCAATGTTATCAACTATATCTGAGGTTAAAATTACTTTAGTTATGACTGTGACCACAACTAGACAGTTTCAAAAGGAAGGTTAAAAGTTCAAGATTTCAATTAAAAAAAAAACTTCCAAATTAATTGTATTTTTATAACTTTTTATAAATTTTAATTCGATACATTTTCCATCTAACTTTAACTCTCATCCCATGCACATTTAGGCTAAGCCCTAAAACTAAATTACGATTCAAAGGGCCTAAATGTCAGATTGAAATGTAGCTGAGGAAAATCCTTTATTGTTATCAGATCGGCTCGGTTGTAAATATTGTAGTCGCAGCTTAGCGAGTGATGCATCGCGATAGCCTCACTAGCGGAGTAGAGATGTTCATACTTGTTCATATCTATATTAAAACTTTAAAATTTTAAACAAATAACACAGCTAGTGCTAGCGTGAAGCTTGAACAAAGTTAGCCAGTAATAATTAAACAATATATCTATTACACTCCAAAAATTGAAAACTAGGTAGAGGTTGAAAGTACCAACCATTACATTTTCAATCAAGACTATACCATTTCATTTTCCACTTTACATCTGCACTAAGAATACAAAGTTATTTCAAATAGAGTCATTCTCTTGTATAACGGTAGTATTTCATATTATTTAATGTAATAATTCAAGTGAATTATATAACGTATATAAAACACATATATAAATATTTAATCGTTATTATCGCTTAAACTAAATACTGTAAAATCAACTATTTAAACTAAAATTAATAAGCAACTCAAACATCTATATTATGCAGAGACATCACTACTCTCTAGTTGCAAGTCGTGAAAATGATAGTATCTCGCTACGTCAAGGACGCTCTGAGCAAACGTAAGCTTCTTAAAAGCCCGCGTTACTTTCACCGGCTCATGTGAATCTTTTGTACAAAATTAGTCTATTAGTACTAACTTCAATGTCTTAATCTGGACTTGGTTGGTCTAAAATTTTAATACAATTTATTATTCACAAGTTTGCTTTCCGGCTTTAAGTTTTGTTTTGGCTCTTACGTTTCAATCTTAGGCGGTTAAGTGTACAGAAATATATTTTATACAATATCATATTAAAAATTATTGGTATTCTCGGCTATGATCAATATCTTCCTGTGGCGAAGAGTGCAATTTTTATAAAGGTAAGCTGGCGTCAAACATAACATAAGAAACATAAATCAGGATGATATAAAAATTGAGCGTTGTTTACTTCGCAAATATTTTATGGTAGGAATTAATTGCTTGAAATAAAATTGATTTATACTATCCCGTTGTTGTTACTTCATAATAATTAAATGCTATTTACTGTAAATAAATTAATTTACTAAAATTTACAAAAGGTAAACTGATGGTCTATGGACACTTCGCCACTATTTAGAAAACTTCTTTGAAATCTGATGCATAGTTCTATATATTTTAACGTTGGAAAGGGACTATGTATTTTAAATTATAAAGAAATGAAAGATAAAATTTATCTCTAACTTTGCTTTATTGAAGGATAACCTAGAGTCAAAACTCTATGTTGAAAACAATCGGTTGACTTACATTACATTTTATTTTACTTTAAAAATATACTCTATGTATGTTATTCAATATTGGCACAAATATAAACAGAAATCATAAATCACTATATTATAGCATCATTTTATATGTTTAGATCTTCTGACTGAAAAGACCGATGCCGATCTATTTTATTTAGCTTCTATCCAGCTCATATCCAATGTTAAGAGACTCGGTTCTCCACTTAATAATTAAACTACGTTTATTATAATTTATTATATTTATTCAATTTATCAAAGAGAGCTATAGACTATAACAGTATTGGCTATAGCTGTTAATCTTTTTGATTATAATGCCAAAATGTAGCCTACTGTATCCACTACACCTTCAGTCATGTGTCATATACAAATCTTAGTTAAATTTAAATTTCACCATACGAGCGATGTCACAGGTAAAAGATGCTGGTTAATATAAATTCTTCAACTTGTGTGTCAAATACGATTACAAGCCCTACATAAATTTGTGCAATAAATTTAATACTTACTTACACTTACTTACTTAGCTCATACTTCGTACTTACATATATACATACTTACTTTCTAAAATAAGTCAGGTAAAGCATATACGTTGTAATATAGATAACAAAGGGCTCTTTGAATAAACCAAATTTGTACTAGACTTGACTTCAGCTCTTGTTACGCAAAGTACGTAAATCTGATAGTATACCATATTGTTCAGTTATGCTTAATAAAGTTATTAGTTACCTTAGTGCTCAGGCCCTAATACATGTTTATAGAACAAAAGCTATGTAAATCGATTTAACGGATAGTATTGAGCTTCATTAATATGCTGTATTTTTATTAGATATGCCAACTATGACTTTGGCCGACTCGAGAGTGAAGAAGCGGACTCGTTTAAAGATTCTGGAAGATAGTGTTCAATGAACGTAAATAGTCGAAATCAAGAGAGCGATATTGCTTTGCCATAGGATGGAGCAGAGAAGAGAGGATTAAGCTTGACAACCAAGTCGCTGCCAAACACCAAAATATGACACAGAATGTGTACAAAATATTTTACCAACCAATCCATTTGAAGAATTGAAATTTTAGTATATAATCATTATAACAAACACCTCATGAAAATGAAAAAATATAATTTCCTGCTGAAAAATTATTTGTAAAGTAGATTCATTGTCAACGTAACGAAGTTCCCTCTGGCTAAATATATGGGTCCACGATATAACCAATATTTTTTTCTGGAATAGCAAATCTTCTCATCATTACTTTTCAATTCATATTAGAATATATAATTGAAAATTCTCATGTCGAGCGCGATTGAAGCGAAAATGGTCTTAGAGTACCTCCATCGGTAATCCATATATCGATATCTATATTGAAAATTTTTGGCAATTCTACCAAAGTATCATAAGTATTGTATCAAGAAAAATAATAAAATATTCATGTGGACAAGTCTGTGCTGCCTTCTATTTAAAGTCAACGCCTATGCTTAGTAGCTAGGGATATATCCAAAGTAAAAATCGATTTTTGACGTCATCAAGTATCTTTTTAAGTATTTAAGTAAAAAAAGTTTAAGTAAAAGAGGACCGTCGTGGCGCAGAGGCATAGCTTCAGCTTGTAAACTCAACGGTTTTTGGGTTCGATCCCCATTCGGGGAGAATTAATGATTTTTATTTTCTTCGCTCTGGTAACAAGGCAATTCGCGGCGTTGACTTCCGCCACTCAATACGCAATGGCTCAAAATGCGGAAAGCGGCCATGTGCGAGATAGAGCGTCAAGCTAATTTAATTTTAATTTAATTTTTTATTATTATTGTCTTATTTAATCGGTTCATAAATTTGAAAAAAAAAACATATATAAAAACATATATGTAATAATATAAAGGAAATAACAACGAAAACGTAAGGAGAGCATCGACTGTTAGTTTATAATGTTGCATCTAACTTTATATTTATTATAAAATATATACATTTTATTTAATATTATAATATATGTATATATGTTAATGTGATTTTATATATGTATATGATAAATAAATAAATTATAAATGTAATAGTAATATTATATATAAATCTTTGTATGAAAATATTGTGCATTTAATTATATTTGTACTGTGTATATTATTTTTGGTGTATAAAACAATGTAACAACTATTGTGTATCCAATTAAATAAATAAATATAATAAATTAATTATACCGTACCCTCTAAATCAATGTATATGAAACTCTACCGTTACTGAGTGAGTGACCGACTGACTGACTGACTGACTAATAGACAACACACAGCCGAAACTACTGACCATAGATACCTGGAATTTGTGCAGGGTTATTGGGGAGTGAAGGGGAGCCCTAAGAGAGGATCTCTTCTAAGAGGGAAATTCTAACGTAAACAGGGAGAAACGGGATTTTATATTTCACGTAAATGAAATAGCAGGCTACAACTCCTAAATCATAGGCACGGAAACGTCAAATATATAAAATATATAATATTTTAATTTATGTGGAAAGCGGGGTACGAGATGTCTTAACACTACGTTCCTTTTGCCTACGGTTCCTTCTGCCTACTCTGCTATGTCAGGATATAGAGTGAAGTTAAATTGAAATATAAAATATACAGTTATAGTTTTCTACGGGCAATCGTTCAATTGGATTGGCGTTTGTCAATGATGCTTCTCTGCTCTGGTGAATAAAGTGCTGGGTAGAATTCCACTAATTAACATAAAATGTTTCCAATACACTAAATTCCCTCTATCTACTCTGTTATATAAGGAAAAGCCGTACATAAATATATTACCGTACATAAATGTACTATTTACATTTTCTTCGATCTGGTAACAAGGCAAAAAAAAAACGCGACGTTGAGTTCCGCCCCTCAACACGCAATGCGTCCGAAGGCGGAAAGCGGGTAATGGAGTGTCTTGACACTAGGTTCCCTTTGCATACCATTGGTTGCGGGATACAGCGTGAAACTAATTATAACTTTTTAATTTTACTTTCTGACTGCAAACACGAAGGTTGTGGGTCCAAATCACCCACGGATAAGAAATAATTTAACTTCCTCTCTCCAGCAAGAACACAAACCGCAGCGTTCTATTCCATCAATTAAGACGCAATATATCCAAATTTGGACGAAAATTGGATACCATTCTTTACACTAAGTTCCCTATGTCTACCCTGCTAAGCTTTCATTTAACTTTTAATATAAAAATCGACAAGTTAAGTTTATGCTTCATGCTCTTGTACCAACATGTGTCTTTAAAACAACTCTACTTAGACCCATCAAGCAAATTATAATGAAAATTTAAGCTATTATAACCTACAAAATATAGATTAAACGTAACGTTAAATGCGAGTCAGTGAACAATTTTAACTTTGGTACCAACAATTAGTTGGTAGAATCTAGTTGGGCAATTGTCGCTTTCAAAATAAAGTTTTCATTCCGCTCCAGCATCGACAAACCATATAACTATTTACGCCCATAATAACTCTTATTTTTATTGTAATAAGGTATAATTTAAATATATTAGCGTGAAAACGTATTTCTAATACAGCTTAAAGGATTTTAGATTCAACTTCGGTGTTAACAGGAACGAATCAAAATTTAAAGTAAAGTTTTGGTCAAACTATTCGATGCCCGATTTTCGGTGCTTACCGATTGTTGAAATATACTCGTAGTACAGTTTGTGACAAATTTCTGTTCTATTTCTTATTATATCGATTATATAGATTGTCTGTTCGTAATAAGGGGCGTTATGGTACAGCGTAAGCGCGACGAATGTGGGTTCGATTTCCAGTCATCAGAAATGGGCTATTTTATATTTTTTCGCTCTGGTAGTAAGCGGCATTGGATTCTGCCGCTCCGCACTAAATATATCTAAGATGGGGATAGAATCGCAATTGAACAACGTATATATATATATATACGTATATATATACGTACGTATATATATACGTACGTATATATATATATATATATATATATATATATATATATATATATATATATATATATATATATATATATATATATATATATATATATATATATATATATATATATATATATATATATATATATATATATATATATATATATATATATATATATATATATATATATATATATATATATATATACATATATATACGTATATACATATATATATACGTACGTCAACGCAAAATCGAAAAAAATGTCCAGTACGTATAATATTTCGTACTGGACATTTTTTTCGATTTTGTCCGTTTGGGGAGGGAAGAGGGTACTTTGTCCCTGAGAAATAGCAAGCACTACGTGGCTGCTTGAAAGGAGTGGTCAGCGGTAAGTGCGTCCCCGCAAGACCCGAATCTCGGATTGGGGCCGTCCTAGTCCAACGATGTTCTCCGGGCCGGAGGATATCGCGCTTATAGACAATAATAATAATCTGTACATCTTTCTAGAGATATTAATAGTAAATATTATTGAATATCAAGCACGAGACGTAACTAATTCATTTGCGTGGACTATGAAACATAATATCCTCTCTTAGTGCTCCCCTACATTTCTCAAGGACCATACGTATAGTATAGTATATATGTGTATAGGGTACGTCAACAATAAGAGAAACCACTAGGCCGCTTCATTTAAACTTTATCACATATGAAATTTCCAAAGCAAAAGATCATTCCAATACTAACTTCTTCCCAACAATAGCATTAATTTAACGTAAACTTTTCGATAAGAGTAAAGGCGAATAAGTTTATAAATTAAATCGAGAACTTTCCGTGTAGCGGAATCAGACGCACTTGTGCTGTAAATATAGATCGGGATAAGGTTTCGCTGTTCTGGAGAAAGTTCTAAAAATTTTTCTATATTTGATATAAAATATTTATAATATATTAATTTTTTATAGTTTTTCAATTATAATGGATCACATTGGGTCAAAGTCTGATTGAAATTCGAGGAAGTGAATTATTATCGTTTTTCTGATCTTGTAAGACAAAATGCGGCGTTGAATTCCGCCACTGAATATGCAACGCCTGAAAGTCGAGTTAGAGAAGAGGAAAAGTGTCTTCGATATAAATACTTAATCCCTGCTATATACAGAATATATAGTGAAGTTAAAAAATGAATCACAATATAAAAATAAAAACTCATGAATAATTATAAAAAAATAAATAACAAAAAAAAAAAAAAAAAATAACGCTATGACAGTAACAAAATCAGTATGCAGATGAAGTAAATTTATTTGGATTTTAAAAAAATACATAACAATTAACACTGCAATCTTATTATAAAATGATAATTTATATATTTAGATTTTTCATACTCTAGTTTCTCATACTGTATGCAAAAGCAAGGTAGGCTGGAGGGAACTCTAATATTAAGATGCCTGTAAAAAGTATAATAGAAGGTGCGTACAATTGTTTAATTAAAAAACAAGACTTTATAAATATTATTAAAGTTGTTTTTGTATAGATAGGTATTTCACAAACTTATGGAAAGCTTAGTTTATGTAAAGCTCTACTAAACTTCACTATAGCAAGTAAATAATAAGTTACATACATTGTAACGGGCTAACTTTTTCAAGAGTGTAGTTTATTTCAAAACATGGCCGATCTTTGAAAAGGAAAAAAATACTTGAAAGAGTAAATACTTCATTGTATTGTTTTAAAGATTTTTATTATTACGTGCAATTTATATACATATTATATAGACAAATCCAATGTTAACTTTTTTTCCTTAACGATTTCCTTAATTCACTTACTAAACAGGGTAACTTAGTGTCATACGGCGAAATAAAAGTAATTTCCCCCGAATGGGAACAAACCCCACCACCATCGTACTTACACGCTGACCCTGGAACTACGCCACATTTGCCGTAAGTAAATTTTGATTTTAAATTTGAGAAATTATTTAATAAAATATATTCTATATTTAATATATAAAATGATTAATATTTTAATTGACTTTCCAATTATTGAATTAAAATTTATTTTTTTAATGAAAACTAACGTGTTCACGAGTAGACTGATGGCAGTACTGACTGACATCCCTATTTAAATTATATGAACTAAATCATATTCAATGTAAACTCTGTTATTATGATAAGTATATAGCAATAATTAATACTTGTATTTATAAGCTTGGAACAGTGTCTGGATCTTCTGCGGCAGCTGAAATTTGTCATCAAATATAATTTAATCAAATATCGCCTTTCAAATAATATACTTACAAAAAATAAAGGTGTATATTGCTGCCATTAATAATTTAAAATTCAAATTCAAATATGTTTATTCAAATTAAGAATATGTGATTCATTTTTTTGAACGTCAACAACATTACCACCGGTTCACTAAAGTTAATGCCACAGACCTGAGAAGAACCGGCGCAAGAAACTTAGCGGGACATTTATTCTTTTTTTTCAATTTGGTCCTCTTCAAATTTCATTTTTTAATTAATGCCAATGATATTTTGCCAATGAAATTCACTGGAGGGAGCATTTCATTCCCAAGGTGTTATATCTTTAAAAAAAATCATTATTTAAGTAATAACCTTTAACACACAAACGCCTTTTCACAATCCTTTTAAATTGTGATGTAGAACACTCTCGGGCGTTTTCTGGGATCCTATTGTAAAAGCGTACACACTGTCCCATGAAAGAATTGCGGACTCGACGCAATCGAATTACAAGCGCGGTAAGTTTCGACCTATTCCTAGCTTATATTATATTTATTTAATATTGTGTACATCACCGATTCTTAAGTCGACATTGGAAATTTGAAATTTTATACATAAAACCTATTTATCAGTACTAAGCTCAACTCAATACAACTTAGGTAAATCAAAACACAGTGTTAGGCACAGTGTTACTTATAGCAAACTTTTGTAGTGGAATTTTTCGTTTTAAGAGTTCCTTATCTCGAAAGTGAAATACGATCACTTTGTGTGTGTCAAGAACACTATATACAGTAATAAAATTTTGATTACTATATCCCAGGATAGAGTAGAGTCCTAGAGTAATATGAAACGTAATATCGATGCTTTAATTTCATTAAAATATTAATTAAAATATTATTAATTGTAAACGTCATAATGGCAATTTACCTTACTATTTTAGTTCCAAGTAGAGGTGTTCGTTATATTAGGTAGCATATAAAAAAAGCCGTTCGTTTAAACGAGCATATCGCTCTAATATAAATGCGCAGCAACATGCGCTTGTTTCAGCTTTATTTTTGTCGTTCTAAATTATACTCTAACTCCATGGAATAAGAAGTATATTAATGAACAAGAAATAACGAATATTGAATCTGCTTAATAAGCATTTAACGAATATTTCACATTCTAAATGATGCTCTAACTCCATGGAATAAGAAGTATATTAGTGTGACGAGTATTAAAATCTGCTTTATTAAGCATTTCGTGAATATTTCACATTCTAAATTATGCTCTAACTCCATGGAATAAGAAGTATATTAGTAACGAGTATAGAAATCAGCTTTAAACATTTTGTGAATATATCTTTGGAGTAAATTGTAATATTCATTAATGTTTTGAATACATCGACATCTAGTGTTCACGTTGTGAAATAGACATTTTTGACATTCTAAATTATGCTCTAACTCAATAGAATAAGAAATGTATTAGTTATGAGTACTGAAATCAGCAGATTTCATCATTTTGTGAATATTTTTTTGGAGAAAATTATAATAAAATATATTGATATATTGGGTACATCTATTGTTCACGTTGCAAAATAGCTTTATTTGTGAGATTCAAAATTATGCTTAATTCCATTGAATGACGTATTAAAATAATGTTTGGAGAAAATTTGTTGCACTTTGTTAGCGTTTTTTTTTTTCTTTTTTCTTTTTTTTTTTTTTTTTAGATATTGAAGTCTTTGTATGAAAGTAATATATCATATAGCTTAAAAAGAAGCAGGTGTTTTATACACAGCATACTGCTTTATAACGTTGACGAAATAAAGCTGTCATGAACACCTCTAGTTCTAAGATAACCTAAATCAATTTGCTTGGATCATGAGCCCCAGACAGAGTAATATATAATAAGAATTAACTAAATTATCTAAATTAAAATATTTCTTCCGATACAAAAGGATATTTATTGTACCTGATATATGTCCTTTAACCGTCACGAATCTAGAACTTGCCTGACAGAAGATTTTTTTTTATTTGTATCGTATGTAAGAGAACCTAACCTCAAATTGAAGTTCACATATATATATATATATATATATATATATATATATATATATATATATATATATATATATATATATATATATATATATATATATATATATATATATATATATATATATATATATATATATATATATATATATATATATATATATATATATATATATAAAATGTTTAATATAAAGAGAACTTAATGTCAACTTCTATTCTCCACTTTCAATTCAAGATTCAAGTGGTGGAGCTGACATAACAAAGTGCAGCGTTTACTTTGTTATGTCAGAACAGGAATAGATAAGAGTATTTAAATCTCCTCCCCTTACACGTTCCCCACTTTCCACCTTACTGGTGGAACACAACGCCGCACTTTGTTTTGTTACCAGAGTGAAGAAAATGGAATCCGGAGTGGGAATCGAACCCACAACAACAAATAATACATTTTCATATTAATCGAATATAAAAAACACTTAATACTTTCCAGATAATATATAAGATATCACTTGTTATTGTAAGTGAAACGTTTTACATCACTTCCTTTGTTCTACAGCCTTATACTATCGTAATCGACACGATGTCCCATAAAACTTAGGAAAATAATATGATTTTCTTATCTTTGTATACATATGAGATTTACTATATCATAAAAGGAAATTATGAAGTATAGAGCCTTGATAATACTTTTATGTTAGGTAGGTAATATCAAGGAATATGTAGCTCGTAGTCAATAGATAGCTATTTAAATATTGTTCTGTTGACATTATAGTAATTAAATATATAAGACTAGTGTTCCACTCATGGCTTCGTTTGCATAGACTACATGATTATAGCTAGCTTAGTTTATGAGTTGTTTGATTATACACGCTAATTTAATTGTGGAAATCTTTTCATATCCACTTATTCATATATATATATATATATATATATATATATATATATATATATATAGAGAGAGAGAGAGATTCCTGCTGAATGAGCTTACTGTACTGTTTGGCCTTCTGGTATGGTGGGTTTGAGACTTCAAAGTTCTTTTGAATGTGATTTATCCCATATAACCAACCATTTTGTATATAATGAAAGTGATATATATATATATATATATATATATATATATATATATATATATATATATATATATATATATATATATATATATATATATATATATATATATATATATATATATATATATATATATATATATATATATATATATATATACTTAGAAGTAGAGGTGTTCATGACAGCTTTATTTCGTCAACGTTATAAAGCAGTATGCTGTGTATAAAACACCTGCTTCTTTTTAAGCTATATGATATATTACTTTCATACAAATACTTGAATATCTAAAAAAAAAAAAAAAAAAATTAAACATAATTAAGCATAATTTTGAATCTCACAAATAAAGCTATTTTGCAACGTGAACAATAGATGTACCCAATATATGAATATATTTTATTATAATTTTCTCCAAAAAAATATTCACAAAATGATGAAATCTGCTGATTTCAGTACTCATAACTAATACACTTCTTATTCTATTGAGTTAGAGCATAATTTAGAATGTCAAAAATGTCTATTTCACAACGTGAACACTAGATGTCGATGTATTCAAAACATTAATGAATATTACAATTTACTCCAAAGATATATTCACAAAATATATATATATATATATATATATATATATATATATATATATATATATATATATATATATATATATATATATATATATATATATATAATATATATATATATATATATATATAGAGAGAGAGAGAGAGATTCCTGCTGAATGAGCTTACTGTACTGTTTGGCCTTCTGGTATGGTGGGTTTGAGACTTCAAAGTTCTTTTGAATGTGATTTATCCCATATAACCAACCATTTTGTATATAATGAAAGTGATATATATATATATATATATATATATATATATATATATATATATATATATATATATATATATATATATATATATATATATATATATATATATATATATATATATATATATATATATATATATATATATATATATATCCAGCCAAATATAAGACATGTGGCCAGATCCTTCCCTTAATATTATAATACCATAAATAATATGACGTGTAATATGTGTGTATGTGTGTGTGAGTGCGAATTAAATTTTATACATCATTCAGATAAGATAGCTTAAGAATTATCACAAGTCAAAGTTTTTAACTCATTGACTGACCGATGACTTAAAATTTAGAATACAATTAGCGTTTAGTGTATAAATCAAATAAAAACTATTTTTTTTTTCAATTTCATACATAACTTTGTAATCTCATATACATATATAGGATTACAAAGTTACATTTGCAGTTAATTAAACAGTGTACCTGTATATACGAGTATGTATAATATAATAAAGGACTAACCACAAAAAAAAATGAGATCCTGTAAAAAAAAAATACTTATCAAAGAAAGTAAGTCTCGCAACACAGTTCTTCTACTGTAAAAAGTTGTGAGATCTATGTAATACCAAGTCGGTTATTAATTTATTCAGTCCCTACTTTAGAGACCTTCTGTCTTAAGTTGTTACGCAATTATCTAACCTAACGACATCTTATAGTGACCACATCATTATTTAAACTCTTATACACACAATATATCTCACACAATACATATAAAAAATAGTTTCTTTTGTTTAACATTAGTATTGTCTTTTTGTATGGGACCATATAAACTTTAGCATTTAGTAAGTGATGAGTGAGACGATGAGAATTTCCATTTTACCAACTAGGCAAAACCACAGCCTCTTAGCAATCCTTTATTCTTTAGCATTCTCGGTTGTACTCCAAGAAAATATGCATATACTGTACGTATACGTGTAACCGCTCTCTTGAATGACTCTGTATTTATATATATATATATATATATATATATATATATATATATATATATATATATATATATATATATATATATATATATATATATATATATATATATATATATATACATATATATATATATGTATATATATTATTAGGACAAGCGTTGTTTAAGTAGCTCGTTAATAAATATTTCACGTTTATATAAGCTATCGATAAATCTTGCTACATTTGTAAGGAGACTGTAGGAACTGGAGACTGGAGACTGGAGGACTGTAGGGTTTAGGGTACTCATAGATAGTGGTCAATACTCGTGGCGCCATTATAAAAGTATAGTCTAAGTTTAGTCTTCAAGTAGCAATAGCACAGAGACACTAAATAACCAGCAATCGATCAACAGAGTTTGTGTACGAAGGCTAAGAACCCATACATAAGCTTTTCTTAATTTTAGACCCAGCTCCTGATTGGACACGTATGAGCAATAGTATAAAATCCCTGAGGATATTGATGTTTCGTCATACAGACCGGATTTTTTCCATTACTCTCGAAGCCTAAAGTGCGTAATCAAATTTAACAAGTACTTCGAACTTATTAGCGAATGTAGATCTCGAGATAAGATCTCGGTCTATCTGGAACTATTACTAATTCATTTCTAGAATGTACTTTGAAGGCAGCACCAGTGGAATCGTTTCGAGTTTGGTTAGTTAGTAGGAGGAGCTCGGATAGTGAGTAAGCCTACACTTGGGTCGCAAGTCCAGGCGCTGCTCTGAACTCATATCTAGTATTTATATAGTCTATCTAGTATTAATTATTAGTATATAAGTATTAATAGTGTATCTAGTATTTATATAGTCTATCTAGTATTAATTATTAGTACATAAGTATTAACAGTGTATCTAGTATTTACATCTCTCACGATAATCAGAGTTCCCCATTTTCCACCCAATATTTTGCCCATGGCGTCCTAAGTATGATAGCTCACCATACAACACTACGATTAACCTAACTATTTACATATTCACAATCTCGAAGTCAAGAAATCATTTTCCTACGCGTAAATAGAAATTTACGAACTTCAAACCTCCATACCGTCTTATGCACAATCAACAGACATTCAAGCGGGAAAGCGTTAGGGAAACAGGAGTTACAAATTCAGTCCAAGTTTGTTCTCAAGTTACATTTGACACATCTTAACTTAATAACATTTATTGCGTATGTAATATTCATAGAGGGTTTTAGTGTTCTTTGTTGTATTTGTATTGAATATTAATATAAATTTTATGAGTATATGGTTTTGGGTTCTAATTAAGGGTTCAATATGGTTCAACAAATAATTTTCAAAGTAAAAGACAAAAGTTTAGTGATTATTCTCTACGCATTTCTCTATGTTCTTTTCTCTCTTCAATCAGATATTTTAATTGAGTAAATATTTAAGAGTAAATTGTCTATTCATTTAAAAATAGCTTATATTAATTATTAACCTTGATTTGTCTATTCACAATATCCACGAGCTCATTATATGGGCTCTCCAAAACGAACCTTGAACTAAATTTCATAAAATCTAAATTTTATACAGCGAAAAGAATCTCACGCAATTTGTCGAAGCAAAAAAAAAGCAAAATCAAAGGCCCCCGAATAATAAATCCCTCTGAGAAAATTAAGTATTCGATACACATTATTAAAATTTGACGATTGGTACTGTCGCTTCAAAGATTTGCTCTGTTACACTCTGTATATAAAATTTGCATTTTCGATCGCCACGTTGCGTTACTTCTGAAGAGATTATATGGAGGCTCCGAGGTGCTATGAAATTTCGAGTCACAATATTTGGCAAGAATTTTATTTAAGGATCTGATTTTATGGCCTATGACGTCATACTTCAGGCCTCCGCCAATAAACTTGTTGGTAATCTAACTTTTTCACCGCAAAATTCTTTATCTTCATGAATTGAGTTAGATATTTAAGCTTGCCCTGGCTTTTATCGAGGTCAGCGTGTCTACCTTTTTATGAACCCCACTATACCCTTTGTAGAAATTATTGTGTCATTCTGAAATATTGAGGCTTTATTATATTTTCATAACTTATTATATTTATTTTGTATATACAATACTCGTAGCTTCACGCTCTATCCCGCATACAGGATAATCAGTAGGCAGGATAGCAGGGTACTGGAACCTAGTGTTAAGACACTCTGTTCTTCAGTTTTCCGAGACATTGCGTCTTGAGTGTTATTTAAACATATTATTATATTATTATATTTTATTATTAATGTATTTTTTGAATCACTTACTCACACTCACTTAATATTAGTCACAATGAAATTTTGCATAATACGCTTGATTTTTAGTTAACCATTTACAACTTATATAAAACTCTTAAAATGAATGTAATTTTTTGAAAATATTTGCCTTAATAATAAGTATACTAATATAATAAATGAGGCCACGTACTGAGACGGTGCCTAACTATATACGTGATGGTGATTTATTTGAAAGATTTGAAAGAATGATTTATGTTCATTTCCTTGTGCACTGGTAAATCATTGTCATGATCAATTGTGGCAACAGGCAATGTTCTTAATTTAGGAAAGCGTAAAACTTTGTGCTTTGACAGGTTTCTTTATATCCCAATGATACCTAGAAATCAATTTATAAAAAATGTGTATATATATATATATATATATATATATATATATATATATATATATATATATATATATATATATATATATATATATATATATATATATATATATATATATACTACCATTTCGCTTAATTACAATTTCTACTTAAGTGTATGTAACACAGAATAGTTAACATCCTTTCAAAATTGCAGGTAGAACAAACTTCTCACACAAATCAAACATGTCCGAAAAGGTAATTCCCCGTGAATCATCACAGGGTGTTCAAAAAGCCAACTTTCTACCATATAATTCATGTCTCACCACACACTAATCTTTATGACCTGAGACCAGGATCAGCTTAGAATTTATTGTACCTGGACGCCTTTATCCAGTTTTGTTCTGCTTAATCCTTATAGTCAGATTAAAGCGTCGCTCAAAACTGAGTGAAACGGAACGGTTTAGTTTAAATATTTCAGAATTATATAAGAGGGTTTTTGTCCCATTTTTCCCTCTTTTACCATTAGGTACATAGTGAGGAACATATTGTTACAACACTTGATTCTAGACTTTTAAACGAGTCTAGCTTCACTCTGTATCCGGCATGCTAAGGCAGGCAAGTGTAGAGTATCGGAAGTCAACGCCTCCATATGTTTTATTACCAAAACGAGAAAAATGAAAACCATACTTTTTCCCGAGAGAGAATCAAATTTTGCATTTACAGTCGGACGCTGTGACGGTGTACAACGATAGTAATTATTTATATGTTTAGTAATAATCTGCACCAAAACTTGCATAGTAATCCACTTCCGCCTTTTTTTATTTAAATTTTTAAACATCCGCCTTATAAAATTACATAAAATTAAAATAGCAATGGTTTTCAAATATATTCTAGTAGAGGACAGATCATTTACGACCACGTCATTCTCTGAAATCTGAAAAAAAACATGGTGATTATTCCACTACATTTGTGTGTATGATATTGAATAGGATCTAGATTGTGGGTCTCTCATGGAAATAATTAATATATTTGAAATTATTTTAATTTCCCAGTATTGACAAGACGAAGAGTTCCGTCACTCAACCAGAGAGCAGAGTGTCTTATAATGCTCACTACACCTGTCCTTTGCTATGTATGGAAGAATAAAAAAAAATTCTACCATCACGCTATAAGAATCCTAATAACACCTAAAAGCAAAGAATTATTTAAAATACAAAGAATCATATCAATAATTCTGATACAGCCTAAGGCCTAGCTATTATTGTTGTACCTCGATGTCACCACCCATGTGTAGTTAGGCGGGCAAAATTGCTCTAATCCAAATACCGGTTTAGACTAATTCGTCACAACTTGAACCTTATTCTAATTGAACAAAGTTGATAATTGCTTACAATTTGTGTGAAATCGAAACGGATTTCTAGGGATAGCAAGTTAATTAACCTACTGCGATGCCGCCATGTAATATAGTTTGAGATATCCCTTAAGGATTAATACGTTGATGTCCATCCTTTATTAGTACCGAGGTTTTTGGGAACGGTCGGCACAAAAGCTTCGAATGGTAATATGGAGAAGAAATATTGCTTCTATTATTGATTTTCATTAAGGATATTGTGTTTTGAAATAAAAAAAAAATAAAAAATATTAAGATATATTAGTAAATTCATAAGTAGCTTCAAGCTATTCCGCACATAGCAGGATAGATAGAGGGGTCCTTGTTACACTTGCTACTTTACATCTTCGCCATACTTATTCAAGTTATTGCGTGTTAAGTGGCGAAACTTTCCGCCGCGCTGTTACTACTTATCAGAGCGAGGAAATACAATAACTCATTCCCCTAAAAGATACTTGAACCCACACCTATAGCGTTTACAATCAGACTTTGTGTCGCTGCGCCACAAAGGCCTTATTTAATTATAAGACTCAATTTACTGTCCCATTTTTGCCTTTTTACGAAAGTACACTTTTCCCATCCTTACTATTAGGTAGGTACAGATGGACCTCAGTGTTAAGACACTCCGTTCTCCGCATTCCGTCCGAATTCGATATATTTCATGTTGACTGGAGCTCAACGAAATAGGTATTTCGCTTTGTTTTTTATTTTGTGCTGTGTGGATAGAATATGAAAACAATTTATTCCCTAAAGCGGGCATCGAACCCGCAACTATCATATAAACAACCATACGTACTACAATAATCTCTTAAAACATACAACACTTTTAATTTATTTGTTTGTTTGTTTATTTAATTTACTATATTTTTTTATTTATGTTTTATATATATATATATACATATATATATATATATATATATATATATATATATATATATATATATATATATATATATATATATATATATATATATATATATATATATATATATATATATATATATATATATATATATATATATATATATATATATATATACACCGAGTTCACAACAATAACGTGGCCAAATGATAAATAATGGATAGAAGGGCCATAACTAATCTTACTTTAATTTAGCTCTAAAGCCGGGATAAGTACCTATCTTTATACTAAGTACATTATAAATTGCCTAAAATAATTGTATAGTATTTCACTTGTATACTTTATCGTCGTATACAATAGCTACTTATCAAAATATTCTACGATTAGCAAATATAACAAACGGAGACGGAGTGTCTGGACACTAGGTGTCACCTGTTACTTGCGTTGTTAAATAATATTTCAATACAAGGATATAGCTTGCTCTAAATCAATAGCTCGATGAAATCGTATCGCTGAGAGGCTGTTTTTATATATGTCTTTTTTTTTCAGCACAGACTTTTGGCGTTCGTGCCATTGTTGTTGGAGATTTTCGGTCATAAGCATTTCTAGTACAAATCGATTCTCATCTATGTATTGCTCAGTGGTTAGAGTACTTGGACGTTAATAGATACGGGTTCCAGTTAGCTATATAGAATAAGCTATATGTTTTCGAAATATATTTCTTGTTCTTAGTAAGAAATAATAATTCAAAAATATATTTTTTTTTCTCTTATAATAAATACTCCTTACAATATGTTCACTTAGAATTTTTGTTATTTAATTCCAAAAGACGTATAGCCAAATAAACAACGCCAACCGTAACCACTCATATTATATCATAAACCTTGCAAAAACCGTATGAAATAAAAACACCTTTAAGAGAAACGCTACATAAAACGGCTGGAGAAAAATAAACTCGAAGTGTGAAGCTTTCGCAACAAAATGCAAGATAGAAAATGTCCAGGCTCGCTGTTGAAACAAGAAACAAATAACTTGTGAAAGAATAACACGTGGACGAAACTGAAATTTTCAACATCTGTTCACTTTCCTCACAAGTATATAATTGCTCTGGATAGTAACCTGATATATGGAAGATAACGGTAAGTTGCGTAGTTATAGTCAAATGTTAAAAAAAAAAACATTAAATAGCTTTCTTATATAGCTTTTACTGTATATAAACAGAGGGAAATTAGTGTTAAGACACTCCGTTCCTTACTTTCCGCCCAATTTCAAGATATTGAGAATCGACATCAATAAAACATTGTTGGTTGAGTCAGTCAGACCCTGTGTCACGACGGCCTCTAAATAAATAATGTAAATACATATGTATGTACATATATACTTACATATATATGTATATGATAACAATATAAAATAACATTCTTAGACAGATTATAATGGAAATGTTGATATACTTATTATTAAGTATTTTTGTAGATACTTTTATATATACATTTCTAAATTTACTTATTTCAAGTGTTTTGATATGTCTTAGACCCTCTTAAGATAGCTTACGCTAGTGTGGGATTTATAAATCTATTTATAAAGGAATAAATGTAAAGCACATATATTTAATGTAGAATATATCTTTAAAACTAGTAAAATATAAAAACCTACCTTTTGTACAAGTTCCTCGAATGCCAAATTGATACCTTTTTGAGTTTTAGCGCTGCTTTCAATGAAGAGCATTCTGTGTTTTTGTGCGAACGCCTGTCCCGACTCTCTTGATACGGCGCGTGGCTAATACAAAATATAAGAAGTCAATATTCTTAGTAAATAATAAGTATTGAATGTATTCGATTTCAAAAAGAACTTCAGGGCGATAATCTGACTACTTAAATCGTCGATATTTTTAGCCTCCCACTAAATCCTGCATATAGTAGCAGGATAGGCAGAGGGAAGGGAGGGTGTTCCACCTTTCTGAGACTTTGAACAGAGCGAGGGAATGAAATAATTAAATATCCCGAATTAGAATCGAACCCAAAACCGTCGCGCTTACAACAAAATAACAAAAAGTATGTCTAAAAATATGCTTTTATATTTAGCAAACTAATGAAAATGTAAATATCCCAAGATTTGTACCCTATGACTCTTTGCAACCGTTCAAGCGCAACAGAAAATTGAGGTATATATTACGTTCTTGTCGACTTAACTCCAGGATATACTCGTATTACTATTTATTTAATATTTTAACAAGACAAAACTCGGCGCTCGCCATGTAATATATCAAAAATTGGGCGAAAAGTGGGTAACGGAGTGTCTTAACACTAGAACAGATTCCTTCTGGCCACCTAGCTATATGCAGGACATAGTGTGTAGTTTTTTTTTTATTTTAAATTAAAAATCGAAGCCTTCACAATTATCACCCAAGATGCAATCTTTAATTCAGATGAAAAGTGGAATACAGAGAGTTTTGTCACTAAGTGCTCTCTGCCTACTTAACCAGCAATACTCAAAATATATTAAATATTTCATACATGTATAATCCGAAAAACAAAAAAAGCCTTCTATTTTTCTATATCGCTGTAAAGGAAGTATTGAAAGGCTATAAATTAGCCGCCTTATCTCGCTGACCATTCGCGGCACATGCTCGCGGATTACTATGAAGATTCTCATTTCACGTACAACGAATGAACAACGGTGGTGTTGTTGTTTTTTTTTTATTTATTTATTTGAACACAGCGCTCTCATTTGAACACATTTATGCGCAGTCATTCTTGGCCATAGTTTGCTTTAAGAAAATTCTACGTTTAAAAACTATCGCCAAGTACAAATATTGCTATTGTTAACATTTATTTAATTGAATGGGTAAAATATTGACATCCTCGGTTAAACTGTGTAGTTAAACAGAAAAAAATTAAATTAAATTTGTTAATATTTCGATATAGTGTCCAAAAAAAAATTAAAAACATATTGCGATGTGAAAAAATCATATTTTTTTGCGTATTACTAAGTCTATAAATAGGCTTTTTGCTTTGTCGCTTCGCTCACTTGATGATTCATAATACACTCTACAATATTACAATTAACTTAATAACCAAACAAATTGTGACAAATGTCAATGTCAATAAAGAATTGAAAAAAAAAATATAAATTTGTCTTGATCTTGCATACAGTAGGTTTGGCAGAAGGAAAGATAAGTGACAAGACACTCAGTTCTCTATTTTCTGACTCTAGTCATTGTGTGTTCAGTAACGTAATTCAACGTTGAGCTTTGACTTCTTACTAGAATGAAAAAAAATTAAAAAGGAATAATTATAGAAAGTATAATTTTCATTATCACCACAACTTTCGCGTTCACAGTCAAACGCTGTGTGATTGCGCCATGATGGCCTAAACTTAATATTTAAATTTAGTAATTTATATATAACAAAATTTAAATGTAGCCATTTTGGTCGTTAATTGATACTGTAGCAGTTAACTAAGTTGAGCTCAGTTTAACCGTTTACTCGGACAATTGGCGCTATTCGACCGGTAAAGTTAGTTAGTGAGTGGGAGTTGATTCAATTTGGTCAACCTAATATTATAGGACAGTATATATATATATATATATATATATATATATATATATATATATATATATATATATATATACATATATATATATATATATATATATATATATATATATATGTATATATATATATATATATATATATATATATATATATATATATATATATATATATATATATATATATATATATATATATATATATATATATATATATATATATATATATATATATATATATATATATATATATATATATATATATATATATATATATATATATATATATATATATATATATATATATATATATATATATATATATATATATATATATATATATATATATATATATATATATATATATATATATATATATATATATATATATATATATATATATATATATATATATATATATATATATATATATATATATATATATATATATATATATATATATATATATATATATATATATATATATATATATATATATATATATATATATATATATATATATATATATATATATATATATATATATATATATATATATATATATATATACTGTCCTATAATATTAGGTTGACCAAATTGAATCAACTCCCACTCACTAACTAACTTTTTATTCTGGAAATACTGCGGGATCGGGATTTATGCAGAAAAAATATTTACCGTGCGTACCGTTTTTTTTGTCGCTCTCCACCTCGGTGGAAGGCCAACTTATTGTAAGCCACCATCGCCTTCAGGGTGCCCCAGGGTTTCTTCCAGGGCACCCGCATCCTGGATGACTTGTACCTACGTGTACCTAATGCACAAACAAGAAAATAAAAATTAAATGATAATTTTCTCATAGATTCAAAAGGAAACAATAATAAGTATAAAACATGTATATTATTGTATTAAAGTACATCTGCGAACATCGCTCAAACGAGCGAAGCTGCGAACGCGTCGCTAGTACTTAACAAATCAAGAGATATTTTACAATATTAATGTTATTATTGATTTTGATTGACTTGTCAAAATTACTTGGGGGAGAACTTTGTTTATAGCACAACAGATATGTGGTCTATAAATAACGCCTATCTCTCTCTGTTTACTTTAATATATGACCTGACTAAGCATAATATCAGTAAATGTAAGCTACTGTAAAAAATATACACGAGTACATACATAGCTTCTTCGGTTTATACGTAGCCAGAGGGAATGGAATGCTAAAAGTTACGGTTCCTGCATACCTCTTTCAGCTTTTTCATCTCTCTCTCTCTCTCTCACCTTATGTCATCAACCTCTTCAAAGGTAGTCGTCAGCCTTCAATACTTCAAAACTTCACCGGAGGATAGTATAGTAGGAAATATTTAATATAGATCAATAAAATTTGATTCTTTATAAAAATTCACATTTTTTTTTTGTAAATACGTAAATGAAGCTCATTATGAAGCACCATATATTAATAGATTCTGAGCAAGCCCCACAAGGTACTACTGATCTAGTAGAAAAGTTCGAGTTCGGCAAAAACGTATCATTTTCATACGCTCACATAATTTTTTTATTCTAACCTAAATCAACATCGTCCCTTTGAAATATGAGATTTTTTCGCTTCGGTTTAGTTTAACCGTAACTTGATAAATTTGATTTCCTTGGGCTCAATCACACGGAACTAGGTCGATAAGTCCAGATGAATAAAATCACAGTGATTCTGTGTTAACTCATAATAAAATAATATATATGTAATGTATACACAGAGACGTTAATTAATATTTAAATAACGTTATGTTCGATGAATGCGATTCGAAATCATTTCTGTGCAAATTTACCAATTTAATATCAATCCATATACTATGTGTATAAATGAAATTTTTACTTTATTTTTTCGCTTTAGTTAAAAGGTTGAGCGGCGTTAAGTTCCGCGACTCAATACGCAATGTCTCGAATATTGGGTGGAAAGTAGGGGACGAAACGTATTATCTCTAGATTTCTTTTGTCTACCCTGTTATTGTAATATACCCTTCTACCCTTCTGTGCTTTATATGCTTGTGTCAATTCTGCTGCGCAGAGCTGCTAAATTACAAAAAAAACTCAATGTTGTTGTTGTTGTTGTCTTTATATATGGCGTTTCGAGCGTGCCAGTGGAGCACAATTCACTTCGCCAATGTCACGTTGAATGGAGAACACACAAAAGAGAGTGTACGGTAAAAAAGAGTTAATATTACACTATAGAAGAATGCATGTTTTAAAGAGATCCAGTTTAAATCCTTCACCTATAACAAAATTAACAGATATCTACAATATGTACAGATAACATATAAAGTTAGTAATAAATAATATTTTACATGAGTGTTAGCTTATACTTTAATATTATTATATTTAATATATTTACATAAAAATTTACACAAAGGACTAAACACAAACATCAACAAACACTGAACATTAAGGGGACGAGGGACTTTGAGAGGAAGGGCATCGTATAAGGGACGGATTAATTTAGGGCAAGAGAAAAGGATATGGGAAAGGGAACCGTCGTCCAAGCCACATTCACACAATGAGTGGTCCCTGACCCTGATCTTAGCCAGATACACAGGTGTACATGCATGTCCAAGACGTAAGCGACAAATTGTAGATATAACCCTCCGTTCAGTAAATCTTTGAGAGAAGAACCAAGGACGCTTTGGTATATCCGGCTGGAGAAATGCATAATATTTACCCTTGTGAGATTTAGATAAGTCCCAGTATTCAGACCAAGACTTGTCCAAGTGAGTGGCTGCAAGAGACAACAGATCCTGAGCCGAATTAGAAAAGTGATCCAGAGTACCACACTGGATCGCTAATTTTGCGCACGAGTCTGCAGAGTCATTCCCACTAATTCCAGAGTGACCTGGAATCCATACAAGAGTGACCTCCAAACCCTTTAGATGACATGAGAATAATTCTTCACGAATCCTTAAAACAATTGAAGATCTCAATTTACTATGAAACGGGTTGCCCTTAATAGCCATTAAGCAGCTAAGAGAGTCAGTAAATATAACTGTCTGTTTTACGTTGTGGGAGAGCGTGAACAGGATTGCTTCTAACAAAGCAACAGCCTCGCCTGTAAACACTGATGATTCGGGAGGGCACTTAAATTGTAAGATAATTTTGAATTTAGGTATCCAGCAAGCTGCACCAACACAGCTTTCTTTAGAAAGCTTTGATGCATCAGTAAAGATATGAAGATGTTTAAACCAATTTTCATTAACAGCCTTTTGGAATTTTGTGATGGTGCCTGGATCTCCCTTGGTAAAGCCAAGGTCTGTTATGATGGAGGGATGATAGACCAATGCTTTGTACGGTGTACAAAACAATGGATTAGAAGGGAGGCGTAACAAGGGATGAGGTAAATTAGTGAACTTCAGGAAACTGTGTAGCAGGTATGGTAATGGTTTATCACGGGGGAGTAGGTCAGCTAACTCAGTTAACTTAGACCATAAAGGATGGGAAGAAAGTTGTAACATTTTACCCACAAATCGGTCTGCAAGGAATTGTCTGCGGATAGGAAGAGGAGGATCAACACACTCCACTTGGAGTGCATTAGTGGGAGTAGACTTCATTGCCCCTAGAATAATGCGTAGGCATCTGTACTGAATACGATTAAGCTTTTCTGTGGCTACTTTATTAAAGGGGTCCAGAACATATAAAGCATAATCAATATGACTGCGGATAAGGGCACCGTACAGAAGTTTTTGAGTATAAGGATGTGCACCCCACCACACACCGTACACCGCTCTTAAAGCATTAATGCCCTTTTCACATTTTCTGCTGAGATATTCAGCGTGAGCAATTCCGTTCAGTCGCTTATCAAGTATAATGCCTAAAAATTTAACATTCTCCGCTACTTGAATGGGAATACCATTATGTTCAATATGAAAATTTGGAGTACTCCTTTTTTTTTTGTAAATACTACTATCTGGCACTTATCAATGGACAATGTAAGGCCATGATCAGTCAACCACTGGATAAGATAGTGCAAAGCAGTATTAAGGCGGTAAGTTATGTCCTCCACAGAATTTGAGCTGTAATAGAGGACGATGTCGTCAGCGTACTGAAGGATGTTACAAAAACTACTAACAGACAATTCGAGGTCATGTGTGTAGATGTTATACAACAGAGGACTAAGAGCTGAACCCTGAGGAAGTCCTTTCCAGACATGTCTGGGGGAAACATTGAGAAGCGGATGTTTAACAGATACCGTTCGATCGGTTAGCAAATTACATATGAAACTGGCCAACCTTGGCGGAATACTCAGCTTATGCAGTTTCTGCCTGAGTACCGGAAGAAGTACATTATCATATGCAGATGCAACATCTAAAAAAACACCCACTAAATACTCTCCTTTGGCAAAAGATCGTCGAATGTCTGTAGTTAAAATGCTGAGACTATCTGCAGTGCATAGCCCCTTTCTAAATCCAAACTGAGAGGGAGCTAAGATATTTCTGCTACCCACTATCCATTCCAAACGGTTTTTTAAAAGTCGCTCAGCAGTTTTTGATAGCGTTGATGCAAGGGCAATGGGTCTGTAGGAAGAAGGGTCAGAGGAACATTTCCCTGGTTTAAGGATAGGGATAACAATTTGGGATTTCCATGCATCAGGAATATTGCCAGATTGAAAAATTTTATTTATTAAATCTAAGAAGTAAAGCTTAGGTTACTCGTTTAACCTCATTATAAAAGAATAAGAGACACCGTCTTCTCCTGGACACTAGGTCTTTTAAATCCGCTAAGATGCTTTTGAGTTCCTCAAAGAAAGGGGGAGCATCCATTTCCTCTGAAGATTCAATCGGCATGGTTGGGGATAAATCAAACGACGGTACAAAGGGTGGGGCCAATTTGTCAGCAAAATTGTTAAGCCATAGCGATGGATTGTTGGAATTTGGACTAGGGACATTATTAAGAGACCTACGAAATCTCTTAACATTAGTCCATACAATGAAGGAAGAGGTACGAGGATTAAGGGACTCGCAGAAGTTGACCCAACCAAGTTTTTTCTTTTTCCAAATTAATTTCCTAAATTTTGCATCATTGCGTCTGTAATCCATATACTTCTCCATTGTCATACAGGCTGCGTACGACACGTCCGCAGATACTCGCCGATCGACAGAATCAGAGCATTCCTGATCCCACCAGGGATTGGAAGGCATCCGATTCTGAATGGAGAGTTTTTTGGGGATATGTAAGTCAGCTGCAGATAAAATGGCAGAAACAAACCGATCATAACAAAAAGTGACATTCTCATAATTAACAGACTCAGGAAGATCATTTAACCTGAAATCCACCGAGTCAGCATACTCAGACCAATTAGCTTTTTTAAATTGAACTTAAGGAGCGGATTTGGGTTATTAATATGAGGGTATCTATTATTTAAGGATAAAAGAATTGGGAAGTGATTACTATCATGGGAGGAAGGAAGAACAGACCATGATAGAAGGGAAGCAAGAGATGGAGAAGACAAGGAAAGGTCAACAACAGGATTCCGATTAGGATTCCTAGGATTCTGATTAGGATTAACCCTACGAGTCGGTGAACCATCATTAAGGATGCAGAGATCTACATCGTCAATCAAGTCCACCAACAAAGGCGAGAATCCATCACAGTAATAACACCCCCACAGAGTGTGATGAGTGTTAAAATCACCCAGGACCAGCACTGGACTAGGAAGCGAAGATATGATAGACTTAAGCTCAAGGAAAAGGGAAGAGGAAGGATGAGGAATATATACAGAAAGGAAGGAGATATTAAAGGCTCTCACAGCAACAGCATTAATCTGTTGACTGTGAGAAGGGAGAGGAATGTGAGAATAAGGAGAGGAGTGCTGGATAAGGATAGCACTACCTCCATACCCGTCACTCCTGTCCTCCCTCAAACAGGCGAAACCTGACACCCTGAACGGGGAGTCTGGCACCAACCATGTTTCCGAGAGGGCAACAATGACAGGATTGTGCAGGGAAACAATATGCAGTAATTCATGCTTTTTAGCACGAACACTACTACTATTCCACTGCAGGAAGGTCAGTGGAGCCATTATTAAGGATTTTAAATATAGTTAATAGGTTTTGGGCAACGTTGGGCGGTAAAGGAAGTTCATCACAGGTGGATATAATACTCACAAGAGTTTCTGTTAGAGCCACTAACAGATCTTTTCTACCAACTGTTGGATTATCAACACCTTGATTGAGAGCGTGACCATTAGGAAGGGAAGAGGAACAATTACCAATTAAAGCTTGGTGAGCCTGTCTATCAAAACCTTTAAGAGGAGCGCGGGGACGGGGAGATTGCAATACAGTTTTGCGATAGGATTTGGTAGGAGTTGTTGGGTTATGAGTTACTCTGGATTGTTGGTATCTAGGAAAAGTGGAAATTTGAGGGGAAAACATTTCCTTAGCAATATTTGCATAGGAACGTTGGGCAGAAGGGAAACGAGAGGATGCTTCTATGTATGAGATACACTCTTGAGACAACAATTTTGATGGATTGTTGTCTTGCATACTCAGGACAGTCCTTATCTGTGGCAAAGTGCTTACTGTTACAGAACAAACAATTTGAATTCTCCTTGGCTGTGTCACATGCATCACCAGAATGAGACTGGGCACACCTGTAACACCTTGGCTGAGATCTGCATTGTGATTTAATATGTCCAAAACGGCAACAATTAAGACATTGGATAGTAGGGAATTTGTAAGGTTCGACAGGGAGAGAGGAATGATACGAAAAGACCCTATCAGGCAACTCTTGTCCTCGGAAAGTAACTACAACCGACTGGGTCGGGATCCATGTAGTCACCCCCTCACTCACACTCTTTCTGTTAAGTCTTCGCGCTTTCAATACTTGTCCATAACCTGAGGGAAAAACTAAAGACTCCACAAGCTCGTCTAACGAGAAGTCAACTGGCACCTCTCTAATTATACCCATGCGGGTAATAACAAATGTAGGTATTACTGCAACATACTTACATAGACTTATTATAGGGTTGGTCACAAATGAATTCGCTGCAGCAGCATTTGAGAATTGAACGCTGATCTTATTACGACCAACGTTCTTAACACCATCATTGGTGATACCATTTATTTTGTTTATGTGTAAGAATTGACCAAACTTAATCGCTCTAATTGAGGTACCAGCAGCTGGGTCAGGAATTTCCCTGGACACATACACAATGAAAGGGCCTTTATCAGTATCAATATAGGATTTAGGACCATCGGAGAGGGACGGGTGGACATATAAATTTTGAATAGAGGGTGTCGCAGTAGATGGGTTTATAATTGTTTTTTTTGCAGCAAAATCATTATTTAATGGTGAATCATCCCCTTGCCTCTTTCTTGACATCGCTTGACCATCAACTTTACCACCTCCGGTATCAGGAGGTTCAGGAGGAGGATCACCATCCATTATAAAATACGAAAATACAAAAAAATAACCTTACCTGATTTATACTACTTAATATACCGTTATTAACAAAACCAACACTTGCTACAACCAACCACCTTGTTAAAAAGGGACCTTTTAAAACTTTAAAATATCTCCACTATAGAACAATAAAAAAAATTAACACTAAAATAAGAAACTCTCACTAACACGTGTGTCAACCAAAACAAACGCTAGCTATAGTAATCTAGCGCTATGTCACACGATCCATGTTTAGATACTCGTATCATCACAAAATTATTTCACGTAGAGTCCGGAATGACTTATTTCAAAGTTCTTTTTATCTGAAACAGATGATATCAAAAAACCCTTTATTCTTTTCATGGACTTATGTAATCCCATAACGTTAGATACAATAAAACATATTATTTCACAATAATCCTCCATAAAATTCAGCATAAAACTTATTTAGTGGCTGTAAATAGCTATAAAAATCCTTAAGCTACCAATACATATTGATCCTGGCGTTGTATAAAGACTGGTTCCTATTCGGTACGTGCTCGAACAGTCGTGTCATCGATAGCCATCATAATGCCGTTATTAATCTCATACATTTTGATGACTTCATCCCAAACAATTTATACAGTTTGGAAAGAAGATCACTTTTGGTTTCATCGGAATATTAGACTCGTATATTAAATTTGAGTATATTATATAAATTGTGTTGTCATTGAATGTAATTTAGGGGATTCTTTTGTGTTCTTTTGGAATTTACAGAGAGATCTAGTGTTTAGACACTCTTTCCTGATCTGTTTAAATAAAAATAGTTTTATATAAAATTTGTTTTCATAAAAAAGGGTTGACATTTAGATTTATAAAAGGCTCTATTCTTCAGGTAGTATTTGAATTCAAAACTACACTAGAACGCCAGTAACTCGCAAATTGCGCCATAATGGCGTCTAATTTAATATACAGAAATTAAATATTGGCTTCGTATCGACGAGGTGTCGAAAATGCAAATTGTGTTTACACACGGAACGTCGTCGAACGACAGTCAACATTCGACAGCGACTCAGGGAAGCGATTATGTAGAGGAATTCTGATAGAATAAATTTTGACGAAATTAAAATTGACAAAGAATCAAGCTCGGAATTTCTGAATGGATATTTATTTGTTATACATTTTCTGAAAACTTCTAATGCGTGTACGGAAAATGGTTTTCGTGTATTCTGCTGTTATTTAGTATTGACTATCGTTCTTGATTAAATATTGTTATATGTCTAATTCATAATTGACAAACTGATTGCTAAAAATCTATTGAATATTTTCGAGCTTTTAGAACAGCTTAGATATTCTTTATTAGAGCTTTAAGCTACAGTAAGATCTTGAAACATCTGAATTCAGATGTTTCAAGATCTTACTGTAGCTTAAAGCTTCCAGGTACTGTTTTTTTTTAAATTTAAGCAGTAACTGTTACTATTCACATATTTTGAATGAACATATTTTGGAGAACTAACGGTAACCCCAGTAAAAGTTATATGTTTAGTTTAAATTCAAAAGATTCAAGTCAAATAAAATATATGGGGAAGAACAAAAGATCACTTTGTTTTACACTTTCAACCCAAACATGTTAATTATTACATAGTTTGCTAAGTGGCGAAAGTTAAAGTTACACAGTTAAAATCTACAAAAACGTGTTCAATTTCTGCAGAAGGAATTTAGTGTTAAAAACTCTGATACCCACTTTTCGCCCAATTACAGACGTGTTAAGTAGCTGGGCTTAAATATGCGCTTAGTTTCTAGAGCTGAAATACTGGAGTTTTTTATATATACAAATTACCATTTAACCCCCCTTCTTCTTCGAGTCCTCCATTTTGACTTAATCGGCTAGAATCAATTCAGCCCTGTGAAAGCCAAACAATTTCTGATTATTATGAATAATAACCCAAATTTGTCATTTTTATGGCTTAACTAAATCGGGAGCCGGAAAAAAATCGTATCTAAAAGGACGCTGTTGGTTTAGGTCGGTATCATAAATTTATTATGTACACATATGAAAATGATATACCTTGCTTGGAATAACTTGGTCAGCGTAAAGTTTGCATGTAATTCGGTGTTGCCACGGTTTGTACGAATCATCTCATTTATTATATATATATATATATATATATATATATATATATATATATATATATATATATATATATATATATATATATATATATATATATATATATATATATATATATATATATATATATATATATATATATATATATATATATATATATATATATATATATATATATATAAATCATCAATCAAATAAGTCAAATCCATATGTATTCAGATAGAAATTTTAATATTTATACATTTATTTGAATATAGAAATTAAAGAATCGTCTCAAGTAACGCATGTACAAAGAGGTACATGCGTTGTTATCATTTATTTATAAAAAATATATATTCCAAATATATTTATAAAACTAATTACAAATATATATGCCACCATAGTTTTACTAGACCTGACGAGAATAATATGGTGACGCCTTACGTAAGGTAATATTTTTATTAATCAAAGAAAAGAGGCCAAAGTTTATTAGGTAATAAACGAAAAATGCCATATTTGAACAAAGATAAATTGATTCCAGGAACAGATCTAAGAGTAAAACGTTTTTTATGTAATTTTTTAGTGTCATCCACAAATTTAAATTAAAAAATATACTTTTCTTTTAACTTTTAAAATGGTTAGCTTTTTAAAAATGTTTTAAATATCAAAACACGCCTAAAAGCTTGTCCAAAAATATATCGACATAAATTGCGTCTGGACTATTGTTATAATGGTACGCGTAAGCTCATCACGTAAAGCTTTGGATATTAAATGCTTCCCCCAAATCAAAGGACGTCGGACCTACGTTCTGAATACTTCATAAGGATCTCAACATTTTTACGATATAAATATTTTGTACTTGTGATTCGTGTCATATTAATATACTATTTCTAATTATATTAGTCTGACTGTAGATGCAATGGTTGTGGGTTCGATTCCTAGTCAGCGGGAACTGATTTCCTCGCTCTGGTAACCAGACAAAGCGCGGCGTTGAGTTCCGCCACTCAACACGCAATGTCACAGAATTGGGCGAAAAGTGGGGAACGGAGTGTCTTAATACTAGGCTCCCTCTGTCTGTCTTCTGTCTGTGCTGTATGCGGGAAATAACGTGAAGCTTGTCTAAGTTTTATAGATTTACATTCCAAAGAAACATTATAATAATAATAAAAAAAAAGTTTCTGGATCGATATGGGTAAAATCAGGACTTTAAAATGACTATATATATATAAATATATATTTTTTTAAATTAATACCTAATATTAAATGTTATTATAATAATAATATTACTATAAGAAAATAGGCACAGAGTAGATACTGTCAAAATATACCGTCCTATAATTGCTGCTTGAATTAGATATTGCGTAGTAAGTTGTAAGTGATGTAAGCCCACTTTCTTGCCAATTTAATTAATAAAATAAGTTAAATAACAATCCCATTTACTTGGCATTGTTAAAAAATTGGCATATAAAGTAAACCTTTACCAAATCATCATATATTCCGCTTAAAAGCTTTCTTAAGCCAAATACTACAGCGAATATAGACAGGAATTGATTCCGACAATCCGTTTCCGCTAACACGGTACTAATGCCACTATTACAAAGACAAATACGCAGCTATCTTCCCTTATTCGTGTGTTTCTACATCGCGAATTAACGGTAACGAGTATAGTTCTAGGTGACTGATCGGTTTAACAGCTGCTATAAAAACTTTGTGAAAAGCTTTCAGTTTTTTCGTTTTGCTTTGAAAAATTATAAGCTTGATTCTTTTTTAGTTTAGAGAGAAGAATGCGAGAGGCAATTGTGGAAACCTCATGGAAGCTTTAGATATGAGAAAGGGTGCATGGAACTGCTGTTTTGCCTCCGTATGTGAAGCAATGCCTCCGATTAGAAGCAAACGTGTGATAGGACTGTGTTATTTACAGCATTTATTATATCGTTACATAATGAATATTTAAATTTTTATTATATTTTTATTTTTATGGTATTTTTCTATGCTTACTGTCTAAGCTTTAGTCTGTGGAGGCTAAATTGTTGTATAAGTTTAAGTTTAAATAGTGTTTAGACTTTAGACTATTATTTACGGGAACGATTGGACTGACACTTTTGTATAATGTTTACTTCAAAAATCCCTAAATAAAAACAGATAAAAAAATTAAAAAAAAAGTCATATAATAATTAATAATTAAGAATTATGATTTATTAAACTGATACCATACATAACAACATCAAATATCTTGAAAAGTTTCACTTTTAAAACTTTAAAAGCTATTAAATACAACAACATATCCATTGTAGTTCTAAGACTAAAAAAAAACATAACTTAACTTATAAATGTAAGAAAACAAAAACTTATAAAACAAGCCAAATAGTAGGAAACGGCAATACGATCTGATACTTTGTTGCGCATTTATTGGCTCGCTTCCTACGAGCAAGTTCCTATTCACCGCCTTGTTAGGGCGATGCAAGGAAGTTGTGGCCGTGTGGCATACACCACGGCGGCATCAGAATTCGGAGTTTATGGCAACATGGCGTACATTATAGCTGGAAATATTTGGTTTATAAGAATTTTTAATTTTTAACAATATATACTAAGCTTTCAAATCTTATTTGTATATTACAATATAAGTATAAGTTAGAAAAAGTAATAGTTTGGTGCTTTTTTCCACATATAGTAGTGCGGATAGAGGGAATCTTGTATTAGGACACCCTTGTTTTGTTACCGGAGCAAAAATAAATAATTAATTCTTCCCCTATGGGAATCGAACCCAGAATCGTCGCGTTTACAATCAGACGCTGTACCGCTGCGCCACGATGGCCTCAAAATTATAAAAAAAAATATTCCTCACCAAATAAACAACCAATTAGCTATAGTAATTAACTATAAGCATAAAATAATAAATTATATAAATTAGCTATAGTATTTATATTTACAGTATAATTATTTCATAGATTTCGCTAACAATGGTGTTTGGAATTGCTTGCTTATTATCACAGTGCAAAAAAATAAATACATAGAAGATAACACTACTGACAACTTTCAAAAGTTCCCATGTAGGGCACCTAGCTTCACAAAAGTTAGCTAACAAGTAGTTTAACATTTTTTCGCTTGATTTATTATATAAAATTTTGCATTAGAAACTTGAGAGTACCGGTATCAGCGCAGTCGTAGTAATATTTCACCTGAAGCACCCGTTCTGGGGAAGTGTCCGATTTAAATTTACCGACCAAATGTGGTATATACTTAGATATGGTAAGTATTTCGGTATTTTCATTTTAGCAAATATTGGTACCGATTCGGTTGAATATAGAAGGAAAAAAATGCTTTTGTATATTTAATAATACATTTACTATTTGGAAGAGCGCGGCGTTGAGTTCCTCGTCACAACACGCAATATTTCGAAAATCTAGTTAAAATGAGGAATGCAGTGTTTGAACTCTGTTCCCCTTGGTCTCCTTAATCTTCTTATATGCGGGATACAGCGTGAATTTAAGAAAAAGATTAATATACAACTCTATACAAAATCTATATTTTTGTGCCATAAAGTAAGCAAATAACGAATCCTGTTTAAAGTAATATACACAGTATGCGTTATTTATTAATAATTAGTTATATATTTTTATAAGAAATTTAATTATCTATAAAAATCCATATATATATATATATATATATATATATATATATATATATATATATATATATATATATATATATATATATATATATATATATATATATATATATATATATATATATATATATATATATATATATATATATATATATATATATATATATATATATATATAAGGTAAATACAAAACGGAGATTTTGACACTAGGTTCCTTCTAAAGAATTCTGCCTACCCGTTTTATTATTTAAAAATTTTAATCCATACATATAAGAATAGAAAAATAATTAAGAAAATATATAAAAATTTGAACGCAGCAGGATTTGAACCCGCGTCTCATGGAGACTTGGATGGTTTCCACGAGTTGCGGATTTAATCGCGCTTTGTACAAATTCTTATATGATTATAAGTATTTCGGCCTAAATTGCTTTGCGGGATAAAACGTGAAGCTATGAACCTATATTTATAAGTTATCACACACATTCTATCCCTTCAGTCGAAACTTTATAAAGTATATTTCCTATAAGCCGTTAACTTCACTTGTGTGTTCTACCAACATAAGCCTGATGCTATTTACGACCAACCAAGTTTCGCTTAACTCATGTTCAACCTAAGGTGTTTGGCTCTAAACCAAATTATGATATAATAATATTCTGAACACTTGACTGACTTGACTGACTTTACTTGATTTGATTTGATTTGACTGAACAAAATTCGCACGCCTAATATATTATTGACAACTACAGAAATACTGAAACTTCGTATAAAATTTAAATGTTGCAAATTTCAACAGACGCTACAAGTTCTATAGTTTATTATTTTATTTTTATTTCTATTTATTTTTAATTATATTCGAATATTATAATATGTTTCAACGTCATAATAAGAATTATTGACCTCATCCATTTATCTGATATTTCCTTTAAAAATCAAATTATAAAACTTCTATCAACATAAATACTCATACTGGATACAAGCACACACGCCTACTTACATACTCATACACACACACACACACACATATACATATACGCACACACGCCTACATATAATTTACATTGAGGCTTTTCCAATTTATATTATATATAAATTGGAAAAGCCTCAATGTAAATTATTATTATATATTTATATTAAAATACGTATTTTTCTTTAATCGTACCTTTAAGAAAAGAAGAGAAGCCACAAACACTTACACAATTAGAAATACCCGCTCTATACAAAATACGGCGTTGAGTTCTGCCAGTCAATACGCATCGTCTCAAAACCAGACGAAAAGTGGAGAACAGAGAGTGTTAACACACCTAAATACTTTCTTGATTTCTACCTTACCTGCTATATGCCGGATACTATTAGCAGCTGAAAGTATGAACACTTTTACGTGGCAAAACGAAGTCACCTCTGTATTATGTCATGTCTAGTCCATATCTACAACTTAGCTTTCAGCACTTCTTTGCTGCTACTTTTTTATGAGTTAAAGGAATATAAATTTATTATGCTGAGAGGTTGAATATACTCGTAAATCGTCCACACAAAAATGAAAAAAAACTACATTAAATCAACGGACTTCAATAACTAAAAAGCAACAGCTAACATAATAACGATTTATCATGTTTCAGGCTTAGCCCCGACTTTTTGAAGCCAGTAAACTATTGGGTCAAACTCAATTAAAATGCTATAGAATAAAAAAAGGAATTCAGGAAGTGCAATTCAGATCGAAAATCTTCAAATATCGCAAAAATTACATGGTCCATATTTTAAAAATAAAGCTCATAAAATAAAAGCTATCTGACTAAACTTAATTAAAGTTGTATGAGACCAAATGACCACTATTCAGAATGAAACAAAAAAGAATCACTTAAATTGGATCAGAAATCTCTGCATAATTGGTATACATACATAAAATTAAAACATTCCAACTTATTGAGAACCTCTTTCTTTTTTTAAGTCAATTAAAAATAAACTCGTTTTTTATTGTATAGTTTAAGTATTAAACAAGTTATATATGAAATTATAGATACCGTTCCTCACTTTGCCCCATTTTTCGAAACATTGTGTGTTGAGTGGCGGAACCTACCAATACGCTTTATCTTATTAACAGAGTTAGGAAATGTAAAAAATTTATTTCTACGACTAGGAATCGAACCGAAACCCTACCCACTCACAAAAAACCATCCTCATTTTCTTAAAAATTATTATCCACACATTATACGTTGCTAAGTATTTTTTACAACACACCCTCTCGTCATATATCTTGGAAAGTTATACGCATAAGCCGTTAACTTCCCAAGTCAGAGCTGCCATACATTACGATGTGCCCGCCGGTTGTTTACGGTTCAGAGGCAATATCACAGCTACGCTTAAATCACCGTACAATGAACGTAGTCGTATCTTGGTTTAAAATAATTCACAAGTTCTATATCTTGATATAGAGTTTTGGGGCCAATTCGGAGGTTATGGATAATGTAAGAGAATAATTATTTTGTTTGTACTTTCAGTCGTCTGTATTGATTTTTTTTTATTTAATAATTTCAACTAAATGTTATACTAAAATTAACTGTAAGCTCTATGATTGTGGGTTCGATTTCCATTCCATTTTTGACACCACATTCTTTCTACTTATTTTTCTTTATATGAAATAAAACGTGAAGGTGTTGAGATAATCAATAATATTCAAATATAAACTACAAAATGTAACTATTATTATTTTTTCATAATTAGAACAAACACGAATATTACACTAGGGTAAAAAAGGGATCCTAGTGTTAAGACACTACCAATTATTGAAACATTGTTTGGTGAGTGGCGAAACTCAACGTCGCGTCTGGCGATAAAAAAAAAAACTTACTTACTTGAAATAAATATTTAGAAATATATAAACAATTAAAAAGAAAAGAAAAGCTACCTTAACTAAGCCTAAAGTTGACACAAAAAAATATATATTTAACTTGAAAGTTTTAAAATACTATAAATGGTATATTAATAGTTGACAACAATATTAAAAAAAAATAAAGTTATAAAATAATTTTATATATCTTTAAAGCAACAGATAGAAGCTTACTGTGAAAGCGCTAACTGAATTGTATGATGAACTAAAAGCTCAATTGTTAACCATTACGGCAAGATTCACTTTTGTAAAGTGCTTGGTAAAGTGTCCTTTGCGCCTTGTTATATGTATGGAGAGCCGCTTTGAAAACTTTCTTTAACCCCTTTAAGAATATATATAATAAGTATATATAAGATAGTTGCATTGGCATAGCGTCTGACTGTAAACGCGACAATTATGGGTTCGATTCCCATGAGGGGGAATTGTATACAATTGTACTGTATAGTAACAATATCTTGGTCAGCTGTGTAGTCCTGGTACGTGCTACTTATTTTTTTTCTTGGGAGCTTAATTAACCGTAAACGCGATAGTTGCGGGTTCGATTCCCACTCGCTGAAATTAATTTTTTTTGATTTCCTCGCTCTGTTAAGAAGACAAAGCACACAATGTCTTGAAAATTGGGCGTAATTTTAGAAACGGCAATGTATTTGTTTATAAGGTACGCGTACTACATATTACTTAATCGTTTATTTATAATAAGACTATATTCTGTAACTTTATAAATTTAGATGTGGTTTGAAATATATAGGTTTTATGTTATATTATGACAGACGCGCCGATGGTAGATGGAGACAATGTAAAGAAGGTGGCTGGCAACGGATGGATCCTAATGCCAAGATCAGGATTGTTGGCGCTCTATGAGGGAGGCCTACGTTTAGCAGTGGACGGCACTAGGCTGAAAAAAATGTTAAATATTATGAAAATGTGCATAGAGTCCAGCGTAGCATAGATAGCGTGTGTGTGTGTGTGTGACTGTGACTGGTGATAGTTCGATATCTACTCGGGGGAATTCATTACTCTCATTCCTAAGCTCTATAAGGAAAAAGCGCGGCGTTAAGTTCTACCACTGACACACACACCTAGTGTCCCGCCTATGAAAAGTGTAGATGTGATATATCACTTTATTAAACACTTCCCGATCACTTGTGACGTGGAACGACAATACATTTTGTCTAAGACCTAAACAAAATCAATGCTCTATTAAAAGACTTTCTCCATAGAAATCGAACTTATCACTACCGTGTTAGTTCCATTTGCATAGTGTCACACAGTGCATTGTCACACAGTCTGGACAGTGTCACATTGACATCAACTCTCCTCTATAGTTGAGCTTTATTAAGATTTCCAATCAAACGAATCAAGTTTATTACCAGCGCTCAACCGACCGACAAGCTTCAACTGGCAAATGTTACAACCGAAGAGGAGAAGCTGACTTAGTTATTTTCATATAAAATTATAAAACGTCTGAAAGTCCTGAACTGATAATATCTAGCTTTCAAGAGACCGTTTCATAATCAAGTGAAGCAAAATAAGTGCTATGGCTGTATGTACAAATATTTAATCTATATATTAATACGTAAAGCAACATGTTGATCCCCTATAAGAATTTGGACGCAGCGT
The DNA here is from genome assembly GCA_037127375.1 of Dione juno. NCBI lineage: Eukaryota > Metazoa > Arthropoda > Insecta > Lepidoptera > Nymphalidae > Dione > Dione juno. Next base: position 1,394,492 of record JAXRJS010000016.1, on the reverse strand, counting down.
GAGTAAGAAGGCATGGCTTAGTGGTTAGAGCGCTTGGACGGTTTCCATGAGGCGCGGGTTCAAATCCTGGTGCGTTCAAACTTTTATATGTTTTCTTTAAGTATTTTTTTTCTATCCTTAGTGTGGATTGACATTTTAAAAATCATCAAAATACTTTGATCCCACTTTTCATGAAAATTGCCAGGACGGTGGAGTATGAAATTTGGCACACTTATAGTTTATGTATAGGAGAAGTGCAGAAGGCTAGTATTTTTCAATAATAATTCTTATAAAGTACATTAAATCAACAAATAAAACATTACACACACTACCATACGTTTAACAATATATAACTTTTGTATAAAGTGACATAGACGTTGCTATGGCAACGCGTATTTCTCGCGTCAACGGGTCCTCTAGTTACAATAAAAGCTTGTATTACTTACTAACTTACTTAACGAGAGGGTTGTGGATTTGAATCCAACTCGGGAGATCCGGGAGATCGGGGAAGTACTTAATTTCCTAGCTCTTATAAAGCTAAAAATAAATTCTACGAGTAGGTATATAAGTAATATATATTTTTTTAGTTTTTTTTTAAATATTTATTGATATAAGTTCTAAGTTTGATAATTTTACTTTTTAATGTATGTCGATTATTTTTTTAACAACTTGTTATTTTTTAAAAAGTACAGTCGTTTGGTCTCATTGCCACCGAGTCTTTGTATGGCAAAACTTGATTTGGATGTCGTCGACTTCAAATAAAACGTGTAGTAAAATATAAATAGTATAGTATAGTATAGTAGTAAATGTACCAAATTCAAATTCAAATAATTTTATTCAAAGTAAGAATACATGATTCATTTTATGAACGTTAACAACATTACCACCGGTTCACTAAAGTTAATGCCTTAGACCTGAGAAGAACCGGCGCTAGAAACTCAGCGGGACTTTTTTTTTATGAGGTCATTCACAATTATAATATTAATTATTGTTGACCTACTAATGTACCTACGTACATATACACTAATTCCTTATATTAGTTTTAGTTTTCTGTGCACTAAATAATTAAGCCGACCGTCGTGGCGCAGAGACATAGCTTACCTGTCTGTAAACGCGACGGTTTGTGGGTTCGATTCCCACTTGGGGAGAATGAATGATTTTCATTTTCTTCGCTCTGGTAACAAGGCAAAGCGCAATGCCTCCACAGGCGAAAAGCGGGGAACGGAGTGTCTTAACACTATGTTCCTACGGTTAATGAGGTTCCCTCTGATTTCCCTCTGACAGGTGCGGGATACAGTGTGAAGCTACCATAACTTAACTTAACTTACTTAAATAATTAAAAAATATATATTTTTATATATTTTTATTTTTGATTAAATTTGTACATATGGACAGACAGATATGACATTTCACACGGTTTTTGTTAATATTTAAAATAACATTACGATATTACGAGTAAATGCTGCAAAGTTCAAAGGGTTTTCTTTATTTCCCCTTTATAAGGTCAGTACCGCCATTTTATATGCTTAAAGACGTTAGAGTGTGGGCGTTTGACTTTAACCGAGCTATTAGAATTCACCGTTCATTCAACGAATGGTAGTCTGCTGGAGTTTGTTATTTTAGTTATAAATTGTACAGTGCTAAGTAGCAAAATCTATTTTCGAATGAATGCATTATACATTTTGACGATTATTTCCATATTTATCTTAGCTTCACGCATATAATAGGGTAAATAGAGGGAGGGAGGGAGTTAAGACACTCCGTTTCCCCCTTTCGGGACATCGCGTGTTGATGTGCTGGAAGTCAACGCTGCGCTTTGTCTTGTAACCAGAATATGAAAATTAAAATAATTTATTTCCCCGCATGAAAAAGTAAATAAAAATGTAATATAATGGAGCTTGTCTAACTTAGTACTAGAAAAATGATATTATACGGTCATTTACATCCCCCCCCCCCTCACTAATTGACAAAGCCTGGCGTTAAGTTACGCTCATCACCCAATGTTTTGAAAATTTCGTGGAAAGTGAGTTTCTGAGTGATTTTACATTTCTCTATGCTTATTACATATATAGCACAGCAGATGCGGAAAATAAATTTTATTATAAATGTAACAAGTAATAGTATACGTAAAGAGACCCATCACATCCCGCATAGCAGAGTAGGCAGAGAGAACCTAGTGTTAAGACTCTCCGTTCGCCGCTTTCCGCCTTCCGAGGTATTGTGTACGAGACTTAAGTGGCGGAACTCATCGCCGCGCTTTGTCTTGTTATCATAGCGAAAAAATTAAAAAATATTTCAATCTCCCCGTATGAGAATCGAACGCACCACCGTCGCTTTACATACATAAACATATTCTATACAATCATTAAACAACAATGCAATAAAATGCTAATTTAAATTATTTTTATATCAATTAAATAACATATAATAAAGGATTCATAAAATAAATTCTTTATTATTGGTTCCCTGCAAGAGATCGCGTTTAGAGATAAGACCGCCATTGAACATTTGTTTGTCTGTTTGTAAACTATCAGGAATTGTAAGCTTATATGAATAAATATTATTATATGTATGATCAATACAATAAATATTCCTTTTCCAGAACAGGATATACGGGTTTTATAGCCATTCAATATAGTTATTATAATATGATATTAGTATAAATTTAAGGTAACGAGGCCATTGTAACGCAGTTCAACGCCGAAGAGTAAAGAGAGTATAATTGTATGTAGATTACATAAATTTCTAATCTCCGGTAAGACAGAGCTTTGTGTTAAGTTCAGCGATTCAACATTCCAAATGGAGAACAAAGAGTCATGAAGAACATGAAGTTGAAAAAAGAACATTTCATTCTCAATACAAATAAATAAATCATGATATACTGATTGGGAAACACACTTTAAATGAAATATCGAACCGCGGTCTATACTTCCTTCTACTCCAGTATTATTAGTTTTATGCTGTATCTAACGGACCGCCAAGCAATACGATCCTTGCATACCTCGCTCGCCTCGTCCACTTACCTCTTTGTACTCCATTATCATCGATAATGTGTTCTAGACGGTTAATCTAGATCCCCCCCTTTCCTCTTAGTACTGGCTCCTCCATTTTATATCTAAGATATACGAATTATATCGTGAGTACTGTAAAACAAATATTGAATATATATTTTAAAACCTACTAACGATCTCCTTATAGTTCTCTTTATACTGAAACAAATTCTTTCCAAGTAGTCAATAATTAAAACTTTTAATTAGTAACTGTAAGTACTTCCTTTATGGCATTTTCGTATAAACTATACATTTACACAATTGTTAGAAGCAAAACGGAAAGTTTTTCAAGCTTTTACCCTGCATAGCAGGGTAGACAGGGGAACTCTAGTGTTAAGATTATTCTGCACTTTCTACCGAAATTCGATTTTATTCACCACTGCGATTGCCACTGAATAAAACGTTTTTTTACATATTTTACCGCATTAATCGCGTGTATTGTTTGTTTTTGGAAAGGTAGACGTAGGTGGTATTCGCCTATAGTCATTATATCAAACTACCACTAACGGTTTCTTAGTCACATCGCGCACTGCCCTGGATTCCTGCTGAATGAGCTTACTGTACTGTTTGGCCTTCTGGTATGGTGGGTTTGAGACTTCCAAAGTTCTTATGTATGTGATTTATCCCATTTAACCAACCATTTTGTATATAATGAAAGTTATATATATATATATATATATATATATATATATATATATATATATATATATATATATATATATATATATATATATATATATATATATATATATATATATATATATATATATATATAAGCTGAAATCTCATTTCATATAGTAAGATATAAACGTATATATGTTAGTGATATCCTTTTGCCATATTTTCTCTATTTTTTCCCACAAAATTTTATTTTAACTTTAAAAACTGAGTGAAACGAGCCTAGCATTATTATTTAATGGTCACGTATTCTATCACTATATTGGTGAAACACCTCCGAGCTCCGATAAGCGTGGACTATCGGATTTTTCGTGCGTAAAATAATTTAAAATTTCGAATTTTGATACTGTCGGAAACACGTGTAGTGCTGTGTGAAATACTTTAACGTCATGTTACACATACAAATATAGACTCACATTAAATGTCGTTATAGCAAAGTTTTATAGAGATATCACTTAAAAAAAATTTTAAGCATTTAAAAAAAATATCAAAAAACTGTTTAAGTTGCACTGTAATTTATTTATTAGTACAGTGAATTGGATTAGTGGATAATATATTGTAGCCCATATGTTATTTAGATGTATAAGCTATATTACTGTAAAGTATGCTCTAAATGTGTACAGTAGTTTTTGCAACAAACCGGAACAAATATCCACACTCACAATCTTTCACATTTATAATATTAAGTAGGATAGTAAGAGAGCCTTTGACTGTAACTACAATGGTAGCTGGTTCGATTCATATTGGGGAATATAAGATTAAAATTATTTAAATTTCCCCGCTGTCGTAACGAAGTGGCGTTAAGCTCCGCCATTTAACGTGCTAATGATTTGAATCCGGATAAAAAATGTATAGTACTTGTTTTACATAAAAATATTTTTGAAAATGAATATCACTTAAATTTATAACTTTAACTTATTGTTAGCGTTAGATTATTATCTTAAATAGCTTTAGTTTATCTTTAAGATTTATACCGTCGTGGCGCAGGGTTACAGCGTCTGTCTAACGCGACGCTTTGTGGGTTCGATTCCCACTCGGGGAGAATGAATTGTTTTCATTTTATTCGCAAAGCGCGGCGTCGATTTCCGCCACTCAACGTGCAATGCCTCGAAAGGGGGAAAGTGGGGAACGGAGTGTCTTAACACTAGGTTCCTACAACCTGCGGTACCCTCTGCCCTCCCTGCTAGTTGCGGGATAAAGTGTGAAGCTAAATAAATAAATAAATAAGATTTATATCTGAGCGTGATTATGGAAAATACTTACTTATATATAGTCCTAGTTTGTTGTTGTTGTTGTTGTTCTATAGGTATATAAGATATTATTGTTAACTTTAGAGACATTTCATGTTGGATAGCGGAACTCGACGCTGCACTTTCTCTTGTTACCAGAGAGAAAAAAGTAATTTGTCCCTCCGAATGCGAATCGAACCGACACCCGTCGCGTTTACAGTTAGACGCTATGCCGCTGCGCCACGATGGCCTCAACCTGGCAACGGAGTGTCTTAACACTAGATTATGTTTGCTCCACGCTATATCCCGCTACGTACGTACAGATTGAGGAGGTTGAAACTACCTTGTACAAATCTGCTTCCATTATAAAACACACATATATATATATATATATATATATATATATATATATATATATATATATATATATATATATATATATATATATATATATATATATATATATATATATATATATATATATATAAAAGTAGAAAACAAAGCCAAAAATCAACCTATCTTTCTTTACTTAGAAATCTTACTAAATCAATAGACAAGTGACTTGATTGAAATTGATTCAATTTACTTGTACATTACAAGAAAACTTTCACTTCGTCAGCGATATCTATGGGCTTTGGGCTTCGGGTCAGTATGGTGAATGGATGCGGAGCTCATCTTTATGTAACCCTCACGTATGACCGTACTGACGTACTTATATGAGTCAGCATTAGAATACGTGTGTGGGCCACAAATTTGTTTTTTGTAAAAAATAGTATGGATAATATTGATAAATTAAGTTATTGTTGAATGTAACAAATAACAGACAGACCTGAGTGCTGAAATATGTTTATTGCATATTATAATGTAGGATGCCATTTAACTTTCAAATTCGAGTATTCGTATACCTGCTTAATATTTACGCAATGGCAGCATTAGATAACATTGTCTAGAGAAAAATTACTCGCGATTGACATATGTGTGTACAATATGCGGTAATAGTAGCCTGAGACCTGTAACCGAGAATTTTATTAATTATTTTAAATGTGATTTGTACGGTTATTAATGTTTTAGTACTTATTGTATTAAGATGTTCATTGAGTTACGTAGTGACAGCTAAATATTTTTGATGTAGCTCTATTTAGCGACAAAATAAATGAAGCGAAGTCGCCATAAATTTTATTCATTCAATTAGATCCAATAAATGCATTCTTGGATCTTGAACAGTCAATAGTCAGTCATAAAGGTGTCAGTGGTGTTAGTGTGACAGGAAGCTACCACCGGTTTTAAAGACAATTTCTGCTGAGAACAGTAGTCAATGAGCTTAAAAGATCTCTTACTTTAGAAAAGAAACTACTTAGCATTCCATGGAATCTCAGAGCAGATGTTGGGCCTGTCGCGTTGTAGAAAGTTGAGCTTTTATCACGTCAGGGACACTCTAATATGTATATAATTTTATTTTATATAAATACATCAAATATAAATTTCGGTTTTAGGGCTCCATATTTAAAATGAAAAACGGAGCTCTTGTATGATCACTTTGTTGTCCTTCTATTTCTATCGAGCTATCTATCTATGTATGTATATCCGTCCGTCAATACCATTTTTTTATGATCCTGAGGAGGTATCAAGCTAAAATAACATTAAACATACAGTTTCATCGAGCATTGAAAATATCTTGCTTCATAGTCATGCATTCAAAATATACGACTGTTATGCTTAATTTTTGCCACATGTTATATAAAAATAGCCACGTATTCAAAACTTATCGGGTACTTACCGTTCATCTGGAATGTATGTAATGAAATGTCTTTAATTTGTGCTATACAAGTAAAGGAAAAAATCTGAGAATTGGTGATATTTTTTCTCATTGTTTCACAATCTTAAAATAGGTAATTTATAAACAGATTTTAAAAATATTTACTACAAGCTTACATGTGCAGTTCGTTTCAAGCAAAATTATTGCATATGGCTGGCAATGTAAGTTTGTTAAATGTAAGCTGTAAAAGTAAAATGTAAAATGGTACGGAACCTTCGTTTCACGAGTCCTACTTGCACTTGACCGATACATTGTTTGAGCGATATTTCATATAAATAAAATTCTATTTGTGTGTGAAATATAAACCATACTTGCATTACATAAAACAGCACCAACGCCGTTATAGCGATGAAAAATTCATCGTTTTCCAATTAATTCGCATTTCAGTCCATTTGATTCGAAATATTCTTTTCAATTTATTATAGATATTGAATTTGATATTCAATTGGCTTCAATTACATAGTAATTTAGTATATGTTAATATTTTTATTATTTTACCTTTACATTGCATCCTGTATGCAAGAATCTGAACCAGGTGTAACCTCAAAATATACTGTCCTCTACTTTCTACCCGAATTCGGAACCACCAAGCCAGAACATTTTGTTTGTTTTAATGTACTGTTAGTTTTAATCACGTTAGTGTCAGAAAACAAGTTGTATATTTCATAGATATAAAGTTTCCGCCATTCGCCGTCTTCACGCACGGGTCTGAATTTTCGCCTCAGGATCTTACGTTCAAAAACGAGCAGGGCGTTTTCATCTTTTTCGGACTCAGCTAGTAATTGTTTTGATCGTGAGGCAAGGTCAAGGTCATCAGCATAGCCCAGCAATTGACTCGACTTGTAGAAGATGGTACCACTGGTTTCAAGCTTCGCGTCTCTGACACATTTCTCCAGTGCTACATTGAAGACAAGACAGGCAAGTGCGTCACCTTGTCGGAGGTTACGTTGTGTGATAAATGCAGGTGATGTATCGTTCTACACTGGCTTTGAGTGGCATAACTCAATGCCATGCTATGTCTTATCACCAGAGTGAAAGCAGAGAGTTAATGAAATAATTCATAATCTCCTAGTAGGAATTGAACCCACGATCGACTCGATTACAGGCCCACCCTCTACCTCTGCGCCACGACGGCCTCTTACTCCAATGTGACTACAATTTTAGTAATTGAAGGATGCATTAAGAAAACTACACTTTCAAATTGCGTACTTATCTATGAAATTAAAACTTCAAATGTATATTTTGATTGGATCTAGCAAAGAGGAACGATTTAGATAATGCTATCTCCAGCTTGAAAAGCTGATACCTTTTCTAAAAGCTTGGAATCGATTTGTTTTGCAATGACATGATTTTGTTCCACAAAAATAAGTAGAGTAGAGGGGAACCACATCAAGATATTAGGTTCTCCTATCAGCGCCAGAATTACGTGACGGAACTCAACTCAGCGAAAATTATTCGATTAAAATCATTCACTGGATGTGGATTGAAACCCAAACCATGGCGCTTAAAGTCAAAAGCTCTCCTGCTGTTCCTCAATGGTAGATGTAGTTTAATAAGATTTTAAAAAGATTATGATAGTTACGAATTCAAAACTACTTAAGCAAATATATTTATGTATGTTGTATATAATATAGCTGATTTTATGAACTGGTCATATGCGTGAGATAGGGACAGAGTGTCTTAACACTGGATTTCATCTATCTATCCTGCTATGTGCGTTATACAGTGTGAAAAAAACAGTATTGCAGCTTTTTAATTGTAAAAGCTCAAAGCTAAAAATTGCGACGATTTTCTTTGATTCGAGCATCTATCCAAAAATACGTGATGAGCTTACATGAGTTGTTAACATTTTTATTCATAGCACGAATGATGCGATGCTGTTTTGTTCTTTTCTACTCGTGACTAATAATAAATATGATTTGCCTAACTTTAAGCTACTATCACAGTAATATACGTATATATATAATAAAAAAATAATTTAATAGTTTCACACTATTTCCCGCATATAGCAGGATAGACAGAGGGAAATAAGTGTTCAGACTCTCCGTTCCATAACTTCCGCCTAGTTTTTGAGACATGGTATGTTGAGTATCGGAGCTATATATATATATATATATATATATATATAGCTTTCATTACTGAGTGACTGATAAATATGCTTCTTAAAACGCGATTTCACGTCCACTGAAGTGAAGATTTGAGCTCTTACTGAACCCTAAAGTACCATACGCCACCTAGAAAAATATTCCCACATACAAATACTATATTTGATCCCATTATGACTCTACGCAGTACGAAGTATGCAGAGATATTCCTTTTCTGTTTATTTTCACCGACTTCTGGAAAAGGAGGTTATGTATTTAAGTTGTATGTATGTCATATTGTTTGAATTTAAAATGTTATTTGTAATTTAATTAATGTGGGTATGGTTGTATGCTTATCCACAATTTTTTACACTAAAAATTATATCTAAAAGTATTGATATAAATCAGTAAGGATCATTCTGATTTAGGTCAAGTATATACCAACTTAGGGTAAAATTTGAGTCTTGAAAATCTGTTGAATAGTTCTTGCGATATGAATATTTAAATATTTTAAGAACACAATGTATAATACGGATAGGGAGACATGTACACCAATTTTACCAATTTCATCTCTTCAATTATTCAATAATTTGTAATTGGTGTAATTTTTTGAGTTACTTTTATACAGAAATAATAGCTGTTTGGTTAGCGATACTCAATACTAGGCTTTATTAAACAGTATATCATTTGAGAGTATTAAGAAGAATTTTTTATTATTATTTTTGCCAATATTCCACGTACGTTCTGGTACATTTATTGTTCTTTTTTTAATTTATTTAGCTTAATTTTTCGCACTGAAATTCAATTTTAAAAAGAAAACCTCTTCTGCGAAAATTCTTTAAAAATGAACATAACGTAACATTATGTACCACAAAATAAGGACAAGTTGAATCAGCAAATAGATTAAGTTTATGCTAGATCTCATCTTAGCAAGATGTAGGTACTTGCGTGTGTTGGAATCTTAGCTATCGTTATAAGGACGGTGTACATAATACTCTGTTTCTAATAATTAATAAAAAAATCGCTTCGCTTCGCTTCGCCCCGTTGATCTAATGGAAATAACTATTTTTTTGACATATGCCGCATTGTAAGCGCTCGAGGCATAGTGGCTTACATACTTAGCCAATTAACCTCTATAAATGGGCTATCCAAATTAAAAAAAAGACTCCAATTAGTGCCAGTAGTTCCTGGGAGTAGTGCGTTATAGCGAACAGTTTCTACTTTAAGCTCTTAAGACTTAAAATCGAAAAAATATTATTGCTCTATAACGCTTTTTCAAATAAAGCTCGATCATAGAGTTACCACCGGTTTGACGTGGCGCAAGTAACGATGCGCTGTGTAATGTTACCAGAGCGAGGCAAATGAAAATAATGAATTATCTCTTCGTGGGAATCGAACCACCAACTGTCGTGTTTTCAGCGAGTCGCTGTGACACCACAACGGCATTTTTTTTTAAATATGTCTCTCTATTTTTCATAGAACTACAGAGAGAATGATCACGTGTGCGGCCACAGTTAATATAAGCTACTGTATTTACTCGTCCAATAATATTTTTTAAGATTTTTTTCTTGGTTCGTGTACACACAGCTGTTTATTGTATGACGCATCAGAAACAGCGTATCTCGGTGCAGGTTTAATTATTTCAAGCTTGCGCTGTTTGCGGAACAATCTGTTAATGGAATGTATGTACGTAATGTATGTAGTCATTGGAAATCGGAATACTTGCTCTATCGAATGTGAAACTTCTCGTTGTTTCCTTTGTACTGTATTTTTAAGATTTTAAGTAGTATTTTTTTTCATTATTTATAAAAAATATTCCTGCGCTTGACGCTTCCTGTTCATGTTTATCTTGGTCTTCTCTTTATTTCCGTCCTCATATGGCGCCCAATCTCAGTCTCAGACCAAATCGCAAGGGTTCACCCTCGGGGTGTGTCAGAGCGGAACTGAGCTGCCAAAAAACTGCAAAATTGAAATATGACTGGGCAGGCCACGTCTGCCATATTTCTAATGACCAAAATCACTACCAATTGGACCACTACTGGGAAGCGAGCATGCGGCATACCACCAGAGCGATGGTGGGACGATTTCAAACATTTAAATGACTGATACACAATAGATCAGGACCGAGAGAAATGGAAAGGAGGTAGATGGCTTTTAAGAGGCAATAAGAGGCCAGTGGGACAATACAGGCTCATAATAATAATAAAAAAAATTATATGTATTTGAGATTGTGGCGTCATCTTAAAGTATCACACAATGCCTCGAATGACGGAAAGTGGGGAACGGAGTGTATCCCTCTGCCTATCTTGCTATGTGCGGGTGCATGTGCCATATACAGCGTGATATTATTGTAAGCGCAAAAGTGATTATATACTATTTATTAATAAACGAAATGTGAAAACTGTAATGATTTATTAATAAAAGGGGTGTAACCCCCCCTTAATCGATCTCAACTATGTATACGACAATAAAAGAAGACGTATGAACATCAGACTTGGATCTATCTATAGAAGGAGATGTCTTCTAGTTATAACTTAACCATATGAAATCCCGAAATAGTGTAGGGCTGGAATAGTCTAGTCCTCCCACAAACAACATATTACGTTGCATAGCTTTCGCCTGGAATATATAAAGTAGCCAAGTCCACTTTCTAGAAAAACATTTTAAATAATAAAAAAGTATATAATATAAAGACGCCAGAAAAGAACAGAGAAGGGCACAGATAAAAAACCCAGTGTGTTTTATTATTGAAAAAATACTTCGTTACTAGCCTGCATACTTCACATACCAAAGGAAATTCATGAATATATGAAATAAAAAAAGTTGGTATATATATGAGCTAATAGTATACATATAGTAAGTTAATAATGAATAAATCTTCCCGCTCACACACTCACAATAAAATCAGTCAAAATAAAATAGTATCTTATAAACACTTCCAACCCTTTAGTAGGGGATCGTTTATATTACGTTCCGTCCCTCGGGATAGTGGTGTACCATTATTTTTGCTTCTATCAGAGCTTTCTAATAAACAATATTTATACACTATCGAAGGACTATTTTGGTACCGAAGTGCGGTTCGGTTCGATTTTGATTATAAAATAATTAAATTATCGTGTCCTTGGTCCTTGCTTCTTGTTACGTTAATGAAAATTGACAATTATAGGCTTCGAAGATTCCTTTGTTGTTTTTTTTTTTAATAAATTTGCTTGTATTATATTATGTTTGCATAGCAAGGTAGATAAATAACTTAGAGTTAAGACACTCCGTTCTCCGTTTTCCGCCAAAATATGAGATATTACGTGTTGAGTGATTATCTCTATTAGAGTAGAGAAATAAAAAATATTTAAACCCACGTACGTATAAGTTTCGAATCCAGAACAGGGTAACAGTCAAATATACAGCGACTATTAGTTTTTTTTAAATTTAGCTTATTTTAGGCCATATCTGGTATCGGATATCTTTATATAATAATTATATACTACTATAGTTCATATTCTTTGAGATTATATGGAAGAGGTATCCGGCCTAGATTGAAATTGCGACAATTTTTTTTTTTTTAAATATAATTTCACAGTATTTAAGTATTTTTTAAAGAAATATACAGTGATGCTCAAAACATAAATAAACTGTAACGGGAATATAAGCATTTCGACACTTGATGAGAGAGTAGCGCTTAGTGATCAGAGCGCTTAGACGGTTTCCAAGAGGCGCGGGTTCAAATTTTGCTAGTTCCAAATTTTTATATTTCTCTAAAAGTACCGAACCTGAGACTACCAATCAAATAATTGAAATATAAATCAACCAACAAACAAATGTACTTGCCATAAATAATTTAACCCACATTACTTGATATTGCTTTAACTCATATAAGCGAAAGTTTTCCTAAGAGAAAACCGCAGGCAGCCAGCTATTTGTATCAAGCATGCACGATGTGAAAAAGTTTCCCATACATTTGTGCGTTGAATTACGAAATGCCTATATTAGATTTATCCTTGTTTTATTATACTTTGCCGAACTAGAATAAACGGAAATGGTTGAATAAATTAAATTCTGTTAGGATATTATCATGAATGTGTAAATTGAGTTGTTCTGTATGTGGAATAATTAAAGCTCTGAACATGCTAAGTTGTGAGATTTTTTTACCTTTTGTTAACAAATATTAAATTTCTTATATATATATATATATATATATATATATATATATATATATATATATATATATATATATATATATATATATATATATATATATATATATATATATATATATATATATTTATATATAATTTTTATTAATTTAATATTGGTTAACAAAAGGTAAAAATCTCACTAAACTTAGCATGTTCAGAGCTTTAATTATTCCACATACAGAACAACTCAATTTACACATACATGATAACATCCTAACAGATATATATATATATATATATATATATATATATATATATATATATATATATATATATATATATATATATATATATATATTTATATATAATTTTTATTAATTTAATATTGGTTAACAAAAGGTAAAATCTCACTAAACTTAGCATGTTCAGAGCTTTAATTATTCCACATACAGAACAACTCAATTTACACATACATGATAACATCCTAACAGATATATATATATATATATATATATATATATATATATATATATATATATATATATATATATATTATATATATATATATATATATATATATATATATATATATATATATATATATATATATATATATATATTACATCTTGTTTAATAATAGTATTTCTTATAGTAGACGTTTATCGTAAAAGGTAAAATTTTACCTTACAGTTAAATAACGTAGTGTATTAATTGCTACATAAATCTTGTCGTAATAAGATGGAAACCGCACTGACTGTGCTTTCGTCTTGATATATTACTTTTGGAAAACAACTTGGCGTTTGAAATTTTTATTCAATACTAAGTCTATTGTACGGTATTTTTTATTATTTTATTTAGCACTAAATAACGAATGAAATATTTTAGAAATGTTGTAAAAATTTGAACGGGATTTGAACCGGCGCCTTCTGGAAACTGTCCAAATGCTTATTATATACTTTTTCTTACAAATAATTACTTTTTTCTGTATTTTTTATTTGGTTACTCCAATTATTATTGTTAATAATAATCTTTGGGTAGAAAAAAATAAACACATAAAACCTACAATAAATGCTATAACAACTTAAATAATTTGTATAAAGAGTATAAGAATTTGGACGTAGTTTTGATTGGAATAGGGGACCTATATAGGGGACCTATAATACCGCTTCGTTAAAATTTTTTACACTTTCTAAAACATTCTTCTATTATTAGACATTGTCATTGACATGTCGACGGAAATTAAAGATTATATACACAAAATAATAATTGTGAAAAATTTGGAACTTATTTAATATTTTTTTTAGCTTAACGCTTTATCCTAGGGTAGACAGAGGGAACTGTAGGCAGGAGGAACCTGTGGCGGAACTCAACGCTACGCTTTGCCTTGTTGCCAGAGCGAAGAAAGTGAAATTAATTCATTCTCCCCGAGTGGGAATCGAACCCATAAACCATTGTTACAGGCCGACGCTATGCCTCTGCGCCACGACGGTCCTCATCTTTTAAATCTTTTGATATAAAATAAATAGACTCATCAAAAAGTCACTGTAAAGTTCTAGTCCTTACAATAGGGACAAGTGAAACCAACCGAAAAAAAATAATATATTATTTTATATATGGCATTATATAGTACTTTTCATATTACTTCAAGAGTATACACATAATATACAATAACTACTTCAGTATTTGTAGTTGTAGTGGAAGGCATGAACTCTCGACACGAAGAGTACCCTTGCTGGTCTTACATATAAGTCGACAATTGTACTCGCATGATTGTAAGCCACCTACATACAAGTAATATATAATATATTATTCTATTAACATTGAAAACATATAATTTTTATATTATTATTGGTATAATATAATTGGAAGAGTTTCCAATTCGGGCGGAAAACGGAGAATCAAAAAGCGGAGAATGAAAAAACGTAAGCGTAATTATATATACGTTTTTGAAGTGCAGTCAACAAATGCCTTGTCAAAGATATCGAATAAGGACATAGATAGATAGTGGGTTGGATTCCTACTTGAGAAAAATAATTGTTTCATTTTCTCGCTATGGCGAGTAGAGAAAGTGCGGCGTTAAGTCCCGCCACTCAACAGGCAACATCTAGAATTGAGTGGAAAGTGAAGAATATTGTGTTTTAACACTAAGTCCTCTGCGTCTATTCTGCTAAATGCGGAGATAAGCGTAAATTAAGTATTAAGTAAGTGAGTACTAAGTATTTAATTAAAAAACCCAGACAGAATTGCTTTTTTTATATAAGAAGGAATCAAACGCGCAACCGCTCGCTCAATTTAAAACACGCTCATATTATTACGTTTAATATTATAAAGTACAATGAAAGTATTTTGAAAATAAAATAAATTTAATTTTGAAAATAATTAAAAAAAAATATATATATATATATATATATATATATATATATATATATATATATATATATATATATATAAAGTTTAGTCTACCTTGCCTTCTAATCTTTTTAATATTAACAACTTTAATTCTCTTTATTGGATTCAATAACGTCCCACTCGGCGTCGGCGTCGATACGTAAAGGTGTTTGGAAATCCTCTGACTTATTAAAATGTCCTGACCGCTGCAACTCTACAGTTTAAGCCTATTATGAGATTTATGAGATTTAAAAAGGTTTATTTTATTTTCAAAATACTTTCATTGTACTTTATAATATTAAACGTAATAATATGAGCTCAATTTAAAATTGAGCGAGCGGTTGCGCGTTTGATTCCTTCTTATATAAAAAAAGCAATTCTGTCTGGGTTTTTTAATTAAATACTTAGTACTCACTTACTTAATACTTAATTTACGCTTATCTCCGCATTTAGCAGAATAGACGCAGAGGACTTAGTGTTAAAACACAATATTCTTCACTTTCCACTCAATTCTAGATGTTGCCTGTTGAGTGGCGGGACTTAACGCCGCACTTTCTCTACTCGCCATAGCGAGAAAATGAAACAATTATTTTTCTCAAGTAGGAATCCAACCCACTATCTATCTATGTCCTTATTCGATATCTTTGACAAGGCATTTGTTGACTGCACTTCAAAAACGTATATATAATTACGCTTACGTTTTTTCATTCTCCGCTTTTTGATTCTCCGTTTTCCGCCCGAATTGGAAACTCTTCCAATTATATTATACCAATAATAATATAAAAATTATATGTTTTCAATGTTAATAGAATAATATATTATATATTACTTGTATGTAGGTGGCTTACAATCATGCGAGTACAATTGTCGACTTATATGTAAGACCAGCAAGGGTACTCTTCGTGTCGAGAGTTCATGCCTTCCACTACAACTACAAATACTGAAGTAGTTATTGTATATTATGTGTATACTCTTGAAGTAATATGAAAAGTACTATATAATGCCATATATAAAATAATATATTATTTTTTTTCGGTTGGTTTCACTTGTCCCTATTGTAAGGACTAGAACTTTACCGTGACTTTTTGATGAGTCTATTTATTTTATATCAAAAGATTTAAAAGATGAGGACCGTCGTGGCGCAGAGGCATAGCGTCGGCCTGTAACAATGGTTTATGAGTTCGATTCCCACTCGGGGAGAATGAATTAATTTCACTTTCTTCGCTTTTATCGAAAAAAAAAAAATATATATATATATATATATGTGTATATATATATATATATATATATATATATATATATATATATATATATATATATATATATATATATATATATATATATATATATATATATATATATATATATATATATATATATATATATATATATATATATATATATATATATCTATTTTAAATGCAATGAGTAGCGGGATCTGGCAACGCAGATTTCTAGCAAAGTGAATAAATAAAATATTTTTACATTACTTATTTAATTTTCTGTATTGGAAATCTCTGGAAACTACTATAGAATTAGAACGTATTGCCTAACTGCAATTCAGTAACTTAATATAAAAAATACTTATAAATTTTATGTAAATTATACCGAAAATAAATATAAAGCTGAAAGTTTGTTAAAATTAACGTATACTGGTTCAAATTGAGAAATTCCTATGTTTTTTGGATTATTCATTAACTAGGTAGACTTTATTTCATTACATTATTCCGTACATTTTTTTAATCAATTAATTACTTGTTGTATTAGATTTGGCGTCGTACTTCCAAAGTCATGGCAAGAAAAATTCTGAGTAAAACAATCCTATATATTTTTATGATTTACTCACTACTACTTCAAAACAAATAACATTAACGTGTTTGTCGACTAAATTATGAGATTCCTTGCTTTTTGCTTCTCTATGGTACGAGTATATATCGAGGCACGCAAAAGGTACCTAGTGTCAAATTACTCCGTTCCGTACTTTCCTCCCAATTTTAAAGTTGCGTGTTAATAAACGGAACTCAACGCCGCGCTTTGGGTTACCAGAGCGAGGATTTGAGAATATCATTCGTTCCTCTAAGTAGGTATTGGCTCCTAACGCTCCTAACTGTTGCGATTACATTCAAACGCTATTTCACTGCACCACGCACACACCATTCGCAATTATTACCATAAAAAAAATGTCCAAAAATCTCCCTACAGAGGTGGTAACAACATAAATAAACTCTAGCAAGCATATAAAAATTTCGACGTAGCTTGATAAGAACGTAAGGCTTTGTGGTCAGAGCGCTTGGACAGTTTCAAAGGGGCGCGGGTTCAAATCCCGCTATGTTTTGTCTTTTTCTTTCTTTAGCGTAATATAATAAAAATATATTGTAATGTAGGGTATTAGCAAAATTTGTTCTATGTACATTTCTTCAGCAAGAACTAGATAGTTCTTGTAAATTATGACAGTTAAGAAACGAGTCGACTAGCGTGTTGCTCGCAAAGAGCGCGATGCAATTTTAAAAAAGGAACAATATTTTACATAAAAAAACCGTAAAGAAAACACATTGTTAGTACTTCAGCTGAGGCTTCAGTAAATAGCTGGAGGCAAAAGGCCTAATAAGAGACCGTACCAAGAAATTTCTAAGTTAAAAGAAGGCTGTTTCATTTTCTCTCCGGCCATATAAATAATTATCTACAAAACTTTAATCTACAAGGCCTTTGTCTTCCCTTAAAGGATTGGCTCTAACTTTCTTTTTTATGCGGGTGTAAAGAAGATATCTTGGTTTTAACTTTGAATTATGAAATGTAAGAACTTCTTCTAAATATATACATACATACATACATACACACATACATACATATACACATACAATATACTTTATCAAATACAAAAAAAATATACATAGTATGTATATAGACTTACAAATATATCAAAAAGTACTATTAGGCAGCCTTATTCGCTTGAAGCGATCTTTTCCAGGTAACCTTCGGATGTTGGAGTTGTAGAAAAAGATAACGCTACAGCGTTTTACTTTGAAAGCTATAAAAGATCGTATAGTGTCGTTTTTTTTTTAATATTCCGCAGGTACCTTAGCAATAAATGTATTCAGCTATATTTGCATATTTTCTTAAACAAAAATATATAATTTAAATTTGAATGAATATTTCATTTATATATTCCATTTTCACTTGATTGTAAAAAGTATTTTTTATTCATGCTTTACCTTTTATATATAGCTTTTTGCTAACGAATGTTTATAAAAAGATGAAATTCTTATAGAAATATTAATAAATGATTTATTTTTTTTATTTTCACAAACTACAGAGCATTCATGAAACCAATATTAATTCGGTATATGAGTAAAAAGCCCACGCAGTACAGTCTCCTTTATGGTAGAGAGCTTTATTT
Source organism: Dione juno (assembly GCA_037127375.1). Lineage (NCBI taxonomy): Eukaryota > Metazoa > Arthropoda > Insecta > Lepidoptera > Nymphalidae > Dione > Dione juno. The sequence continues at coordinate 1,375,738 of JAXRJS010000016.1, read as the reverse complement.
ACTTTTGTTATTGTATAATAAAAGCTTAAAAATTGGTTGATTTGCTGATGGTGGTGCAATGGGATAGCATCTAACCGTTAACATAATGGTTGTAACTTTGGGAGAATGAATTATTTAATTTTCTCTCTCTGGTAAGAAAAAAAGCGCGGCGTTGAAATAGACTTCTAAACACACAATGTCTCGATAAATGGGTGGAAAGTGAAGAACAGAGTGTCTTCACACTAAATTCTTTCCTTCCTTTCTAGCCTGATATATATGTGGTATATACTTTGAAGCTTTTAAGTTCTAATAATCACAATCATAATCCTTAGAGTAGCGAAACTTAAGTGGCTGTGGGCAGGGCACATAGCTCGTAGAACCGATGGCCATTAGGGCAGTAAGGTTCTAGAGTGGCGACCACGATGATACGTCTACGTGATACGAGATACGTCTACGCTACGGCGTAGGCAGGCCCTCTACAAGGTGGACCGACAATCTGGTGAAGGTTGCCGGAATCTGGTGGATGAGGGCGGCCCAGAACCGGTCTCCCGGCGGATATAATGCACCATAATCAGAAAAAAGATAAACATCTACAGTATCCAAAATGATTTGCATAATAAAAACTATTATATAGTTATATAGCCACTAAAGCTATAAGTAAGGATAAGGTATTGTATAACTATATTCCTTCTATTCTAAGACGTCTAATAGAACCTTCATCTACCATTGTTCTGAATACAATGGGGTAGTGTTGCTAAATGGGGGGCAATCGACGAGCAAAAGCTATGGCTGGTTGTTTGAAATCTTCATACTTTTAAAAAATATATCTTAAGAAATATACCATCATATTATACCGTCATCGAGCAGTGCTTAACTGTTAACGCAATAGTGTGGATTCTATACCTAGTCTGGGGGTTTTATTTTTATTTCCTTACTGTGGTAAGGCACAACGCGTTGTGTTTTGTCACTTGAACGCACAATGCGCAAACGCAAAACGGAGACCTGAGTGTCTTGACACTAGGTTCTCTCTGCCTGCCCTGCTGTATAAAACTGTACTGGATAAAACGTAAGAAAATAAAAAAGCTCGTCGAGCCAAGCTAGCGAGAAAAGCTCATTGAGGATTCGTAAAGATAAATCTTGTGTTATGTGTGGGTTATTAAAGCGTTTACATATATATGAGCAAGCGTTTATTTTAGCGAAATTACATATAAAATTATATAGTACCTACATAAATATGTGAGGCACAGTATACGGAGCTACCTCCAAAACGTAGAATATACTATGTATCGTATACTGTTAGATATTTCAATTGGAAACGCAGGCGAGGCCGCAGGTGAAGTCTAGTATAGTGTAAAATTAAATATTTAAACGCTCGCCCTTTACAGTTTAGATAACCCAATAGGGACATAACGAATTATGTTCATTCAAACCGAAATCATTTTATAGAAATTTATGTTTCTAAAACTTGATTTGTGAATTTTCGTTTTATGTGCCAGTGGGAGAATGAATATATATTTACTTGAGCGAAATTATTAATTTATTTTAACTTACACTAAATTCGGTTATTTCGTACTAAAATTAGGTGGTCGTGGCGCAGTGGTACAGTGTCTGACTTTTGTGCGACGTTTGTAGGTTCAATTCCTACTGGAGGTAATTCGTTTTATTTCAGTCTCAAAGGCCACCGTTGAGTTGCGCCATTCAAATCCTACTATACACGGGCTACAAGGGAAAGCATAAAAAAATTACATTGGATTACGTTAAATAATTAGAATAATGTGAAAAACTAGCAGATAAATTCATTTTTCTTGAGTTGGATACTAATTTTTTCTTAACAATAGTAGTTATACTATTAAATATTGAAAAGGAAAAATGGCTTTTGTAACTCGTTCCGGTTTCTGACATCTCACTCTTGTGAATTGTTAGAGCTCAGTGTTTAAAAAAGAAGCATTTCAATATAAATAAGAAACTTGTATGTTTTTTTTAAGCTTTATGAACATTACTAGCATTCCACACGTTTACGTTTAAAAAGTTCAATCTCCAAAAATTAATAACAGTTTAATTATTTACGAAATATTTCGAAACGTTTCTCAATTCATTTAATTAAATGACTTAAATTAAGTAAATGAAGCTCACAGATAAAATCCTATTCTAGACTCGGTTGGCGTTTTCTACAATAAATAGAGGCATTACGCAGACAAATGCTCAACGATTTAGGCGCACTATAGCTTGTATTAAAATGCAAACGATGAGATTTTATACATACATACGTTTTCTCTTTGTGCCAGTAAAATTCTAATATACAAATAATATCAATCATATTTTCCTATAAAATTTAAAATTTAATAAAGCTGAATTTAATCCAACATATCATAACGTATTATCTACTAATGGACTTCGGATTGGAGTGGAACATATCGGCCGTGCCCACCCCAAAATAGTCTAGTGCCCACTCCAAAACTATGGCTGAATAAAAATATTTCTTTATGTTTTAATAACGTATAAATGCACTTGAAAAACAGTTATTTTGAAATCACAAACAGATATACATATATATAAAAGAAAGATATTGAAATTTCGCCAAATTTAGTTATCGCTAAAGTATGTAAACCACCGAAGCCTAGGACCTCCTTGGACTCTCTAGTTAGATTAGCTGATATATTCATGAATAATAGTTTTAAGTACGCAATAAAATTTAACAAATAATATTTGTTTGTTATCAACACGTTATATTCCATTGTCGTATAGTAATTTCCGAACAATACTGAATTTGGATGGCTGCGACAATCAACGCCCATTCAGGTGGATCCATTGTGTTTTAGAAAACAACGGTTAGATTTTCGAAGTCAATTTGTACGCGTAATTGATTTACCGGATTTTCGAGGGTTATGGGAGATTGATAAACAAGGTTATGTTAGATGTTTTCATTTAATATATATATATATATATATATATATATATATATATATATATATATATATATATATATATATATATATATATATATATATATATATATATATATATATATATATATATATATATATATATATATATATATATATATATGTATATATATATATATATATATATATATATATATATATATATATATATATATATATATATATATAATTTTTTTTTCTATATGATTAGAAGGTAAGGCAGAAGGACGACCTGATGTTAAGTGGACATCCTCACCCACAGACATCTACTTGAGAGTATGAGGATGCGTTGCCAACCTTAATGTTGGAGAATATGAGAAAATCCCTAAATTATATTAATCAGGGAAAACCTATTATATATTATAAAAGTATATGAAAATTTAATATATTTATTCACTATCTATATAACTTACAGCAGGGTGATCAAAGAGAATGTAACCGACACTCCTTTCTCTTCTTTTCGCCTGAACTTGACACTCGAACCTGAGAAAGAACAGGACTCATACCAAACCGAGAAAGTTAAAATATTAATTATCCCCACAAATGAGGGGACTGAACCTCTACACGTCATTTTTAGAGGGTGTCAACATCATACATAATATGTAACGTGCAGGTAATTATGTTACTAAATATTTATGACTGTAGTCATCGGAAATTGTAACTTTAAAATGTAAAGACCAATTTAAATTTAAGCTTCGTCTTTCATTTTCTATGATATGAACTTTCAAGATATGCTTGTTATTTTTTTACTCTATTAACATTATCAACACAAATAAATTACCATTTTTTTTAATTTTTTTTTAAATTTAAACAAATAAAGATTTGTATACACCAAATTTCATAATTCTAGATCAACGGGAAGTATTTTATATAAGTATTATGTATTAACCTATAACAGGTTTTATATCTACTAAAGCAGGCAAAAATGAAAAGTTTATTTTATCTGCGTTTTAGGGGACAATAAAGACCATTCGAAATCCAGGTCGGGGGATAGAGTATCTTGACACTAGATTCCCTATGACTATAACGATACTCCTCCTCGACCCGGTATTCCTCCTCTGTTGGGGCTCCGGGCACCTAAAGGGTTCTTCCGTAAACCATCAACTATGACGTGGGATATAGCGAGAAATAGCGTAAAGCTAACTAATTCAAATTTTTCTTACATTATACATACTTACTTAACAAAATAGTAAAAAATACACTCCACCCAAAAGAGTTTATTTGGTAAGACGAATAATCCCCACGTCTGGGGCAAGATTTATTTAAAATGCGTCCATTAATTGGCTAAAAACGGAATAAAGATAGTAATAAATATTCTGAGTAGGGGTTTAGGGATCGCATCCTTTGGGATTATTGCTAAACAACGGCGCCTAAATTGGGGGGATCCCCTACTAATGGTGAAACAAACGGAAATCATCTCAAGTTTGGAATTATCAATATAATTGAATTTATACTGTAACTACTGTAGTATTTAGTACTGTAGTGTACTTAGTACTGTAGTGTACTTAGTACTGTAGTGTAGTAGCACACGACTGTGACAAGTGATCTCTTCCAGGCAACTAATTATTATATTTTCATTTTCTGAATAATTGCTTGAAACGAAAATTAAATTTTAACAGTTATATCTATAATTGTTATTGAACAAAACTATCCTACATTTTACAGCAATTGTATGCAATTAAGTAGAGCTGGTCAGTAGATGAAAGCCTTAATGCGTATTTCAAGGGGGCATCTATAAACCAACACTTGAATCGAAAGTCCCAAGTACTACTCTGAACTCCTCTCCCTACAACGCCATGAGCCAGCTTTATAGATAAACCTGGCTCATGGCGTAATCCTCATCATAATTGGATGTTTATAGGAAAAACTTAATGATAATTTATATTAATTTCCAATTTCCATCCATATTAGAGCTGCTTAACGGAGCATAAAGCAAAGTTTTGTCTAATAATTTTGAGATCTGTGAAAAACCGGAGAAACTGCTTAGCATTGAATGGGCTCACCGTGCGGATGTTGAGCTCATCGTGTTGTAAGGAGGAGAACTCGGTGCAATTACGACCTAATTTTCAACAAAGGTAAGGTAACTTAGCGTTAAGTTGCTAGAGCGAGAAATTATAATAATTCAATTTCACCGAGAGGTAATCGAACCGACAACTGTCGCGTTCACAGTCAGATGCTGTTCCTCTATGCCACGAGGACTTAATATATTTATGATGAAAATTTTAAATATCCCAATTATCTCTAAGGTCCCTAATAATTGTACTAATTTAATGTACATAATATGGATTTACTCAGGGATACAAACTATCACAGCTGATTGGTGACAGTATTCACTATGTGATGCACTGCACTATTAATTACCATTAAATGTGACGTTTGCACTAATTGATGTTACATGGATCCTTGATTCAGTCATTTTAACTCATTCAAGATGACAGGTCAAATACGTATATAATTGACTTAAAATAAAAAAAATATATAAATATATGTATATCTCATATATATGTTATCTATAAGTATAAGTATTAGTTACGAAAGAAGGTTCTAATAGTATATTAATAATAAATTAGCCTGCTTCCTCTGATACTCGTCTTGTCACATTCATGTTAAGAACTGTGTATGATATATCATATTATCTAAGTGTCCGAAATAACAGATAATAATAACAATGGATCAATGTGTTATATTATAATATAGTCCATAACCTTCTTTGATAAATGGACTATTCAAAGACATTTTTTTCAATTCGAATCAGCATTCAGGAACTGCTGATACTGAACTGATAAGCGTTCCCAAATAAACTCTTCATAATATTAGTACTATACTAGACTACTATTCCTTCATGTTTCTATACAAGCAGATTAAATAGAACAAATTTTATAAGAAACTTAAAAACACATATATTTTTGTATTGAAATAGCAAAATAATAGACAATATTCATACTTCAGAATGCTTTATAACTAAGTGTACCACGTATGTACGTGCTGTATATGTATATATAGTATTTATTATATGCTGTACTCGTATACCATTTCAAGCGCGCCTCGCTTACAAAACCACCTTATAGCTTACAACTAATTTTTCTGTTCGTACTTTATGATACGCGAGAGGGAAACAGGTACCCCGTATTTTACAAGTTCCGCATAAAAATTTATTGTACATTTTTATATTAATATAGGTACTTAGATCTTGCTGCTATATAGGTTATGATTTTGTCGTAAATTATGCTATGAATGCTTCAAGAAGAATAAAAAAAATAAATGTTTCAAGTGTCAACTTAAATTAACATTTCTTAATATATTGTAAGGAATATTTAAAAATATTATTATCGAGATAATTACGATTGTATAATATTTTATTATTAAATGAAAGGAGCCGTGCGCTTTCTATGCTATCAATGCTATTAACGTGTGCTGGGAAACGTTCACCGTTGGAAACCAATTACAGTACGACTAAATCAATAATGTATACTAGGGTCAAAAAATATTACCAGCGCCAAAGGCAATGAATGAGCTTTTAAAACTGCCAACAATCAAAAAATCTTATGAATTATAAAAATGCAGGCTGTCCTGGCGCAGCAGCACAGCGCTTGTGCCTGTGTGGCAGTTGTGACTTCGATTCCCACTCGGGGGGAGTTAAATATTTCCATTTCCTCACTCTGGTAATAAGATAAAGCGCAAATACGTTATATCTCATAAATTGGTAAAATTGGAGAAAGGTAAAGGGCTCTATATTCAGGACACAGATAAAGTGTAAAGTTAAAAAAAAAAAAAAAGGAATTAACAACACAACCGTACATAAATTATTAAAATCTGCAGAATCGTCGTCAAACATTTGAAACATTCCATTCAAAATATTTATTTCAAGCTAAAGCTATTAATTATGTAAGCGTTTAATAAATAAGTACGATAAAGTTATATTATTGTTCTCCTGGTATTATTGTTATATTCATATTTACAACATTTCAATTGTAAATTTAATATTATTTTTTTTTTTTTTATACTTATGTATGATCCGTATTATTAATTTTTTTTTAGGCACGGAATCCGTTAAGCTCTCTTTACAAGCTCTTTACTCCTAGAAATAACAATGGAAAGCATGGAAAGCAATGGCTTTTAACGTATGCTTTAAAATCCGATTGGACTAACTCACGTCATGTACTAAAACACATTATATTTGAATTAACAATTAACTTGTTAATTAAATTACTGGTCACCATCAGTGGATTTATGTATACCAGGCGAAAAACGAGAGTTGCCCTATCTTTCAGGTCCCTATCCTATCCTTCCAGGTTATCTGACAGTGAAACATCACCAGAGACTAGGACCTAGAGAAACAGCCGTATACAAACTGTTCATAAATATTATTATACAAAAAAACAATGCTATAGCTAATATGTTGAAAACATGAAATCCCAAATTACCCAAGTCTAATAAAGTTTTCCGTTATAGCCATTAAGTGCTTATCTTGCTATTGATTTTAGGCTACAAGCCAAGATCTTCAGCTGAGATTATTTTAAATGAAACCAACTACGGTACAGAATGTGCTTAATTTTAAACAGCAAGTCGTTTGGGTCGTTTTGATGGTACCGTTGCCAATTTTATGGGGTTAAGTAATTTAAGCTACTCCAAAATAAAGATTGGTTCCGTATATTACAAAACAACCACACGCCATTAGGGATTAAATTTAAAAAAATATACAAGGTTGAAGATATAGAAAATTTTCAAACGTAATGTAAACCTAAAGTCGATTTAATAGTTAGTTAAATAGTTTAGTAGAGATTTAAATATGGATAGAATATAAACTAAAATAACTAAAACTAAAATCTATAATGTAGCGATAATTTCAATTTTTTTTTATTATAAATATTGTACTTATCTATAATAACCATATGTAATCTTTTTAAATGAAGTAAAATAAATATGAAACATCTATATACAGTATTGCTAGAGTAGTACCCTCTACCTACAAGTTATGTGCGGGATAATAATTTAAATAACTGTTTAAAATATTATGAAAATACTATAAATAGTAAATTTTGTAATCTTCAAGCACACATTATAAGGGTACATAACATCAAAAACCCGCAGAAATGGATATTACGCAAACATTTTCCATAAAATTGTGAACTTCATGGAATGTTCCCATAGCGGCTACTACTAGAACTCGTTATTTGCGGTTGAAACGACTCAGCTTAGAGCTTAGTGATCCCCATATTACCTATATATATATATATATATATATATAATATATATATATATATATATATATATATATATATATATATATATATATATATATATATATATATATATATATATATATATATATATATATATAATATATATATATATATATATATATATATATATATATATATATATATATATATATATATATATATATATATATATATATATATATATATATATATATATATATATATATATATATATATATATATATATATATATATATATATATGCGCGATGGACATGCGCGATACAGCAAGCTAAAAAAAAAGAAAAACCAGTTATCTATCGTTAAATATTAAATAAAAATCTATTACAATAAAAATATTACTCAAAAAATTTGCAAATACCTCTAATTTGACTTCAAGCACATATTAAATGTGATTAAGTAACTATACTAGATATATTAAAACAACTTTTTCACTTGTCTCTCGAAAACCTTTACGCCCGTTAAGCAAACATTGAAAAATTAGGGAGGCAGGTCAACAAAAAATAACGCGGTAATAATGTGTAACGTAACCTAAGTAAGCATGTTTAACGGCAGCGTTTGTGCCCTCTCCGTGTCAAACATGGCGGACCGCGGATTATCCGGCGGGCAAGTACCGAAAATATTGAAACGATTTTTATTTTTATTTTTATTTATTATAACGCTAGCTAGTACTTGGGCTATTGTGTGTGTTTAAATTGATTTCGGTTATATTTGATTTCTATTTAATTTTTTTTTATTTATAAGAAAAAAAGTATAGAGCATGAGGACGCCCCGGAGAGTATGTATGAAGAGGTTAATGATAGTGAACGAGGCGAAAGAGATATGCAGGTTTGGCGCTCCGTTCTATCTGATTACCCCGCTAGGGATAAAGGATTCTGTGAAACATATATATATATATATATATATATATATATATATATATATATATATATATATATATATATATATATATATATATATATATATATATATATATATATACATCACGCGGGCTTAACGCTAAAAAGCATTTCCTCTAAGCCAGCCACCATACAAATTATGTAAGGGTGTACAAAAGAAAAATAAACATTATATAAATATGCAACCTACAAATGTACTATGTTTTATCAAAAATTATCAAAAAAATGATATATACTACATACATACAGAAAATAATATACCTAATCCAAATGTCTAATTTTTGCCCCTTTAAGGGCCAATTTCACCGCTTATGGATAAAGTTTCAGATAGTACTTAATGCTATCTACCAGATAAAGAAACTAAAATGAACTAAGAACTAAGACTGATAGAAGAAACAGGTCTTTATCTTTTAGATATTTCTATCTGAGACCTTTGAAACCAAAATTTGTTGTTTATCTGCCAGACAAGGAACATATTTCCTATCCGGGACTTTATCAGCAAGTGGTGAAACCGGCCCATAGAGACATAGAAGACCACAACGCTGAGGTTCCTTATTAAACCAACCAAAAAAGTAATCATAGTAATACCACTTTACAATCAACCATACACAGCTAGTACTTCCTAACCTTACTACAACTATAAAATTTTAAATAAAATTGAATGGCAGAAAATTATAATATCTAACGATTTCTCAGCTATTATGCAGCTTATTACGAGATTAGTCGTCAATTTTGAGTTAAATAAAGATTAAGCTTGTTAAATACTATTCAACACTATGTCAGTATCAATAAAAGATTATTTTTAAAATATTTTAATACCAAATAACACAAAATCCATAAAAAGAAACAAATTCAATCAATTTAAAAGCAAAATTCATCTCAGGTAATATGATTTGCGTAGAGCAATCTAGGTGCTCTGTTAACGTCATGTACTATCAAACAGTGGCATTTGGAAAAATGCCAGTAACCAGTTCACGAAAAAAATCTTTATTGCAATCGAATAAGGTTTATTTTTCTTTGTGCTATATGTTTTTGGGATTGTTACGTTAGGAAAACTTCAAAGGGGCTATTCCTGCATCCGGTTTGAGAAAACAAAGTGACTGCCTGGATACGTGTGATAGACATTTCCTATTTTAGGCTTAAACTAATTGAACAGTTTAAATTTGAACTTTCGGCGGAATCACTCAAAAGCTGGTTTTCAGGACTTTCAGATTTATCTGTTATATGATGATTAAGCAAAGTTCGTGAACTTAGTAACACATAATTTGGTTTATAATTGTATGTTTAATAAGATATATTTATTATTATTATTGATTAGACAATCTAGTATCTACATACATTATTTCCTTCGCATTTAATCTGTATTCAGGAAAGTGTGTGTAGTGGCAGAAGACAACATAAACAATTCATATAATGTAACGTCATCACGTTTACAGTCAGACATTGTGAGCCGTGGTCACGTGCCAAAAATCTTGTATTTTAGTTACAATTATATGTACATATAAATATTACTAAAATATATGAGAACTAAAAAGAAAATAACGCAGAAATAATTTTATAAAGACGTAGTATAATAATATAAAGACTCTTTACTTCATTACTTTTATAAATGTAACCTGTTTCTAACATTTAATAAATAATAACATCAAAATATATGATTTAATGGGTGGATTATAATAGATTTCTAATATCCACTGGTAATAAAAAATATTACTGGTCCTTCGGGCCAATAACTGTCTAACATTGTCATTAACATTTTGTATGAGTTTTTCTAGTAATAATTGATACTTTTATTGGCAACAGAGATTTAAAATTCGCTTTTACAATAGGATCTTAGAAAACGTCCGAGAACGTTCAAAAAATAAACATTAACAAATAAACTTAAAAAATTGTGAAGATACGTTTATATGTGTTTAGGTTATTATCTAATTAATGATATTATAAACGATAACACGCCTTGGAAATAAAATGCTCGCTGCAGTCTATCTAAAGCGTATCATTGTCAACAATAAATTATTGTAAAATTGTAAATAACTATATAAAAAAAGTCCCGTTCAGTTTCTAGCGCCGGTTCTTCTCAGGTCTGAGGCATTTACTTTAGTGTGAACCGGTGGTAATGTTGTTGACAAGGTCCTTCAACCTATGGTTTCCTGACCTGCTATGTTCGGGATACAGCGAGAAGCTAACTAGATAAATAATATTTTAAATAAAATTATTTAAATTTCAATTCAAATTTCTAGAATAAAGATAAAATTATTATTACTATATATAATTATGCATATTATTCAAGAAAATTAGATTACAAGACAAATTTCAAAGCGACGTTCATCTAAAAATCTTATTAAAGCAACATCCTCTATCCTACATTTACACACTCAGTACAAGCTCGTCCCCTAATGAAGTTACAGTACACTAATTGAATATAACTTCGGAGGCAACTCGTAAAACTTACTGACTCCAACATAACGAACATTTTCTCTTTATTGTAACTTATATTAGGTCAAGTGTAGTGTCTTTTATTGTGTCATTGGAGATTATTATTCGTTCGTGTAAATAGCTTGCTTTGTATTATATTAGATGTACTTAGTTTAAGTACAAGCTTTTTATGTGTAGAGCTTAAATTGTAATTTAAATCAAGGATTGTGGGTGTGGAGATCAGTTTTTTAATATTTGGATCAAAGACAGTGTGACTGCTTAAAATATTTGTATTAAAGTGTTTTTTTCTACTTCACGCTGTAAATATTGAGAACAGTGTCTTGACATTACGTTGTTTCTGTCTATCCCGAATAAAGTTTGTAAAGCAAATTCAACTTAAGAATAAGCAGAAGTTTTGATTGACAATTAATTACTAAATAAAATATATTACACTTTATATATATATATATATATATATATATATATATATATATATATATAATATATATATATATATATATATATATATATATATATATATATATATATATATATATATATATATATATATATATATATATATATATATATATATATATATATATATATATATATATATATATATATATATATATATGGTGTGGTGTAATGTGGTTCGATTTGGTTTAATATGTCAATCGAAAGCGCTTTTCATATGCGATCATTTTTGTTTGTTTGTTTTTGTTATGGCAGCATTTCATGATTTCTTATAATTCAATTGGACTGCCTTAGTTCCTGATAGACTTAAAATAAAAAAGATTCATTCATATCTATCCAGTAGATCCAACAAGACAAATAAACAGACAGACAAAATTTTTCTATATTATATATACATATATAGAATATGAATATTTAATGTCTTAACACCTCCCTGTATATTTGAATTTTTTTGAATATTCAATGTACAGACCTATTTTGTTTATTCTTTTTTTATTAATAGAAGATTATACATTTACAATACATATATTAAATACATTTATTATTTATTCTATACAATAATATAAATAAAGGTCCACTCGAACAATTATTTTCTGGTACATTTAGGTTTTCCATTATGAACACGAAATGAAGGTATACTGTCATTATTTCTATTTCATAAGATTACGTTACCCAAAAATACGTATAAGGGAATATAACATTTTCCGGTTTATTTGATTAAACGGTTTTGACGTTACATTCCGCTCTGATAACAAAAAATCGGTGAAAAATCGTTATTTCCGAGATCAAGAGAGAGAGCGTGTAACTTCGTCAATAATATTACATTTAGCTACTTTAGTCATGAGACGGAACTCGATTTAGCAATTACTTGGAGCGGTCACCAGCCTTCAACGAAGTTGGGTGTTGAGATGTTAGCGACTTTTTTTTACTCTATACTAAAAAGTTAGTGTTTTTTTGGTAATCATGTACTTTATGATGGATGAAGTTACGTAGTGATATTTATCACTATCATTATTATACTCGTATGTGTTAGAAAATTTTGATATTATTGTCACTTTTTCTCAACTTTACGCTATTTTAGAGATCACGTTCTTTTTTATTTTGACTTTTGGGTTCTGTAACTTAAAAGGAAAAAATAGGACTCCTTCAGGCTCATATAGGTCCATCTGAGCGCCTATTCATCTGTCAAGACCAAGAACGTGGGGTAACACAAGGTAATTAAATTTAACAGACAATGTAGTATCACATTTTGTAATGACTAACATAGTGTCCAGACACTCAATTCTACGTTCTCATAAATATAAATAAATATAAAATAATAATGTTACATATAGGAGTATAGCACAAAGTTCTTAATAAAAATGAAGATAGTATAATAATTAATATATATATATATATATATATATATATATATATATATATATATATATATATATATATATATATATATATATATATATATATATATATATATATATATATATATATATATTATATATATATATATATATATATATATATATATATATATATATATATATATATATATATATATATATGTATATATATATATATTCAAAATAAGATTTTCACCTTATTTTTAATGATGAGAAGGTTCAGAAAAACGCTCTAATCATGGGCTGGCACATCGTAATGGATTGGGTCATAATGGCCTTTAATATGTAACGTGATGATGCGGGAATAGCGATTATCATATATCAAACCATGGGTTGCGTTCATTTAAAATTCGCCTGAGCAAAGATACTGGGAAAATTTTATATACATATATGTATATATATGTACATATTTTCACTTAAAATGGAAGCTTTTATAGCAATTTGTATGTCAAAATAGAGTTGGGTGGGTTTCTTTTTTAATTTGGAATTTGTTTTTTTTTTATTTTTGAAATTGGTGACATTTGAGTCTTTCATATTTATCTAACATTTATCTTTTGTATTAATAACTTTCTCTTTTCACTGTCAAAGAGATTGCCAAAGACATTGTCAGTACTATTCAGTAAATATAAGATATTTACTGTGGGTAAAAAAAAAAAATCTACTATAACGCTCGTTACACCATAATTGAGGAACTAAACTGACTTATTTTATTGTATGAACAGTCCTTTGAAATATTATTTGAACTTAAAATCATAATATTTGGTGAAATATTTATCATAATATCATCACCAAGACAGCTTTTTAATAACCGTCTATAATTTAAGTAGTTTAGAAAAAAAAAGCTTTTAGTTCAAATAAAATTGTGACAATGTTGAAACGCCAAATTACATCATCCCATCTGATAGTAATCACTTAGAAAACTGTTAAAGACTTTTATTTGAATTTTATGTTCAGTAAAACTTGTCAAATGGAGGCTTCGTTTGTTAATACTCTGTTTCACTCAAATTAATCTCAATAAAGAGCTTCCGTGTAGGTTTTAATTTTTACATATGTATATATTTAGATTGTTTAAAAAATCATATAATATATGATTTTAATTCCAAATTCAAATTGTTAAACTTCAATTACCGTTTTAAGCCTCAAATTCGTATTTATCAATCAATTACTTGTAAATTTACTCAAGATTCAAGATTAAAACTACACTTTTCAAATGCATTAAAAAAAAATTTAAATATCTTTTTCATTTTTCAATATTTACTAAAAAATTTGAAATTTGAAAAGCATATTAATATTTAAATTTTGATAGTATTACACAGTTAATTTGTTATATTTATGTTAGTCTATGTTCTTATATACAGACACCACTGAGATATAATCGGTAAGTGTCGATTCGATTCCCGGTCGGAGTATAATTGTGCTTGAAAATGTTATGGGTATATATTATATATTACTTATATATATTCCGGTAACCAATAAAAGATGTGTGCTTAAATAAAAAAAGAGGTACATTGGGTGGTAACATTTTACATATTTTGGATGTCATATTTACTTATAACAAAACAAAAGCCTAATTGTATTCTATTCTAGTCTATTTATCATATAAGTATCAAGCTTCTAGTTTTAAAAGTGATAAGATTTCAATCCTTTACTGTTTACGTTTTATAACAATGACAATAGCTTCACGCCGTATCCCGCACATAGCAGGGTAGGCGGAGGGAACTGTATAAATCGTAGGGACCTAGTGTTAGGACACTCCGTTCCCCGCTATCCGCCTTTTATAAGGCATTGCGTGTTGAGTGGCATAACTCAACGCCGCTCTATGCTTTGTTACCAGAGAGAAGAAAATGAAAACTATTCATTTTACCTGAGTGGGAATCGAACCCACAGACCATCGCGTTTAAAAGCAAACGCTGTACCTATGCGCCAGGACGCGACGGTCCTCTCCCTTTTTACGGTCTGCTTATTTTTTAAATTACTTTAAAATGTTTAAAAAAGTAAACAGTAAAGGGAATAAAGTATACCCTTTGTTTATGTCCTTTCCAAGGACCCAGATTATCTATATAGTAAATTCCATTTGAACCGGTTGAATAGTTTTTGACGTGATCGCGTAATACACAAACAGACAGAATTACTTGCGCATTTCTAATATTAATAAGGATAGCCACTAAAACGAATCCTGCGCATTTTTTTTTAATATCATATAATATCAAGTTTCAACATATTGCAGTTTGTTGACAAGTGGAAGCGAAATACGTTTTTTCTTTACTCTTGAATCAATATTCTTTGACCTAATTCCTCATCCCTTTGTAGATACCCTTCTATTGTATCTATGTATTGATTGTAATAGCGACTTCTATGTAATAAATTCTACTTTCTTCTTTTTCTTGTACTTTTTTTTTGAAAATGCCTATCAAGAACAGAGAAAAGTTTTGTTAAGAAACTATAGCTAGTTATTAATATAAAAATTGAGCAATAAGTTTAAGATTTTTATATTTTATTTTTTTTTTTGATAAAATTGAGTCCTTTCTAGTTTGTAATGATCAATACAAAAGACAATAGAAAAAATCGTGTCCCATAAGTTTTAGTACTTATGGGAATGATCCTATGAAGATGCAAAGAATGTAGAAGAAATACTTCTATTATGTACGCATATATATTATATATATATATATATATATATATATATATTATATATATATATATATATATATATATATATATATATATATATATATATATATATATATATATATATATATATATATATATATATATATATATATATATATATATGTATATATATATATATATATATATATAGTGAATTAAAAAAAAATTACAGATTGTCATCCGTATCCGTATACCCGACTACTGTAACAATCCCCTATATAATAGAAAGATAATAATTCTAAGACATTCTAAGATACGAAAGTAAAGTGGATTTCCCTGTAGTAAGTAAATTCTTCATCATAATACTCCCCCTATTTTGTTTGCAAAGAAAAAAAGTACCCTGAAGAACCTGAAATTTAAATATTTTTGTAAAAATAAAGCTCACTGGCGTGCCATTGGAGAGGCTTCTGTCCAGCAGTGGACAAGGACAGACTTATGATGTGTGTGTGTGTGTGTGTGTGTGTGTGTGTGTGTGTATGTGTGATGTTACAAAAATAACTTTAATAACTTAAAACTTGCTTTAGTTATTCATATACAAATGAAAGTAAACGGAAATGACTAGTCCAAAAATAAAGCTATCACTTAACGTAAAAGGTAAAATGTCACTTTAAATGTTTTCATATTGAAATGTCAGAGGATCAAAGCCTGCTGGTAAGTAATTATGTGGATGCTGAGACGCCTTTATTTATATTTATCGACTAACGATACGATTTTATATCGTAAGGTTATTTATATTTCAAAAGGGCCTCGCCAAATAATTCTCTATACACGACACTTTAATTTGTGTTAAGATCGTTCGTTAATTTTAGTTGTTTTTGTTTTGCTAGACCAACAAAACAATGTTTGTAATATTTTAACATAATACAAACCTGAGCACTACTATTATCATTTTTGAGGCGACGACACACGACGGTCGTGGGTTTGATTCTCGCTGATAGAATAGAAAAATATCAAAATATTCTTTATTCAATTAGGCTTTTTTAAGCACTTTCGAATCGTCAATTAACAATTAAATAGTGTCAGTATTGTAAGTTCTTTAAGAAGCTATCACAAGCTCGGAGGGCAGTTCTGCTGAGAAGAGCTCGCTATTAATTATGTTTACAGTCAGACTTGAATCCTGCGCCACGATGATCTTAATGCTTACCTCCCAAAAGTCCATAGTTTAGGCCAAATGTTGTTATAATAAACATTTACCGTTTACTTATTTATGAAATCAAATCAATTTTCAAACATCAAAGTGTACATACAACGTTAACAAGCATAAAAAAAATATTCATTGAGCCTAAAAACAGAATTTCCTAAGTGGATTTCTATATCTAAATATTAGAAGCACTTTCTAAAAGTGCTTTTTATATATAGTTGATTCAATATTATTGAAACAGATTTTATTATGGAATAAATATCATAAAAGTGTATTAATAGCAATATGTTACTTGACGCCGGCGTGGCTCAGTGGCGTAGCATCTGTCTGGCATAGGCTCTGACTTTAAACGCGACGATTATGGGTTTGATTTCCACTTGAAGGAATTAATTATTGTCATTTCAACAAAGCTTGGCGTGAAATTGCGTCACTCACTCAAGTGGAAGACGGAGTATATTATCATTAGGTTCTTCTGCCTAACCTGCTCTATTGGGTATACGGCGTGTAGCTTAAAAATATCATTTATCGAAGCCACGTGCCTCTGAACAATAATGGCTTCACCTATAAGCTTAGGGTAGCGAGCTTGAACCAATTGGAGGGCATGATTGTTTTTTTTAAATTTAAAATTTTCTCGCTTTAATAAGACAAAGCCAGGTTCAATACTCAATATCTGCTAACATTCTGGCATAAAATAGAGATCACAAATTTTCTTGCTACTAACTCCCTCTATCTACACTAAAATCTTGACAATTTTCCCCACTCGATACAAAACAACTTACATTAATAATATATCCTCTTAAAATTGTATACCAGGAAAAGATATGCTCAACAACGTGTCTAACTTGTTAAAAATATTTACAACACCAACGTTACACGCTTCAGCATACAAATACAGAAGACAGTTAAATAATTCAAAAGCCTAATACACGGGAAGTACGTGACTATTGGATATTCAAAATGTATCGGTGAACTCTCGGTGTTCTTAGATCATATAAAGTGAAGGTTTATGAGTGATCCCGTTACCCAATACCAAGTAGATCTACGGGGATATAGTATGAGAGACGGCTGTCAAAAATAATATGTCACGTACTAGACTAATTTGTAAAAATGTTAAGTATATATGTAGAGCGTGATTGGGACATACTGATTATAGTGATGGTGGCCTATATAATGTGATAAGTACAGCTTCAAATACAATTTGAAAGACAGTATATTTATTTATTTTAATACTTTATTACACCAACACCAAGAATATAAATAACAGAAAACTAAAGGCGGCCGTAACATCACAGGTGATCTCTTCCAGACAAACCCCTGCCATAAAAAGAAAAGAATGACACTTGGATATAGGCCGGTGTACAAATACATCTGTCAGTAAAACACTTACATAAAATATAACATAATTTATACATACAATCTACAATCTATGTAAATAGTTACAAAAAAATAATAATAATAGTTTATGTTCATAATATTAGAAGTTTATTTTTAACTAGTACATGCTTGCTTACTTACTTACTCAGTTGGCGTGGACTTTTTGATATATGATTGAAGCTTTCATATGGCAACTAAAAATACTTGAGGATCCTTGTTTACAAAGAGATTTATTGTTTAGCTGGACATTATCACGCGTCACGAGGACTCCAGATCTTGGATTATATCATCACGCTTATTAACTTTACTAAAGCATAATTTATTATAGTTATTACGTTTCAGAAATTTCTACTGTTTTATTATAGTATAAATTTGATTTGAATAAATATTTATATTCTTTTGCCTAATTTTACCTCATATCATTTGCAATATATAAATTATAATTAAATATAAATATATAGCATGGGACTGCCTTGGCGTGGCGCTGTAAATAATAATCTCTTAATAATATGTAAATAATAATCATTTAGTAATAAATAATAATAAGTCCTTGATTTAGAAGATTAAAATAAAAAAAAAAATAAACTGTCAGAATGTAGACTTTGATATTTGATTATTTATTTTATATAAACTTGAGCTTGATACCTCTAAGCAATCTTGAAAAAAAAATTGAATATGAAAAAATAAAGACAGACAGACAGGTGGAAAACGTGATACCAAAACGGAACCCCCGTTGTATTATTTCAAAATACGGAACCCTAAGAAGAAAACTTAAGATATACTTTAATCTACAATCGCCTCTCAGACATAGCGTGAAGAGTATATAGAAAAACATTTCACAACCAAGCTATTTATCTCAAAGTGGAAATTTATCGACGTTTCAATTCTACTTGCATTTAAAGTATCATTCAAGTTAAGTATTCCTTGCGGTTCACTATTTACTTTTAACATAGTTTTTATTTATTAGAAATACATTTTAACTTTAAGTAAAAATACGCTTTTTATCTTTTTCCACGTTTTGTATGAATTGCCATTGTTTTTTTTTTTTTTTTTCATATATCTTTGCGCGAATTGACACTACGATCCGCTTGCCGCCCGTATTCAAGTGTGGGTATGGCGTAACTCAACGCCACGTTTTCCTTAACAAAGTGGCTAAATAATTATATATAGAATTAGTGTTCGGGTATATGTCTACATATTTCTATAATTTAGATGTGGAGGCTTGCAGAGGAATACAACTGTGGGTTGGGCAGCCTATAGGCAACTTCGTCAGGTCTTTTCGCCACCGATGCCGCAAAACCTAAAGACGAAGGCCTACGTTCTACCAGTAATGACATATGGAGCCAAGATTCGACATCTTGGCTCCGTATGTCATTACTGGTAGAACTAACTGCGCATCTGGTCCACCAGTTTAAAGTAAAGAGGACTGTACTTGGAGTATCTCTAAAGCATCGGATCCGAAATGAGGTAATCCAACAGAGAACCAAAGTTATCGACATAGACCAAAGTATTTGCATGCTGACGTGACAGTGGGCTGGTCACAATTGTCGCTGAACAGACAAACGCTGGAGTAAAATATACTGGAGTGGAGACCGCGCATCGGCAAGCGTAGTGTAGGACGTCCTCCAGCTAGGTGACGGGACGATGTTCGCAACTTAGGTGGCAGTAGTTTGATGCAAAGTGCCTAAGGTTGAGTTCAGTGGTATGCCACTGGAGATATAGGCTATATCCAGCACTAACTTTCGCTGAGTTGGAGCGATCCCGTTCCAATCCTATTAAGGTATATAACAATTACTTCAAATTGTTTATATATTTTAATTTTATAATCCTATGTCAGGTATATTTTTTTAAAGTTAAATGAGCCTCACGCTGTATCCCACATATAGCAAGGTAGGCAGTGAATCTAGTATTAGGGAACTCCGTTCTCCATATTCACACGTTCCGCTCAATATTTTTTTCCTAATTCAAATTATAACTTATATTATTCTTGTACTTATATTTAACTTATATATTTGTACTATATTTATTTTTTATCAATAATGTCTAAGCATATACAAAAATATTACAAGTGTAGCGATGATTTCCGTATCTGAACACCGCAATTGTCGAAAATAAAGCGGAAAGTAGAGATTGCCATAACACTGGGCTTACTCTACCTACCTGCTATGCGGAAAAATCGGAACAGCTTCAGTAAAAAAATATACGATATAATATCTGTATAGAATTACTTAAAAGCTTTAGAGCTTGAAAACAAAAGAATAAAATAGTAATAGAAGGGTCATTTACTCATCATGTACTATTTTAACAAATTCAACGAATATCCTTCCTTCTATTCGTATAAGAAATGCAATGTTATACAAACAAATAAATACATTGATTTTCAGCTAGTTGCGGTATAGTCTATAGATATTGTGTTGTTTTTGTACGGCGTGCGAATCACTCCCTGAACACTCATTCTTATGTATACCAGTTTTATCTTATTTATGTTCTAGGGATCTAGATGAGTGAGATAAGTATATGGCATCAATATCTTTTGTATATCAGTGCGGTGTTAAGATCTGCCACTTTAGATGTAATATATTTAAATAGAATGGGGAATAACTAGATACTGCATTTCCTCTGCCTACCCTGTAAAGCAAAGGAGAATGTGAAGCTGAAGAATAAAATGTGTTCATTTTTATAGCAAGTTAGACAGAGTGTTAGACATTTCCTATCCAAGTTTCGAGATCTTCGCTGCGTTTTGTTTACCAAAGTGGAGAAATGTTATCAACGCCATATATTTTTGTTACTACAACTTCTAGTCAACATTTTATTCTAAGGTATCGGCTTTGGATAGCTTTGTAGCCTTATTGTCTATTGGTAAGATTTATATTTCACATATATTTACTAAATGTTAATGTTTCTTAATTTTCTTAGTTATACGTATAGGAATTTTCTAGAAGGTTGTCTTTTAATAGATATTTTTTATATTTAATCTGTAATTTTTTTTAATTCTTCTTAATTATACCTCTTTCATAGACAATTCTTCTTGAACTGTTAATTAATTGGACTTTATTTATAAAATGTTAGTTTAAGAACCTTAAAATGAACGTGACATTATCATTTTCATCAAGTTACGTTGAAATTCATATACGCTTTTACAACGGATTATGTTGTAGAATTTCTAAGAAACATCATATCTTAATTATTTATTTATTTCATACTCTTTAAATTTTGTAAATTGGAATTATAAGACGTTATTCCATAGAGGAGACCTCCGTTGACCTTCAGAAGCACAACGAAGGAGGAAGGTCACACAAAAAGCACGAAAACCCCCAGGATGTAGCTAGGAATAGAGCATGTTATTATGGAATTAAGAAATATATAATTTTCGATTATCTATAAAACAATATACTTTCCAATGTTGGTAAAAGCTAAGCTAAAACTAAGCTCTTCGCCTTTTACCACAGACATTCCCCTATATATTAAGCATGCACAAAACTGAATAACATACAATTTTGGTCTCATTTGCTTTTATGTCAAGTAAAACTAGATATTATGTAAACGTGGTGGTTTTGGGTTGAATTCTCACTTGGGGTTATTAATTTTCTGGTAAAACAAAAGGCGGCGTTGAGTTCCGCCACTCAACATGCAATTTCTCGAAAATTGGAAAAAGGTGGTGACGGAGTGTCTTAACACTAGGTTCTCTCTGCCTACCCTGCTATAATAATAGTCTATATATTTGTCTCATCATTAATAAAGTATTTAACTATGTTCTTGCCGTCTACTACGAATAATGAGAGATCTGTATGAAAATCAAACTATATATATTTATATTTAGTAGCCGAAATTGAATTATATGTATGTATATAACTTTTAAAATAGCCTCGAATATAAAAATACCTAAAAAATATTCTAAAATCAACTCTAACACATTGACTTAGAGATCAAAACTACTAAAAACATTTAACATAACACCCATCAACAAACATATCTTTGCTCTGTGCACTTGATATGGGAAATAATACTTTATTGCGAGTGATATAAAGACTATATATCAGTAAGTTGACACGCAAAATAGTCGCTATACCGCTTAAATCGTGCAAATTGTCGTTCAAAACGTCATCACGTTTTACAGATGACAACTACACCTGTTCAGGACAATGGAAATTGAGGCGACGCATACATATATACTTTAATTTGAGTAAAAACTTTATATAAATTAGAATATGTACAATTTTGTTGATAGAGTTTTTTTTTAATAGCTCGGTCAGTGAATATGGAGCCCATACACCTACACTTGAGTCGGAAGTCCTAGGCACTGTTCTTATCTCCTCTCTCTACTACACGATGGGCTTGGCACTCGCACTGTGAATATATAGAATGCTAAGAAGTCCTTTTATTTTTTTTCACATTAAAAAAATATAAAACATAGAGTTCCATTATACTGAAGTAGGTTTATGCTAGACTGAACACGAAGCTAGAGCGGTTGAATATCTCTTTAGCATCTGATGAAAATAACAAAGCTACGCTAAGCTAAGTTTAAGTCACACGTCTTCTACTGTAAATCAATTAAGGCGTGAGAGTCATTGTAAATGAGAGGATGTAATGAGAATGAGGTGGGGCCCTGAGTAAGGACTGGCAAAATGCCCTCTGGCTGTCACCTACATCCCTAGATACCAGTCCACCGTCTGGCCCCCCTGTTAAGCGCATAAGCCGTTGATCACGTGCTACATTAGTCGCTTTGTCCTCAAAAAGTAAACCCAACCCACCATCGAAACACACCAATACACCAACGCGACCTCATTTAACATTCATTTAAATCCAAAGCACGGCATTTACCATCTATATTTATCCAGATCATAACTTTTGAGGCAATAAAAGCTTCTCTCAAAGAATAACTGTAATAAAATTTATTGCCGTTGTATCGTAAAAGACAATTTTTATGTAATTTTAAGTACAAGAACTTCTTTATTTTACGACTCGACTCGTGGCATACAATTTAAGTTTTGCCATCGATTGGCCTAGACACTATTACTACTACACAGTCGAGTGTACTCGTATACTATTACTAGTAGAATGAGATTTAGGAGCTCTTCTAAGAAAATCACTAATATAACCATTCGAAATATATTTTGCCAAAAGTCTACGTAAGAGGAACTCGTAGGCACGTCGTTGGAATCACTTAGCATAAGATGTATATTTTTATTAAAAAAGGGGGAAATACCCGGATGATATAACATTAAATGAATAATGTGACGTTCCTAGAACTTCACGTTTATCATTGACATGATAACGATTAAAAAATATTTTTAAATCACAAACTGACACTTTAATCTTATTTATGTCTATAGGGCAGATAAGATTTTTGTTAATGTTAAAATTATAGTGATTGGATTAATTACCCTTGTAAAATAAGACTTGTTTGATCATCTTTACGTTTATCGCTTATATCTCACAAAACTGGGTTGATAGAAATAACCTAGTGTTAAGACACTCCCTTCTCCACTTTTCGCCTAAACTCCAGACATTATGGGTTGAATGGTGGAATTCAATATAACACTATGTCTTTCCAGAACTGGGAAATAAAAATAGGATCGGACCCACGCGTGTACAATCAGGCGCTCTCACACTTTGCTATAATTGATTCATTTAAGTCAAGAAAAAATATAAGTTTACACATTGCCATATAAGACCACTCTGATATATTAAACTCCGATAAAGCTAAATGGCACGAATATTGCTGCAGAAACTATAAAGGCAATCGATGCAGAGGTGACGATATTACAGCGGCGATGGGGCGACGGGGCGTGCCTTACTAACTAAGACGGTTGTGGGATCAATTCTTATTCAGAGAAATTACTTTGATCAATAATATTAGCTTAGTAGTGTCTTAGAATAAGTAATAATACAAGAGCAAAGTGACTTATTAATTTGTTATCCTTTTGAAGTCATTGTGGTGCAATGGAATATAGTCTGAGTATAAATCTGATGGTGGTGAGATCGACTTCTAGTCGTAATAAATGGATTATTTTGTTTTCCTCACACTGATAAGATTGACGTACAACAATGTCTCAAATTTGAATGAATAGCGGAGAACAGAGTGTCTTAGCACTGAACTCTCTATGTTTAAGCCTATCCCCGAGAATTTAAAAGACACCTGAAGGTGCAGAAGCCATTTTGATTACGCTGAAGGAATAATTGCCTATACAAAATTGCTATAAAACATTATTTCCAAACAAAACTTTATCTAACAGAACGCTTAGTAAATGAATAAGCAATAAGCTATTGATATTTATATGACACTGTAAAGTGCTAGACACGAACAGAAGTTTGCGAGGTCTTGGAGCCACATCCTGCAATCACTTACATTGTCGCTGTAAGCTCGGAGCGGTCAATTGCAGCGTGTAGAAACTGCTATTGCTAAATTCGGTGTTTGGCCCAAATTTTGTCATATGTTTTATTTATATTAGTGATACACACACATATTGGTGGTACAAATGTGATGAATGCAACCGTTATGGATGTGGTACTGTGATTTAATAAATAATAAATATACTTACAGCCAACTTAAAAGATAATAGCTTACATAAATATGCAAGCTTTCTCCTAAAATAAACCGTAATATGTCTGTGTATAAAAAAAAAGAAAAAAAAATGAAATATGATTTTTGTATTTCTTGATTAAAAAATAAAAAGCTCTTTCAAAATTGTTTTGATATATCCAAAAGCTTTCGAAAGAAACAAAGACCTAAAACTTTTACGCTTTGTACCAGCCACCCTAACACTAGGACGTTTGCATCGTAAAGCGAGCGCTTTATAGTTCGTAGAGTTCCGACCGTACCATCTCCCTTTAAGTCGAATTGTATACGTATAATCGACTACTGTGCCATTAGCATTGACAACTAACTTAGCGAATAATTAACTAGAAATTTCTACGGTGTATTAAGTTTACATAAACGTTTTATAAATTTAGCTAAAGCACATTCTGTGTGTATAGTGACTATACATATAGTAGATTTTCAAAATATTTTTGGACGAATCTTCGAAAATGCGGTTTTAGGTTGCTGCTGAACATGTATGAGGAGAACATTGTGGTTTATTAATAGATTGTACTCAAGATAGAACGTGGAACGTGGAATAGAATGTTGGATGTCCTCCAGCTTGGTGGGGTGACGTCATACGCAGTGACTGGCAGTGGTTGGATGCGAAGCGCCGAAGGTCGAGCTTAGTGGAATGCCATCAGAGAAATCTATCTCCTTCAGCAGTGGATGAAGGGAGGCTGCAATTCTTTGAGATATAAAGGTAATATTAATACAATTAATATTGTTAATACGACAGTAAAATTATAATTTTAAATATAAATATAGATTACAAAAATATCTCAGAGATATAGAAACTACACTTATTTATAGTTTAATAAAAAATTGAGGCCGTTCTGGTACAGCGGCACAGCGTGTAACGGTTGTGAGTTCGATTCCTACTCGGGCAGAATTAATTATTCCATCTCCTCGCTCTTGTAACAAGACAAAGCGCGGCGTTGAGTTCCGCTAGCCAACACAAAATGTCTTGAAAATTGGACGAAATATGAGGAACAGTGTGCCTTACCACCTGTAGGATAATTAAGCTTTACTGTTTCTCTTTCGAAATAAAGTTCCTTCGGATCAGTGTGTATTGAAATTATAACAAAGTCCCTCTTCCCACTTTACCCTGAATTTCCTTTGTTTATTTTCCCCATAGATTATTAAATATTTACCACCAAGTAAGTTATTCAATTAGGCCAAACAACAAAACACTATGTTTGCATCGTAAAGCTAGCGCTTCAGAACTCGCTGTTTCGACCGTGCCATCTCCTTTGTGTTGCACAGTAGAGCGGTGGCTGCTCCGTCACAGAACGTACGTCAGGGATGACTTCAAAGGAAAATATGTGGACCTCAAGTTAATGACTTTTTCTATAACCTAAATATTATAAACTAATGGTTTAGCTCGGATTGCTTTAAGTTTTTAATGTCTAATGCAAAGTTTTTGTCAGAACAGAGGGAACCTAGTGTTAAGATACTCCGTCCTGCACTTTCCGACTAACTTTCAGACCTCTCTCTCTCTGTCACTCTTAACAAGTTGTCATATAAGCTACTTTTTATCCCGAAATCAACGCGCGAATATCCGCATCAATATTCCATATAAAATAATAAATAATTAATTTTTTTATTATTTGCAGAAGAATAAACAGTTAACAAAAAATTACAGTCAAAAAGCTTCCGTTATTTAAATTGTTCGACGACCGCTGACTCATTTTATTTATCTTTCATTCAATCCGGATACTGAACGATTCTTATTGAACCGAGCAATTAAATGCAATTATGTTAAAGATACAAACTAGTAGGGGTATATTTCAGTTTAACTTGATAGCTTTTTCTTATATAACAGTGGCCATTGTGGCTCAGTGGCACAGCGTCTGACTGTAATCGCGAAGGATATTGGTTCATTTCCACCTTGGGGAGAATAAATAATTTGAAGGTTACTAAAAGCTTTTCTATCGTGATAATAAATTAATTTTAAAAACGGGATTTGAACACGCCCTAACCTAACCACTACGTTCTCATCGAGCTACGCATAATTTCTTATATGCTAGTTACAATTAATTTGTGTTAGCATATATGTATGGAGACTTGGATTTCCAAACAAAACAAATCGCGACATTGAGTCTTAACACTACGTTCTCTTTGCGTGCTATTTGCTAGATGCATTATGAGCGTGACTAACAATGATGTTGCTGTGGGTGAATTTTCAAAAATAATTGCTTGAACAAGTTTGACAAATTGATCGTGGGTTGGATCCCCACTCGGGGAACTATGTGTTATCATTTTTCTGCTATGATAAGACAAAATGAGGTGTTGAGTTCTGTCACTTAACACGAAAATGGTGGAACGGAGTATTTTACATTAGCCTGTATTAGTATGAAGTTGAAAAATATCCCAAATACGAGAAACGTATGAAGATGAGTATATGACGCAACGCGACGAATAGTGGGTTCGATTCCTAATCGGGAAAAATGAATTATTTTGACTGTCTTGGCTCTGGTTACAAGACAAAACGCGGCGTTGAGCTTCGCCACTCAGCACGCAATGTCTTGAAAGGCGAAAAGCGGGGAACAGGGTGTCTTAAAAACAAGGTTCCCTCTGCCTACGCTTCTATAAGCGGGATTTAAAAAAATAAATTCCTATGAACGTTCACTTTTTTATTTAAGTTGAGTATAATTCTATATTTATTTTCTAACATTTTTTGAATAAATATTTTCTTAATTAATTTACAGTTAAAACTTTCTGGAATGGAACTGGAATGTTTGAAAACTTACATCTAGAGTTTCTGAGTCTCCGCTAACTTCAAAGAGCTAATAAGCCTTTACTTTAATGTAATTACTTCTTTACATAAAATAGTTTTACGAAGTGTTTAAATAATGACAAATGCTTTTTGATCCATTTATGAATGTTTAGTTATCTGTACTATATTGTAATGTTGATATTTTTAGCCACTTAGAATTTAATAGATCTTACCTAAGTATCATATATTATATGTATTTATGTATATCTATTGAGTATTGATTATTGATATATATATATATATATATATATATATATATATATATATATATATATATATATATATATATATATATATATATATATATATATATATATTATATTATGTTTTATATATATATATGCATTAATTAAATATTATTACTATGTATGCATTGCATGCTATACATCCAATGCATTGCATGCATGCCATACTATGTATGCATTAATTAAATATATATTTATATACTACTTATAAATATATTATTATGTACTATAGGTATTAATATATTCGTTTATGTCTTATACTTATAATGTATTATAATATTTTTTTATCTATCTACCTCTTTACATTTTAAGTGTTCTATTTCTCCCTAAAGGTTATCTAAAAGAGATGGCTACAAAGCCATAAGATCGCCTTTTGTACATTAAAGTTTTTTTTTTTTTCATTTGTATTTATGATAGTATAATGTACAAATAAAGCAATATATAAAAAAAATCAAGCAAGATATAATTAAGAAAATTCAGTTTTTGTGCCTTTGTGCCATTCAGGTCTCCAAGAGGGACCCTGCTTGAAGCTACTAGCTAGATGCCAAACTTGCCATTCTACGTTCAGTAGTATCAGATGTCTGTCAGTCACTTTGTAACGAAATAAGTTCAAGGTATAGGAGTCTTCTTCGTTGTTTAGGTCGAAAATAAGAGATTCAACTAATATATTTTTATTTATATTTTTCAAGTGCCAGTGGTGCTCACGTACCGAGGGTTCCGTACCAATTTCATGACTTCAAGTCAACAAATATTAATTGTTTGTGTCAACAAATATTAAGAGTTGTGTTAATGTTATAACACAACTTATTAAAGTTAACAAACTTAAATTTGCTTACTTAAACTTGATATAAGATTTTAATGGGTTTTTTTCTATAATATACCTTTGTACAATAAATTCTAACTTCATGACAAATTATGTGCCCTATATAGGCTTAGATTACCCGGCGAATATCATAAAAGTGAGGCGAATAATGATGCATAAAGGCTCATATCTTTTGATTGCTTTAATTTAGACAAAGATTTTTTATGTTCTAAGAGTCCATAGACTTTTATATTTGACATTAATTTTAACTTGTTATCTCCACAGTTTGACATCATTTTGTGAAAATATTCTTAACTGCCAGACAGACAAACTAATAAGAAAAAATTATAAAGTGATGACAAATGAAGAAACCTAGTGATTAACATAGTGTAGCGTGTTACGATTAGTAACACGTAACAAGCCTGAATGGCATAGAGATTTTTTTTTTAAAAACACATGGCCTACAATGGTTTGCCTATATTTTACTTAATAGAGAAACAATTACATCATATAGGCTATCGTGGGCTATCGTAGCATAGTGATAGCGAGAGAGCGCTGAGCCTGTTTGTAAAAGCTATGGTTGTGAATTTGAAATTCGAAATCTGTGTGAATGAATTATTTTCATTTCGTCTCTCTCGTAGAACAAAACACAGTGTTT
The DNA here is from genome assembly GCA_037127375.1 of Dione juno. Classification (NCBI taxonomy): domain Eukaryota; kingdom Metazoa; phylum Arthropoda; class Insecta; order Lepidoptera; family Nymphalidae; genus Dione; species Dione juno. The sequence goes on along the minus strand of JAXRJS010000016.1, from coordinate 1,346,138 downwards.
GATTCTGCCTCTCTGTCTTGAAATTAAGCGGAAAACGGAGAGCGGAATAACCTACCCTGTTTTAATAAAATAAATAATATAGAGATAAACTCCATTATAAGATAAGATAGCTTTCGAAATATCCCTGAGTAGTCTATTATTCTTACAAAGTAAGAAGTTTCGTTTCATGTAAACATCGATCTAAATTGAAACTATTAAACTTGGCTGTCTGTTAATGATGGTTCTTGAGATTGATATAAATTAGAACTATAGTTCTATATAAATTTTGCAAATCGAAAATTAACGATTAATATTTGTTCTTGAAATATAATTACACATTTATTGCAGAATGCTGTCGGTGTTTGATTTTGTCTTTTGTTTTAAATGACTGAGATGACTTTGAAATTTGATTGACTATAATATTTGGAGAGATGAATAAGCCTATATATATATATTATATATATATATATATATATATATATATATATATATATATATATATATATATATATATATATATATATATATATATATATATATATATATATATATATATATATATATATATTATATATATATATATATATATATATATATATATATATATATTATATATATATATATATATATATATATATATATATATATATATATATATATATATATATATATATATATATATTTATATATATATATATATATATAGAGAGGAGGGTAAAGTTCTCCGTTTTCCACCTAACTCTCTTTATTATGGGGTTAAAATCGTCGCTAACGTATACGATTTTGGAAAATATTTGTTTTTAATTTTATTTTCATTATAAAAAATTAAGAAACAACATGGTATTTTTTATGAAATATAGATAGATAATTCAATTTGATTAACTACCTAACACTCTTTGGCTTTGCGTCCCGATTCTACTATAGTATTATTGTACTATATTAATATATAGGCATTAAAAATCCAGGGTCAAGAGTAAAATGGCACAAGATTAACCTTGAAATTAAGTATTAATTCTTCTTTACAAACACCTGGCCTACATATTCAAGCCTCACTACAAAACAAAAATATTAGCTTCCCATTTTCTATTGAATTTTAAATAGAACAGTAGACTAGTATAACAGAAAAAAGCTCTCAGCTTACCTTAAGCTTTCAACAATTTCAAACGAAATGATTCACTTATGATTGAAAGCTCTTTGAAAATCTTTGCCTCCTAGGAATGAATGCCACTCAGAGATGTTTTGCGTCTACATATGAAAGCCCATAGTCTAGAAGTAGGTGTAAATCAAACCGCTACGGCCCGTAAAGGAATACTGCAATGAATGCAGTCATTACTACTAACTACAATTACTACTAACGATTAAAAAACATAAATTTCTTTATATGTATCACTTAGTTTCTTATTATTAAGATTTATATTGTGAATTTCAAGTAAATTTGGTTGGATTGAAGTGGGATTCGAATTAACGACCCAAATTTTACAAATTTCCAAGTTTTCTTTTGTTACATCAGCGTAAAGCTTTAATGAAAACGTTAATAATAAATAATTTTAATAACAATCTTGTAGTTTTATAGTATTTTTATTTTTATAAAATAAATCTTATATCTATAATTAGGAGAGAAGGAATGAATTCAATAATTTCTTTAGAAACGTACAAGTTTGTATTATAAAAATATATTAAAAAAAAATGTAACATAAAATTGTCGTGTATTTAATGTTTGAGGAAAAATATTTTATTACTAACGCTCTTTTAATGATAAAGTAAATCTTATCTAAGGCGCCGAATATATACTATTAATAACCATTTATACTACAAATTCGGCACCTTGTGTGATAGGATAAGTATAAATTCTCCACTTCTCCGTTCTTCATTTTCTGTTTATTTTGTAACCAGATATTTATAAAAGGCGCGCTATGTCACTACGTCGTGATATATAATTAAATAATATATCACGACGTAGTGACATAGCGTGTGAATATAAACACGATTATCGTCGATCCTCGAGATGGGCAGCTATATTATACACTCCAGGCTCTGGCAAGACAAAGCACGATGAATGCCGCTACTCAACACGTTCTGTCTCAATTTTGGCGGAAAACGGTGAACGGATTTCTCTCTGCTAACCCTGCTATAAGCGAGATAAAACCTGAAGCAAATCTTTTCTAAACAACCATTTAAACAAACATATTATACATAAAAAATAAACGCATCCATGAAATGGAACCAAATTCCCAATCATTACGGATAACGGATTTTTGACGCTATTGAATCTAATCATTATAATTTGAAATATACGTAAATATTATTAAATATATAAAATTCTTTCTTTACTGAGCGACTGACTGGTGTACAGCTGGTATTACGCGGCATAGAAACCTGAATTTTTGACATGAGAGTCCATCGGGAGTAATGATTATCTATTCTTTTAGTGCTCGAAATTTCAAAGGGAGCAGGGAAAAACGAGGTTTTCCATTTTATAGCCCACGTAAATTTAATTAAGGGCCATAGATTGAACATAACATCATTTGATATAGTATAACTTATGGTCATCCATGTCCCAATCTTGTAAGAAATAACAAATTACTACCCTAATATTCTTGGTGTGAAGGCAACGTAAGCTAAAAAGACTACAGAGTTGCAAAGATCACCGTAAATAATGAATTGTCTATAAAGCAACACTGTAGCGGGGTCATACGGTCATATGGGGTGAATTATACAGGGTTGCCACTTAATTAAATTAAATATATTAAAAAATATGAAAATTTCATAATGCTTTTTTGGCATACTTGATAGGATTTGATTGTGGGTACGGTGGTTGTAGGTTCGAGCCTCAATTGGAAAATTTTTACATGAAACATTATTTGGCATCAAAGGACCATCATTGGTACATAGAAATTTTTGGTCACGAATGGTTTTAAATTTAGCGGATTCAATGGCTAATTGATGAACATTGGAGTCGCTATTAATAACAATGATATATAAATGGTCCACACCCAAAAAGAAGTTGGAAGGACTTGACTTGAATAGGATGAATGAATTTCTAGGGTTAAATAGAAGCAGAAGATGAACTATCGTTCTTCTACTTCCACAACATAAGAGGCCGTACAGTCAATCTTCTGACCAAGAGAAATAAGATAAGAATTTAGCTGATAGAGCTAATTTGTATAGAGTTGATGTGTAATTTTCCGAACACTCAATACGAAAATTGTTTAAGCCAATGTACTCTTGAATGGTAGATCTTGCTTCTACAGTATTTCTCGCTTTCCATTGAGTCAAAATTACAGTGGGGACCTCATATTGATAGATTGACCAATAGACTTACGTCAGCAGCTCACCAGCAGTGGAAACGGCTCGCCTTATTTACTTTAGCGACTTTTATAACATTATGTCCAAGGTGTTATATTTTGGGGCACGCGAAGTATTCGCGCATTTTTTTTTTAAATTTATATATTGACAGTTGTGTCTGAATACATCAGATGAACTCTGAGGCTGAAACTTGACACGCCTTTAATTCTTTTGCATCGAGTCCGCATATCTTTTATGACTGACGTGTACGCATTTACATTAGAATACCAAAAAACATCAGAAAATGTGTAGAACATTGTCGGGCAGTTTAAAACAATTGTGAAAATGAGTTTGTGTGTTAAAGGTTATTACCTAATAAATGATTTTATATAAAATAGCATACCTGCAATGCAATGCAATGCTCGCTTTAGTCAATAGTTATTTCAAATGTATCATTGTGACTAAATAATGGTAAATGTGTAAATTACCAAATTTAAAAAAAAAATAGAACAATAGCCTCGCTGAGTTTCTTCATTCTCAGGTGTGAGGCATTAACTTTAAAGTAAAGGTAAAGTTTTTGACGTTAAAACAATTCACGTAATTTTTTATTTTGAATCTAAATAATCTAATGTTAAAAGATATTTTAACATTAACTTGTATGTATGTATGGCATTGAAATTTTAATGACATACTTGAAACACGACAGTTTTGATTCCAAAGTTCTTTTGTATTATTTTTATATTTGCGTGTTTTTTTTATATTTCTAATATAGCCCTGGCTTGCCTATAAATAAATTTGGAAAATACAGTACAAAACAAGATGGTACGTAATTAGTAAAAAAAAAAATTCTAGAATAATCTAATAAGCGTGATAATTTACTCCCACATCACAAATATCGAATTAATATATAAATTCAGCAGAACATTAATCCCTTGTCTTTTTATATGAACAATAACGAATTCTTGAATCAAAGGGCAAGTAAGCAAATTGAAATGGATTAAAGATCAAAGCATTGTTTAACAAAGAATCACTTAGAATTGGTAAAACAAAAAGTTTCAACGCAGCGTATTTAATAAGGGTTTAATACCTTAGGGATTTATAAGCAAGATATCTCTAAAAAAGGAGATTTATTAGCGTTTAATAAGATTTAGTAGGCTTTAATTTGCTTAACAACTTGTCTTTAAAATTAACAGAAAGAAAAAGTATACTTGAAATTTGCTACCTGTTCGTATGGACACGATTAGATATTCGGGAATAGTGATGTGGGTTAGCGAAAGTTAGGTAAAATCCTATTTACATTATACTAAGCGTATGCGGTGGTGGGTTTGACTGCTTCTCGGAGAAATAATAAGTTAATTAAGTATTTCCATTGATCTGGAAACAAGACAAAGCGCGGCGTTGAGTTCTGTACATGTAATATCTTCAAGAGGCCGTAAAGCGGTAAACGGAGTGTCCTAATGCAAGGTTCCCTCTGTCTATCCTGCTATGTGCGGGATATATCGTGACCATTTTAAAACGAAATATAAAATAATTTTCTGAACTTATTAAAATTCTTCCATATTATGACGGAATAAAAGGATTGACATAAAGTGTTTTATAATTATTTCAAATGGATAAATTTAAAAATATATATGCGGACCAAGATTCACTAGTCAACCCTACTGCAGCTTTACAAAGGGCAGCACACTTCTATAGCCAGTATACGATCTAGTTCATCGTATCTTACTTTATATTGAAGCATTCATTTTCAGCTGCGGTTATCTTTAAGTATGCTGAGGAGCACCAGGATTAGCTTCTTGGAACATGTAATGAATTTTCACCTAGTTTTTGAAATATATTTTGGCATGACGATTGTCGTCTGTCATGGCGCAGAGGCAGAGCGTCTGCCTGTAAACGATGGTTTGTGGGTTCGATTCCCATGAGGGGAGAATTAATTATTTTCATCTTCTTCGCTCTGGCAACAAGGAAAAGCGTGGCGTTGAGTTCCGCCACTTAACACGCAATGCAAACTCAAACACTACGTTCCTTCAATCTACGGTTCCCTCTGCCTATCCTGCTATGTGCGGGATACAACAAATATAAATAAAATATAATAAAATATAAATGAGGATTGTGACGTAAAAATTGTTGTACATAGAACTTGTAGAGCAAAAGAGTTATGATTAAAAATATATTCGTATTATCAGATTCCCGCTTCCCTAGCGACATTGCCAGAGTCGTGTTTATATTACATAGACTTACGTTTTTCTCTTTCTTTCTTTATTTCTTTATATTATATATATTACATAGACATTATTAATATTTATATTCAAAATTATTTGTTTTTTTATAAAAGTTACGGTATATTATGGCTATTACAAAAATTTGTACATATTCAAGCAACATAAAAAAAAACAACAATAAGAATTATCTGTACTTTTAGTTGTGATTTTCTAAAAATCTCGCATAGAGATAAATATAACTTTAGTAGCTAGTAGAATTCAAAAACAATGCATCTTACGAAGTTGATATAGTCACTTACACGCTACTCAACATAACAAAAAAATTGTGAAAGTTATTGTCTGTCTGTCTGTCTGTCTGTCTTTCCATTTTTCCAAACTAATCTCCGGAACAATTGAACCGATTTTTATGGAACTTTCACAACACCAAGGACCAGCAAGTTGTGGATCAACTTAATGGCTTACTATTATTTATATAATTTGACTATTTTTTTAATAAAAAAAATTTCTCTTATGCATGTATTATATGTCTTTATGATCACATGATTATGATTTTTTTTTTATTTCATTTCTCTATGGCCATACAGCCACAAAGCCAGATAAAAAAAAGTTATATTGAACCTGTTTTATTTCTATAAAGCGAATACCTGCTTTTATTACTGTAAAGCAGGTACAGTTCGTGTCCACGTAGAATGGTGGCAAGAATGTTCGCTTCGTTCCCTTACTGAATCGTAATGCAGATTCTTTGGATTAAAAATGAAAACACTGCTATAAAAGCTTCCATTTTATATTATTTTAAAGTCATTGGTGTACTTAAAAAAAATATATTAGTTTATTTATTAATACATACAAAAGTGTTTATAAGTTAACAGATTGTCAATTGAGATAAAACATCTCATGAAAACGTTTCGTAGATTTTCATTAAGTCCAAATTAAGAGGCAATTGTAGCTCTAATGGCGCTCAATTTGCACAGTTGTTTAGAATATTGTTCTCGGTAAGCATCCGTTGCACTCTGTAGCAATAATAACGTGCCATTTCCAATGAAATAAAGAAAGATTTTGTCGGCGTGCCCCCATTGAGCACAGACCTACATACCTACATACATTGAATGCTTTCCCCTGACCTCCTTCGCTTTATCTATTCTATGAGAATCGATATTCAAATAATACGATATTTCAACCGTTATTATCAGACCATGAAGTTAGTCCTGAAATTTATTTTCAGGGAATCCTATCAAGTTCTTAGCGTAATTCTTTTTTTGTGTATTAATATTTAAGGATTTTATGATAAGTTTGTAGCGCAGCGGGACAGCGTTTGACTGTAAGTACGTCGGTCGTGAGTTCGATTCCCAAATTGGGGAAATGTGTCATTTTCATTTAATCGCTCTAACAAGTAACAAGACAAAGCGCAGTGTTGAGTTCCGCGAGTTCTCAAGATTTGAGTAGAAAGTGAGGTACGTAGTGTTTTAATACTAGGTTTCTTCTACTTGCGAAAGATCGTAAGTAGACATACATAGGTATTTAAAACATAGTTACTTACTAAGCTAAAATATTTTTGCCTTTCTTTTTTATAATATTAACGTATATTTATAACAATTTTAGTTATACAAAAAAATAACATTTAGATAGGTAAAATTATTCCTTAAGCTTTGGTTACAGTTTTATTCCGCATTTAGCAGAGCAGTCTAAAGACACGCAGTTCTCCGTTTTTCACTCGAATTTGTGAACTGCGCGTTGATTGGCGGAACTCAACTAAAGCTGATATTGTTAAATAGAAAAGGACAAAAAATCTCATAATAATCTATTCCCCCGAGTGGGAATCGAATCTACAACCGTCGCGTTTACAGTTAACACTGTCTCACTGCTCCGCGACCTTTAACTATTTGACATTACGACCTTAAAATGACTTTTGCCCTACTGAAATGGATTTTTGAAAAAAATAATTACGTTTAAAAATGAGCATTGACGTTTCCTTGGTCCTGTCAGATAAACCTGGGGCAAGATGGGCATTATATTTTGTTTGTCTATATTGGGTTTACATTGTAAGTAAGTGTATCTTCATTATCTTACCATATGGGCGGCAAGAGGAATGTAGAGTAGATTGTCCAACACATTATACAAAAACTATAACGTTTTCTACTTCAAAAAAAAATATTTCAATTTGTGACATAAAAATAACTTCACGTACATACAAAAATAGCTTCACGCTTTATCCCTGGGTAGCCAGAGAGAACGGAGGGCCAAATACTGCGGTCCCTATACCTCTTTCGCCTCGTCCACTGTTATTAACCTCTCCACACCAACCGGGTGCCCTTTTTACGTGACCTTCCTTCCAGTATCTTCGACATTGTATTATCCGGAACTCTCTTACCATAAACAATAAAAAAATCAAGCAATGTTATAAAATTTTAAAATAAAAGCTCATCAAGATTTCTCACTTAAGCAAAAACAATAGATTCAATCGTGAAATTGGCGAAATAAATTCACTAAACTAAACCGGCACCGGGGTGACTGGATTCAATGACGCATTAGCGAAAGTGAGATTTATTCACGATTTATATAAAATAGCTCTATTCACCAATGAGTGGGCGAATACCAAATTTGAATAAAGGTTCAGCTTAAATGGCCTATGCCTTGTGTGCCCTTAAATAGCCAGACAGCTTGTATTTTGATTTCTGCTGATGGGATTCTATTTGTGTATTATGTATTTACTGTCCCCTTTATTTATTTAATATATGTATGTATGTATGTATATATATATATATATATATATATATATATATATATATATATATATATATATATATATATATATATATATATATATATATATTATATCAACATAAGTATAAACGTGTTTTAGACTGCATTGCTGGATTGTCCGTCCGTCTAATTCAGTCAGATGTCAGGTTTTGGAAGCTTCGCCTCCTGGCGCGAGTAGGTAGGCACCTTACTTCAGTGTACTTACTTACTTACTTACGTCAGCATTATGTTCTGTGTAATCAAGAGAAATATACTTAATCAGTAATATTATATTAAGTATTTCTCAAAATGAGATTCAACCTTTTCTAGCCCGATCTGAGATACGAGCTCGAAAAATATTTGATTGCTCACTAAATTCTTTGATAAGATATATATATATATATATATATATATATATATATATATATATATATATATATATATATATATATATATATATATATATATATATATATATATATATATATATATATATATATATATATATATATATATATATATATATATATATATTCTATATCATATTAAATAATTATAATATAATAGTTGTAATAATTGTAGTTTGTAATTAGTTACTTGTATTTTAAAAAGAAATGTGTTAATGTTAACTAGAACAAAGGATTTTTGGTTCAATTCAGTCAAAACTTGAATATGCCTAGTAAAATTTATAATATAAAAGAAACTAAACGCTTTTGCTTATTAAAATATTTTTTTACCGTATCATAATTTTAAAGTTACTTAAAAATATTAATTATTACGCTTAATATATAAAACTGTATGTACTATTTATTATTAAATATTTTAAATCTACATATAATGTTATTTTCATCAACATCAACAACTTGCATTAACAAAACGTCTACAACGTCATTTGATAATTTCAAGACGCAAAATGTCATATGTCAATTTCGTCAATATTGTTTTCATTATCATTTACGAAATATATTCAATTATTTCAATATAAAAACGAATTCTACTTTGTGATTTCTTAAAGCAAAGATAGATAGATAGATAGATATTATATTTTTTTTGAGTGTTTTCATAGGAAATTGTGCCATTTCCGTACTTGTGTAACAAAGAAGTTTATTCAGACATTTTTATTTTCATTAAATATAGGTGCGTTTATTTTAGAAATATAAAATGGATTGCGTTACTACGCTTAAGATATTAGTGATTGGAGAGAGTGGAGTTGGAAAATCTAGGTGAGTTCCTAAACTTAGTTATGGTTTGCATGACTCATATATATTAATTACTGTACATAATGAAAATTATTCACGAAATTGCTGGATCATTCCAGAAACAAGGTAAAGAATTCTTATGTACTATACTAAAAAAAAATTATGACTATACAACTGTTGATTAGAAACAAAAAAAAATTAAAAATAAAGAATTTATTTTGCCACTTTTCTATTTATAACTTACAAACTCATAAAAATGTTGCATGTATTAACATTTTAGACCTTGACCCAATGTATAGTTATCATATTATTAGCTTATTTATTTGTACAATGTAAATCTTAATACAACTTAGCACAGTATTACAATAAATCTATAAATAAATTAGAAATGCTTACTGTCACTAAGTAGGTATATCATCCATGCACAATGAAGATAATTCAATGGAAGACCGAATCATATTAGCAAATGTATTACTATGAAATAAATAATTTTATATATATATATTTATAGCATAGCTAGAAAGTTATATCAAAATTTTCAACATGAAATTCTATTTCAGCATTATCTTAGCATTCACAACAGGGGATTATAATTCATCTTTCCCAGCGACTATCGGAGTTGACTACAAATGTAAGGTTATGGAAGTAAACGGCTTGAAAGTAAAATTGGGTATATGGGACACAGCTGGCCAGGAGCGATACAGAACATTGACAAATAGTTTCTATAGGTAAGTAATTAGTTGAAAATTATAATATATTTGAATATAATTTTTGTATCTATCTGTATATATATAATTTATTTACAATATGTTTTTTTACTAACAAAATACATATTCTAGACAGAAATGTAAATAGCACTTATGTGACATATAATTAGATAATTCATTGTTATCAAACATTTATGATTTTACTCTCGTAGGAAGGCTCTGCCTTCAAGAATTTCACCAAATGAGGATTGAACTAAGAACTATTGCTTCCAGTCACAAAATATCCCACTGTGCTAAGTTTGAATTCAACATTATTCTTATAATTCATAGATAAAAAAATCTTATTCTTATTATAATTGAAATATAATGGGATTATTTAACATTTTTTTTATATCCTTTCCAGTTTTAAATTTTCATCTTAAACATACCATGTTTTAAGTAGGTCTTCTTTTTTTACTTTTTAACTGTAGATAACCTTTAATACAGGTTCTTTAATGTTAATTCAAGGTTAATTTTATACCAAATTGGCAAGTTTTAATATATATTATAATGAATTTGCATGAGAATGTTTTAACTGTGTCACTTTAAGAGGTAAAAAAAAATACAAACCTAGAATGATCTCAAATAAACTAAAAAATAACCTGTAAAATATGAAGATAATAATAATAAAAAAAAAACAATATCAAGATACCAATGATTTCATTTAAAAGGAGAAACAAAAACTATTGTTGCGACATTTTAAGTATCTCATGAATTTACAATCAGTGTGTATAAATATAAATATATTTTTCTATCTATACATGTAATTGAACATATAATTCGAATTCATAAGTCTTACTAAGACCCGAGGGTTGTGGGTTCGATTCCCTGTCGGCGGAATAAATTATTTTCATTTCCGCGCTCTGGTAACAACACAAAGCGAGGCATTGATTTGCCCCACTCAAGAAGCATGTGGGGAACGGATAAGAAAAGCTATAAAAAAACCCTTGTTGACATTATAGACGCCATCCTGGCGCAGTGGCATATAAGGAAAAATGTGCATATTTAAATTTATCAAATAATATATATTTAAATTAATTTATTCTCTTCGCTATGGTAAGACAAATGTTTGGAAAACTGACCCGACTATACTTAAATATTATTGTTTTAGAGACGCTCACGGTGCGATTTTAGTTTACGATGTGTCCGAACCAAAAACCTTGCAGAAGCTCAACGAGTGGGTTGAAGAGTTACAAGTGTATTCGACTAAGAAGAACATAGTCTGTCTCGTAGTTGGCAACAAGATAGACAAAGTAAGTGGAACTAATGCTAGAAAGCTGAACTTTTCACAAATGATGTATTTCCATTGCAACTAAAATTTTCAAAAAATAGAATATTTCTTCACCGGAATCCAACTTTCATAAAACAGGTACGGAACCCTCGGTGCGCGAGTACCAATCGCACTTGACCGATATTTTTTTATTATAGGTAGATTTAGATCTTACGTTATTATGAATTTAAAAAACTCTACTATACTAATATACTACTCATATAAATAAAATTGAAGCATCTGTTTGTAAAAATACCGGGATTTTTCAAATGCATATTGATACTTTTGTGTGACAAACTAAAACACAATGAACACGTGATTAAAACACAAAAAATAATTTTATATATTTTTGTCTTCTGTTTGTCTTTCCGTTTATCCGTGTTCTGGAACAGTTGAACTGATGTTTACTAGAAGATAAATAGAACATGGGGGGGGGGGGGGGGGGGTCGGAGGTTGTGGACGACATATGGGGTACTTTTTATTCCGAAATCGTGCGGGATAAAAAAAAACGTTTTAAATATTGTATAGCTTATAATTATTTCATAATATAGATATGCATGATATTATTACTATAGTAAATCCGAGAACATCGATCCAGCGGGCGAAGCGGCTAGCTTTAAGGTTGCTTGTAATACAATATTATATAAGAAAACCTATATTATTGACGTCGCGAGCAAAACGCTAGTATAAAATTTAATATTCGATAGCAGCGTCATCTGCTTTATAATATGTAGTGTTTCAAAATGAAGAGAGTATAGAGAGTAGGGTTCTCTATATTTTTTTTATTTGGATAGAATGGCATTTGTCTAGGCTTATATTATAATAAATTAATCTCATATATCTTTGTATGGTAATTTTTTTTATTACTATTCGTGGCCAGAGGCTACTGTAAAAAGTTGAAAATAAAATCTCATACATAAATATACGTCATCAATCGGATAAAACAGTTGCTTACATTTACAATATACATATACTTATATTAATTTTTATTATACCAAATGAATGAATAATTATGGAAAATGATATTTTATCTGTTTGATTATCTCGCCATTTAGCATATTTGAAACTAGAATAGATTATCTTTGCATCGGAATAATCTGAGTGCTGGTATATGATTAATTCATAGATTTTTTATATTTTTTTATTGTCATAGACTAAAATTAAAAATATATATTTATTTGACAGTTTCATCTTTGTTCCACTCTCAAATTTATCTGTATTTTATAATTGTTTTATTTTGTCTTCTTCGTCCTAGCATTATCCCGGCTTAGTTGCCAGGATCTGCTGTCCGGCTTAACCTACAATAAATACACGGTCTTGGGCATCCTCAATGTTTAGTCCATTGGCTCTCATGTCCTGCATCGCGACATACAGCTACAATTTAAAATATTAGTATATCTAATATTTATAATATTCTAATATTTAACTTTAAATATATACATTTTTTTGCTAGTTCTTAGTGTTAACTCTTATGTTATCTAACAAGAAAGAGCTAGAAATGAGAAATATTTTTAACTTCAACATTGTTCGAATTTTTTTTTTCGTATGAAAATATTCAATGATTATTGTTTGTCTGTAACATAGTTATAATGTTTTAATATATCAATTGCTTTTCAACTTTCCTAAAGTGGCGTAGTAGCTCCTAATATGTCACTTTGTCTAAATAAACGCGACGGTTCAGGGTATGATTCTCACTTGGGGAGAATTTCATTTTCTTCGCTCTGTTAATAGCGTGGGGTTCAGTTACGCCTCTTAACACATAATATTTCTTAAGAGAGTGTCTTAATACTACGTTCCCTCTGCCTAATATGCTATATGCAGGATATAATGAAGCATGAAGCTAAGGCATTCAATACTTAAAAAATACTTAAAGTTAAACATATAACAATTTCGCCGCGGCGTGAGTAAGAACGCATGGCTTAGTGTGCATAGCGCTGAGGTGCATGAGTCGCGGGTTCAAATCCCGCTGCGTTAAATTTTTCAATTCAATTTTTTCTATCTTTATTGTGTATTATCACTTTAAAAATCAATAAAACATTCAATATTTATTATTTACTAAGAATATTTTATTGTACCATTTTGTATTAGCCACGCGCCGTATCAAGAGAGTCGGGACAGGCGTTCGCACAAAAACACAGAATGCTCTTCATTGAAAGCAGCGCTAAAACTCAAGAAGGCATCAATTTGGCATTCGAGGAACTTGTACAAAAGGTAGGTTTTTATATTTTACTAGTTTTAAATATATTCTACATTAAATATATGTGCTTTACATTTATTCTTTTATAAATAGATTTATAAAACCCATACTAGCGTAAGCTATCTTAAGAGGGTCTCAGACATCAAAACACTTGAAATAAGTAAATTAAGAATAATATATACAAGTATCTACAAAAATAGTTAATAATCGATACCTATTATTAATTATTTTTGTAGATACTTCCATATTTTTTTTCTTATCTATCATTCTCTATTCTTTCATTCATTTTCATTCATATCTTCATCTATTACAGAATGTTATTTTATATTGTTATCATATATGTATATATGTAGGTATATATATGTACATACATATGTATTTACATTATTAATTTAGAGGCCGTTGTGGCACAGCGTCTGACTGTAACGCGCGACAGTTATTGGTTCGATTCTCACTTAGGGAAATTAGTAATTTTCATATCTTCGCTCTGCTAACAAGACGAAGCGCGGCGTTGAGTTCCGCCACTCAACATGCAATGCCTCGAGAGGCGGAAAGTGGGGAACGGAGTGTCTTAACACTGGCATCGCACTTCCTATCCTGCTATATGCGGGTTACAGCGTGACTAATTTTATTTATGTTTTAAAGATAATTGAAACGCCTGGACTTTGGGAATCGACCGGTTCGTCGTCTAACATACGCATATCTAATGACGAAAGGAGGGAACAAGAAGAATATTCGTGCTCTTGTACTATATAATATAAAAACGCTATGCTTTATAGGTTGGCTGTATGTTTACTGTTTAGTACAATTTTTATTAAATAATAAAGAAAAAAAAACAAATATATTGTCCGTTTTATTGTTATCTGTGTTAATAAATTTGATAATGGTTTTTTTAATAGGATTTTGTAACCGAATTGTAATTGATATTTTATTGTTTCAATTAATAAATCAATTATCAATGTTTCAATCGTTGTGACATTAAAAAAAATGGCACTTATATACAGATAATAAATTCTGTTTCTATATTTTTAAAAGCCAACCTCTATGTGCAATGTGATATTTTATAAAGTCTGCTTTTTGTATATAAATCAATAAATAAATAAATATATATATATATATATATATATATATATATATATATATATATATATATATATATATATATATATATATATATATATATATATATATATATATATATATATATATATATATATATATATATATATTAAAAATGAAATAATATGGACTACATTTATTCCATTAGCCTATTATTTTACGGATTTAATAAAGTATAGATTAAAAATCAAGTCGCAATTTCAGAAATTAATTAATATTATTATTATTATTTAAATATTAATAAAACATATTATGGGATTGGGACAGCGTCTGACTGTAAATGCGACGGTTGTAAGCTTTGTTTTGCAACTAAGGACCGATGGAGTTGCAAAAGAAGACGCGGCGTTAAGTTCCGCCACTACTAGAACGGAGTGCCTTAACACTAGGTTCAATCCGCTTACCTTGATATATGCCAGGTAACAAAAAGCGCATGTTTCATACAGCTTAATTTGCAAACGCGCAAAAAAAAAACATCAAACGCCATTTTTTTCATAAATTTATACCTAATTTCTGAAAATTAAAAATATTGCAGCTACCATGAACTGAACTTCCAGTATTTTCATTTAAAATTAAAAATATTCTTTTGGTATTTCATTCGATTTGAAATTTAAAAAATATACGCTATACAAAATAAAAGCTACATAGATCTACTTTATTTGTAATGACTGAAGTATAATTGGTTTTTTTTTTTTATTTTGCTGGTCATCGTGTAGTCCATATTATATCTGCATGTAGGTACACCTCTAACAAATTTACAGCGAACAGTTTCTGTATAAAAAATATTTAAGTTTTTAATATTTATACAGTATAAATTATATATATAGTTGTAGTACCACGTTATCACAATATAAATTTATATATCTTTATATATAATAATAGAAGTGAACTAATATATATTTTTGGTTATAGCAATAAGCTGTTGTATGAGTGACGTGTGTACGCAATTTTTTTTTTTTTTTGAGTATGTTAACTTAAAACTGTCCTTTTTCAATGTGTACAGAAGACTACTTAGCAGCAAGTAAATAATTTCTTATAAACTTTTGTGTAATAAATCAATAGCTTTTATTGTATTGTATCGTACATAATTTTTTTTTATATTTTTTGGCGTGTGATATTGTTTTATGTTTTATCTGTGTGATTTTAATAATTAATTAAATAATAGATAACAAATTCTGAATAGGACCAATAATATGTTCATAAATAAATGTGCTAATTAATATAAATTTGTTTTATTTGGCATCCATAATGTATTTTGTATTTAAATAAAATTAATTAATTTAGCAAAACATGATATTGTTGTTACCATAGTATAGAGTACAGAATATAATAAATGAAATCAATATAATAGTTCCTTTGCCATCATTAGTGAAGAGGGAAAAAAAAGTATACAAATTTCCGCAATTAATTAAGCTGTAAAACAGAAAAAAATGAAATTCGATACTGAAAAAACGTATAACTTTATGAAATATGCATTCAGAACTTGAAAGTACAAAATTTTGTATAATTAAAAGTTTTCATATTGAAACTAGCGACCCGCCCGCGGTTTTGTCCGCTAGATTACCGTTACATATTTATTTAATAGTAAAGTGAATTGAATCCGTTTATCTTAAATTGTAGCCCATATGTTATTCTGATGAAAAACCTGTATTACTGCAAAATTTCATTTTCCGTTCAGTTTTGGAGTGAAATCAGAACAAACTCTCTCATTTATAATATTAGTTAAATATGTATATATATATATATATATATATATATATATATATATATATATATATATATATATATATATATATATATATATATATATATATATATATATATATATATATATATATATATATATATATATATATATATATATATATATATATATATATATATATATATATATATATATATATATATATATATATATATATATATATATATATATATATATATATATATATCCAAGGTTAATATATCCCGTTTATTAGGTTATCGTGGAATAAAAAGTAGCCTATATATTATTCCAGACCGTAATCTACCCCTGTTCAAAATTTCATCCCGATTTCATTCAACAAAATTTCAGCCGTTTTGACGTGAATGAGTAACAAACATACACATAAGCTCACTCACAAACTTTCGCATTTATAATATAAGTAAGATAAAAGGATATAATAAAATAATCTATGTGGATAAATCTACTAATGTAAGTAGTAATCTAATAATATTAAACAAAATGTGTATTTTTAACATTCTATAACATTTATAAAGATCTAATTTTCTTTTAACTTAACTTAAAACTTAAAAAAAATAACTTTTAACATCCTTTGTCTTAACGTACCCGGGTTAACTGACCGATCATTTATCACAACTAGTGCAAATGCCTCTCAAGAAGGCCTGCCCTCAATGGCCCTCCGGAGTCCCACTAATGAGCTCCCATCATTCACCAAGCCGGGATAAGCGTTGACAAATAAAAGCAGAGTCGTGATTTACAGGCGTTTACTTTATCTGTTGTCATTTATAATCTGTATAACATGTTCAGAGATGTTTTGGCGGGAAAATAAAGCTGTCAAGATGAGCAAGATAAACAGAATGATTGCTTATGTTTACTATTCTGCTGGTGAATTAATATGTAGCTGTATTTGTTATTGTTGTGTGAGAAATGGCGTTGATAATGTAACAGGAATTTGGTCATTATGTTAGTCTTGGTAATTTATTCAGTATATAAAAGTAATACCTTAATTATGTATTTAGTTCTAGTTACCACAGCTAAGAAATAAAAGTAATTCATTTTTTTGAGTGGGAATCAAACCCATCAAAAACCATCTCGTTTAAAGTCTAACAAACTTTTAAATAAAAACAAAACATGTATGAGTACTTATAATTTTTAATAAAAAAATATATTACTTTTTAAGTTCTTAAGATATGATAAAGATATGATATATGTTAACTAAATAACATTTAAACAATAGACAGTTAAAATTTATGACGTTTTAAAATAAATTAATCATTGATGACATCTAAATATTTCGTAATATGTTATTTAAAAAAAAAAAATAATATACGACGTACTTACGTACATTTCAACAAAATTAAACCATTGAAATAAACAAGTATATTTCAAATTCACACTCAATGCAAGTCGCATAAGCTATCTTATATAGACTGGCTTTGACTAAAGCTGTCGAAATTAATACATACGGATACAGGAATTTCAGTCAACATCCGACAAGCTTATCTTATCAAAATAGCGCAAGCACTCGTGAAATATATAAATGAACTACTGGATTTAATACTAGACGAAATACTGAGTTAAAATGTATGTAAAATACCTGTTAGTATATATCTTCTTTGTGTTTTTAATAGCGGGATCTGCAGGATAGATAAGATATATATATATATATATATATATATATATATATATATATATATATATATATATATATATATATATATATATATATATATATATATAGACTCAGTGGTTAGTCCATTGGCTCTCATGTCGTGCGTCACGACGTCCAGCCATCGCTTCCTTGGGCGTCCGGGGGGTCTTACTCCAGGTACAGACATATCAAGGCATTTTCTTCCGACGTAGTTCTTAGGCCGGCGCAAAACGTGGCCATACCATCTCAGACGACGCTCTTGGAGCTTATCCGCTACGTCACGGACCCCAAGACTACCTTGAATGAATGTGTTGCGTATGCGGTCAGCCCGAGTAACGCCACACATCCACCTCAGCATCTTCATCTCCGTTACGTGAAGCTCCTGAGTGTGCCGAGATAATGCTGGCCAACATTCGCTGCCGTATAGAAGAACTGGTCGGATCATGCTCTTGTATATCAGCCCCTTGAGTTTGGGCGGTATTCTGCGATCGCAGACCACACCAGTGATCTCCCGCCATTTGGCCCAAGCAGCGCTAACCCGGGCGTGGACATCGTAGTCGATGCCTCCGGACTCGTGCATAATGGATCCAAGGTACCTGAACTTCTCCGACTTAACGGCTGGCTTAGGCCCGATGTGGATGGTGCTCGAGTCTGGGTTCCCGCAAGCCATGTACTCGGTCTTTGACACATTCAGTTTAAGACCACCGTTCTCAAGCGCACCCTTCCAGGCATTCACTTTACGCTCCAGCATCAGTCGGTTCTCGTCAATGAGTACTATGTCATCGGCATACATCATCAGCCATGGAGGCTGGTCCTGGATGTGAGCCGTGACAGTATCTAGCACTACATTAAACAAAAGTGGACTAAGAGCTGAGCCTTGGTGAACCCCTACTGTAATTGGGAAGGGTTTGGTATCGCCAACAGCGGTCCTAACTGTAGAAACAGAGTCGTTGTACATGTCTCTGATAATAGCAACATAGGATTCAGAGATCCCTTTGGATCGCAGTGCCCACCAGATACACTGACGTGGCACACAGTCAAAGGCCTTCTGCAGGTCTAAGAATGCCACATGCAGAGCTCTCCTCTTTTCCCTGTGTGCCTCCATCAAAATTCTGAGGGCAAAAATGGCGTCCGTAGTGCCTGATCCTGGCTGAAATCCATATTGACACTCAGAGACAGTACACTCTCGGCGGAGCCTGAGGGCAATCACGCGCTCGAAGAGCTTCATGGTGTGACTCATAATCTTAATGCCCCTATAACTACCGCAATCCTGAACACTGCCCCTTCCTTTGTAAATAGGGGTAATAACTGTGCCGCCATTGATGTGGCATCGTCCCAGTGTTCAAAATGCGGTTAAAAAGATCAGTAAGCATGAGCACACCACGAGAGCCTAACGATTTCCACGCTTCGATCGGAATATCGTCAGGTCCCACCGCCTTGTCGTTCTTCATGCGTCGAAGACAATTCCGAGTTTCATCAAGGGTTATTGAAGCAATAAGTCCCAGGTTAGGAGGTGGTTCAGACGGAATACTACCCGGGTGCTGAGTATTCAGCAGCTCCAAGAAGTAACTTCTCCACTTCTCCTTCACAGAAGCATGACTACAAAGCAGCTTGCCCTGGGAATCTCTGACGCAAAGACATTTTGTGATATCTTGCGTCGCTTTATCCCGAGCACGTGCCAATTTGTAGATGAGCTTCTGCCCCTCCACAGTTTCAAGTTTATCATATAGAGGTAATAAACTTTCACTGCGGGCTCTGGCTACAGCTCTTTTGCTGGCACGTTTCGCTGCTATGTACTCCAGCCTGTCTTCAGGAGAGTTGGAACGCTGCCACTCCTTAAATGCAGTCTTCTTATCATGAATCACCTCTTGTACCTTGTCATTCCACCACCATGTCTCCCTGTCCATAATACGTCCTCCCTTAGAAACGCCAAGAACATGTTTACCAGCCCTAATAATTGCTGACTGAGCTCGATCCCAAGCATCCTGAGCAGTTTCGGTGTTAGTTGATAAATTTTGACTGTTAACCTCTGCCAGAAAGTCGGTCTGCATCGGTCCATTCAGCAACCACCACTTGATCTTAGACTTACGCGTCTCGGCTAATTTCTTTAGCGGGGTAACGACATAATCCATGACAAGAAGACGATGTTGGGCCGTGAGGCTTTCGCCAGGAATGACTTTACAGTTAGTTACCTTGCCAACATGACACCGCCTGGTCAATAGATAATCTATTTGGGTTGAGTGGAGTCCACTCGCATACGTAATAAGATGCTGCGGACTCTTTTGGAAGAACGTATTCACGATGGCCAGATCAGATGCAATACAGGTTCTTAGGATATTTTCGCCCTCTATATTGCGGCGACCGTGACCAAAACCACCGTGGACACGTTCATACGTATCCGCAGCCTTACCCACGTGACCGTTCCCAACTATGATCACCTCGGTAGATGGTATAGCGAGTAGAACCTCTTCATCTGGGTCTCCCCCAACTATGATCACCTCGGTAGATGGTATAGCGAGTAGAACCTCTTCATATTGCTCCCAGAATGACTCCTTTTCGGCCCCGTTACAACCAGCCTGGGGAGCGTATGCACTGATTAAGTTGGCGATAGCCCCCTCAACCAGTACCTTCACCCGCATCAGGCGGTCACTGCGTCGGTCAACTTCGAGGAGACCATTCCGTAGCTCTTCAGATAAAACTACTGCTACACCAGTTTTACCGGAAGGAGATATATATATATATATATATATATATATATATATATATATATATATATATATATATATATATATATATATATATATATATATATATATATATATATATATATATATATATATATATATATATATATATATATATATATATATATATATATATCAACGTAGGGGAAGCATAGTGTCTTAACATTCTCCCTATCCTAATGTAAGCGGGATATAACGATAATCTAAAACATATTTAAAAATGTATGCACTGTATCCTTCAAAGTCTCCTTCCTTCAGCCACACAATGTCTCGGAGAAAGGAGGGTTCTCCGCTTTCCACAGAAACTCTGGACACTAAATTCTCTCCGCCTACTCTTCTAAGCGTAAAACACCAAAAAAAAACATTGTCTACTTTATATTAATGAGTTAATAAACATTTATTGATTTTGATACAAATGTCTAAATCTTCACAACGGATTTACCCAACGTAAATCCGTTGTGAAGCAAAAAAAAAATACACTTACATACTTTTTGGGGGTAAAAACGAGATCCTTAAATGTGATATTTCATGTTTCATGATTTATTAAATATATAACGTAAAATATTTATAAGATACCATAGACAAAGCAACTTAGTTATAATTTAAATTATTCAACATAAATAAATGCCAAGGTAGTATATGTAAGTAAAATATGGACTATTTTACTAGAGATTGAATCTGCATTGCAAATGCTTGTCTTGCGTTTAAGTTTACAGTTCTCAGGGAAGTTGAGAAAAGGTGTTATTTGTTTCGTACATTACATAAAATTTGTATGTTAAAATGAATAAATATCTGCTTTATTTCCTCGCTCTGGTAACAAGATAAAGCGCAGCGTTGAGTTCCGCCTCTCAAAATTGGGCGGAAAGTAGGGAGCGGAGTGTCTAAACACTAGGTTCTCTATGTCTACCCTGACAGTAATATGCCAGAAAAAGCGTGAAAGTATAAAAATATCGGACTTCGTAGATTAAATAAACTAAAAAGATATAACAGCTGTACTCTCGAATAAGTATTGAAAATAAAACCTCTTTCGTAGCAAATAATATGTTTATGTACTATTATATATTTATATAAAACTATTTAATGTATGACATTTTGTATAAAAATATTGTAATTTATTTATTTATACATATCAAAATTACACATACAATAATACATGCATTATAATATTTAATAAAATTTGTATATTCTATACTAATAACATATATTTTATTCATTAATAAACGGAAGCAGTCGACCGAGCCATGACGTAATGGCGTCTTCATCACCCTCTGGTATATGACAAAATATTGACTAACAGTCGATACTTGCCATTCCTCCTATCGTTTTTGCTATCAATTAGTTTGTTTATTAATTATTGAGTTCAATTTCGTATTATATGTTTGTGATTTTTTAACAACTATATAGTATATTATAATCGTATTGTTTGTATGTCTATCACGTCGAGAGAATGTGTGATTAAGAATGATAAAAAAGATATCTGTAGCAAAAGTTAATGATAATAGTTAGTAAGTTAATGATAATAGTAAGTAAGTTAATGGTAAGGTGAGACCGAAGACCACAGTGTCGAAGATACTGGAGGAAGGTAAAAAGCATGAGGACGCCCCGGAGAGCACGTATGAAGAGGTTAATGACAATGGACGAGGCGAAAGAGGTATGCAGGGACCGCAGCGTTGCGCTCCGTTCTTTCTGATTACCCCGATAAGGATAAAGCGTGACGATATGTATGCATGTATGTATGTGTATGTATGTTTGTATGTATGTATGTATGTATGTATGTATGTATGTATGTATGTATGTATGTATGTATGTATGTATGTATGTATGTATGTATGTATGTATGTATGAATGTATATATGTATGTATGTATGTATGTATGTATGTATGTATGTATGTATGTATGTATGTATGTATGTTTATACTATATATATGGTGAAAGTGGATGTGATTATACTCATTGCTAACCGTGAATCTTCTTCTTCTTCTCGTCGTGAGTAGTTTTATTACTTCTCTATCAACGCTAGATTTTTATTTAATGTACTTATCTAAATCTCACTTTGCCATAGAGAGAAATAGAGGCGATTTATGTTTAAAACGAAACTCTCGTACAGCTATTAATTACACTGACTGTAAACTAGAACAGTTTGTGTACATACAGCTATTTGGCAGTGGTGTACTTGACAATACCACTCACATTGACATCTCTATGAGACATACATACATATATATATATTCATACTTTATCCCTAGCGGAGTAGTCGGAAAGTACGGAGCGCCAAACATTGTGGTCCCTGCATACCTCTTTCGCCTCGTCCACTGTCACTTACCTCTTCATACATGCTTTCCGCGGTGTCCTCGTGCGTTTTACGTGACCTTCCTCAAGTATCTTCGACACTGTGTTTTCGAAAGTCAACCGAGGTCTCCCCTTACCTCTCTTACCATTCGCTTTATGAGACAATATATGTATATTTAATTTTGTAAGTAATAAGACAACATCCTGAATGCAAGCACTACGGTTGTGGATTCGATTTCCGTTTAAATGAATTTTCCTTTGTCAGTCTCGTAACAAGACAAAGCGAGGCGTTCAGTTTCACCACTCAACACTCTTCTCCTCAAACATTGATCAGAAAGCGGTAAAAAAACATATATTAATATAATAAATTTATTATTAAAAGTCACACTTTAAATTTCTAGACTAGGGATAGATACTAGATAAATATATATATACATATATTATACTTAAAGAAAACGTATAAAAATTTTAACGCAGCGGGATATGAAGCCGCGCCTCGTGGAAAGCGTCCAAGCGCTCTGACCACTAAGCCGTGCGTTCTTCATCAAGCTGCATTGAAATTCTTGTATGCTTTTTACAACTTATAACGTTACGTACTATCAAATTTGTATATGTATTCTTTAAGCATTTCTTTCTATCCTTAGTGTGGATGGAATTTAAAAATCATAAATATACGTATATTATGTTAAAATTCACAATCATCGGGACAATTCAAGTATAATTGAAGTTAAATGTAATTATATTATAATTATAGAATATACTTATATTATAATTATAGAATATACTTGTATTATAATTATGTATGATTATATATTATTGTACTTCACGCTGTATCCCGCATATAGCAGGACAGGGCAGAGGGAATCTAGCGATAAGACTTCACGTGTTGAGTGGCGGAATTTAACTCCGAGCTTGGAATTATTTTAAAAGTAAGAAAAAAAAATATTCCTTCTTTTATAATAAAAAAAATCTCGTAATGTTTTATGCGAAATACAATTTCTTTAAGAAAAATTGTTTTTTCCATAATAATATTATATAGTCACTGAGTACCTAGTGTAAAGACGCTCCGGCCTCCACATTCATAAAAAAAATTAGTGGCGGAAATAAACGCCGCGCCTTGTCTTGTTACCAGAGCGAGCCAATGAAAATAATAGAATCCCTCGAGTGGGAACCAAACCCATAACCATCGCGTTTACACATTTTTACTTTAAGAGCTCATTCGTCGATCGTACTTAAGTAGAGTTAAATACAACTGAGTGTTGTTCTTTTAATGACAACGAATAATCTGTAAGCTGTTGCTTGGATTGTTAAAAACTATATTTATTATATTATTTATGCAAAGTTGAAATTTCAAAAATATATAGATATACTATATTCATTATTTATTTCATGTTTATTTATGTATTGGAAATGCTTTCGGGACGGTGTGACATGGAAAAGAGCGTGTACATACCCGAACCCATAGACACGCTTGATTGCAATATATATATATATATATATATATATATATATATATATATATATATATATATATATATATATATATATATATATATACATACATATATATATATATATATATATATATATATATATATATATATATATATATATATATATATATATATATATATATGTAGGACTATTGATAGCACAGTTTCAACAAAACAATCAAACTGAAGACTATAATCATGGACGAACAGGCAGGCTGACAGACAGGCAGACAAAAAATTATTTTCAACGTTCATGACTATGATCAATTTCTTCATTAATATCCAAGAGATTTTTCCATTTTTCAAAATAATAAATCACATATATATATATATATATATATATATATATATATATATATATATATATATATATATATATATATATATATATATATATATATATATATATATATATATATATATATATATATATATATATATATATATATATATATATATATATATATATATATATATATATATATATATATATATGTAGGACTATTGATAGCACAGTTTCAACAAAACAATCAAACTGAAGACTATAATCATGGAGGAAGATAAACGGAACTAGAATAACGCGTCATCTGTAAACGTTGAGAGCTGTAGGCATTCCGAGTAGTTACAAACAACTACTGTAATTAAAGTTATAAAATATATGCAAGATACTGATGAAGTTGCGTTGAGGTTGAGTGTACAATTTTTTTTTTAATGGCTTTAGTTTTGGCACAAAAAAGAAAAGCGCATTTTAGAGTAATGTGCATATTTCAGGCTGTCATAATTAATTACATTAAAAATATATCGAGAATTAAATGTATAAGATGTATATTTATCATATTGATATCTTCAATTTAATTATAACGTCAATATGTTTTGCTTTTTTTGTTAAAGTCTTTACATATTTCCACTGTCTGTGCGTGTGTAGACATAGATTATATAGCTAAGATCTTTATCATATATTTATCGTTATCTCAAAGAAGAAGTAAGGGTTAAGTGCGAGTTGTAGGTACTCGCGCACTGAGGGTTCCGTACCAATTTCATGATTGTGGGTCACCAGGAAATACATCAGATAAAATTGACCAAAACATAAATTTGTGGACGAATTCACGAATTTTGTATGAAATAAAATGCATATATAATTTGGCTGTGGTTTTTTTCTGTGATCTACTTTTAAATTTACAATTTTCGGATATTTTTCCTTACGATTTATGCGGTAAATTCGAACTCTGAAGAACTGGAAGTATTCTATATGTTTCGATAAAACGGTCGATTTCATACAAAATGTGAGAAAACGGAGCAAGTATCTTTTGATTGCGTTGAGTTAGAAGATTGATTTTGCTGTGCCTCAAGGGATCATAGATCTAGATATTTGATGTACATTTTAACTTGATCTCTTTATCTCGATCTTGAAAGAAATGGTCTGACAGACGAACAGACAGGCTGACAGACAGGCAGACAAAAAATTATTTTCAACGTTCATGACTATGATCAATTTCTTCATTAATATCCAAGAGATTTTTCCATTTTTCAAAATAATAAATCATAAAATATATATATATATATATATATATATATATATATATATATATATATATATATATATATATATATATATATATATATATATATATATATATATATATATATATATATATATATATATAACATAGTATATAATAAAGTTTAAACAATAAAACATTTAACGAACTCCAATCTTCATATAAACGAGGCATAATTTTACATTTGAAAGTCATATTGAAAAAAAAAAGAAAACTTTAATCAACTCAAATGAAATGGTCGCACGAGTCGAGTTTCCCGCGTAACTTTTTATCTGGAAATCCATTTTTGACGTGAATTTTTACAATGACGAAGAAATTGGAATGGAATATCCGGTTTTTATGTGAAAGCTTTTGCTGCCACTCTTTTAATGATTCAATAAGTTTCGAACGGTTCGTGACCTTTCCCTGTGTTGTCATGTAAAATAGTCTGTAGCTATTGCAAATTAAATACATACATACTTATACAGATAATGATAGATTTAAGCTTTTTAGATGCATGGCATATATATGTGACAAATGTTATGCTTAGGCCTGACTTTGAAATACTTTGAAAAGCTACAGCACCCGTATGAATATTTATGTGTTTCGTATATGGCAGGAAAGGTGGGGTGGGGTTAATTTAGTATCAAGACAATTTGTTCCCCGGCTTTCGCCTTATCACGTCGGCGAAAGTCACCGCTACGCTTAGTGTTCTTTTTAGAGCGAAAAAATTAAAAAGCTATAATTAATGAAACAATATTGGGACTTGAACCCACAACTGTAGTTTACATTTGGACACTTTGCCACTGAATCAGAGAGCCCCGTGTAACATTTACAGTAAAATATTTTTTAAATATAGTAGTTTTACCATCCATCAAAGGATGTCGCTAAATAGATTAACTACTTGATACATTAGATGAAATTATTTTGGACACCTAACGTCGGACTTGCAAAAATGTTTTAATGCCAAAATATACGCCATTATTCCCTATAAAATAATCAAACTAATTAGGACAGTCGTGGTGCAGAGACGGTTTGTTTTTTTATTTTTATTTGTGAGTTTAATGCTGTTAGCCCTATTGGCCTTGACAGTGACGGTTGGGGAGGGAAGAGGGTACTCTGTCCCTGAGAAGTAGCAAGCACTATCGTGTCTGCTTGAGAGGAAAACGTCGGCGGCAAGGGCGTCCCCTGCGGGACTCGAGCCTCGGCTTGCGGCCGACGAGAGGGCTGGGGGATGTTCCCTATTCTTAGCAAACCAGCCGCGACCTGAAGACGCAGCTGGAGAAATTTAGACTAATCTGCAGGGACCTAGCAGTCTCTAACCGCTGGGCCCCGCCACGCCAACGCGCGGTCGGGCCGTCAAATATGCTGGACTTCGTCGTCGTTTCCGTCGACGGCGGTGTGAGTGTCGTGTATGTGTTTTGTGCTTCCTACCTACATATGGAGCATTAGCAACTGTAATGGGATCATCTGGGTCTAATAGAACGCTACGCGGGCGTCTGAGCTTAGTTTTAGCATACGGGGTGTAGTCACACGCCTGTACGATAAGGGGGTTCGCGTGAGTAGCTGCGCTCTCGAAGTAGCGCCTGGACAGGCCTTTGCAGTACTCTTGAATCCAGTTCAGAATCAATTCCAGTTCGAAGTCTCTATGAAGGTCGCCATTGCGAACGAACCAGGGGCAACCTGACGCGATTCGCAAGAATTTATTGTGAACAATTTGAAGGGCATTCAGCTTAGTGTGTGCGAACACGACACTAGCATAAGTAAGGACAGGTCTTACACAAGTTTTGTATAGTGTCAGCTTATGTCTAAGTAACAATTTACTCTGCTTGCAGATAAGAGGATAAAGCCTACTGAGAATAAAGAGAGCTTTGTTTCTGGCTCTCATGACGTGTGAGCTAAAAGAGTGTCTGGAATCTAGGATTACTCCTAGATATTTTGCCTGTGGTTTCCAGGGAATAGGTCGGTTTAACATGTAGACGGTGGAGGCCGTTTCGTGTTTGACACGAGGAAACAGGATCGCTTCACTCTTATCCGGATTAACTTCGATCCTCCATAAACGGTACCAATAGCCGAGGGCGTCGGCCGCAGTCTGGAGTCTTTCAGTCAACAGGCGAGAATAGCGAGAAGTAGACGGTTTGTGAGTTCGATTCCGACTCGGGGAAAATTAATGGTTTTCATTTACTTCGTTCTGGTAGCGCGGCGTTTTGTTCCGCCACTGAACACGCAATGCCTCGAAAGGCGGAAAGCGGGGAACAGAGTGTCTTAACACTAGGTTCCTACGGCTCCCACTGCCCACTGCCCACCTTCACATGTGAGGGATACAGAGTAAAGCTTAAAAAAAAAGATATGATAATTTTACAAAAAAAATGGCACAAGACTCAAAAGATCTTATTATAAATAGTTAGATATAACAATATATTTGTATCATAAAAGATATAAAAAAATATAATATTTTTTCGATGAGAGCGTTGACATTTCTGTTAAAAAAACGTTGGCAACCATTTCATATGTAATTTTATCAAACGAAAAACCTCAACCGGTAATCGAATCACCTATCCCCGCCCCAAAATTGACATACTGGCACTGGGCCAGAGCAGTCCTATAAAAATAAATAATAGGAGAAAAACATACTTTCTTGTAATTAGCAAATCATCAAGCTTCCTCAAGAAACACTACTGCAGAATGAATTTGCAATAGACGAGGAATGATAAAAAGCGCCATTCATTAACCATTCCCATTGTTTCTGAACACAAAGGAAATAATTAATTCATTCGCCCTAAAAAGGAAATATTATTTATTATAACAAATGTAATATATCACAAAAAAAGTAAACAGGCACATCATAAGGCATAATGCCAGATATATTTTAGCATATAATTACATATAACATAATATGACACGGTAAAATTAAAATATCCGCCATTCAATGGGCGATATCTCGAAA
This sequence comes from Dione juno, assembly GCA_037127375.1. NCBI lineage: Eukaryota > Metazoa > Arthropoda > Insecta > Lepidoptera > Nymphalidae > Dione > Dione juno. Next base: position 1,316,999 of record JAXRJS010000016.1, on the reverse strand, counting down.
ATTGGGCGGAAAGTGGAGAACGGAGTGTTTTAACACTAGATTACCCTTGTCTACTCTGCTATTTGCGAAATACAGCGTGAAGCAGTTTATAGTATGGTAATATATTGTATTAAGAAATCAAATCCGTGGTCAAACAAAAAAAAGCCCATAAAGGGCCCAGTAGATTTACATGAAAGGATATATATTATACAATATAGACTATATATAGCCTTCCTTACATTTTCATGATTTTTTTTATTTGGATCAGCTGTTTCTGAGATTTTTACTTCTATATATATATATATATATATATATATATATATATATATATATATATATATATATATATATATATATATATATGTATATGTATATACATATATATATATATATATATATATATATATATATATATATATATATAATATATATATATATATATATATATATATATATATATATATATATATATATATATATATATATATCCGTTTGTCCGGGCTAACCATTTGCTAGAAGTATCGGTTAGATGATTGAAGAAAAGCTTATGTGAAGACTTTATATTATATATATTATATATATATATTATATATATATATATATATATATATATATATATATATATATATATATATATATATATATATATATATATATATATATATATATATATATATATATATATATATATATATATATGATATATATATATCCATAGGTTTTTAACAAATACCAAATACCTAACGTACACATTCTCAACCTTCACAACGATTACATTTATTTACCGCTGGAACCTTTTGTTTGCTAAATTGTATCTAATTATGCGAATACACCGTCTTGTGATAACAACGTTAATCCATACAATAACCGGTAATCCTGTATAATGGAACCCGAGTAAGCTTCCCGTAATTGATTTCAAAGGAATTTTGAAAATGTTAGGGAAAATCGGTAGCTTTTAGGGTATTCTTGAAGACAATTTCGTCAGTCATTTGGGTCAGTCATACATTCTACGATACTTGTAGACGGTACGTTAGAGTCTTATATCGATAAGATTAATATGATAATACAGATAGATGTATGAATACTATTGCTATACGAATGCTTATTTGAATGTATTACAAATATTATGTTTTTTTTTTAAACTTTGTTCTCTTATAGACCAAAAATATTCTATAAAACTTTAGTCTGGCTTTGTGTGACCATGTCTTGGAAGCCTTTTAATTTTTCAAGCAATATATAAAGCAATGGTATAATTAGATATATGTACATACGAAAAATAAAAATTAAGTGTTCTTTACTCGCTTAGGTATCCACTAGTTCAGGAAAAACAATCATTTAAATCGATCACGATTCCCGGGAGCTACATTCACTTGAATACAGCTACTATACATACTAGTATATATAATGTCTGGACGATGATGATGTGGGTTCTAATCTCCAAAGGGGGATATGAATATATTTCAATTATAGTAATAATTAGTAAACAAAGTTGGGCAAATTTCCGCTACTCAACGCGAAAGATCTTGAACATTGGCTGCAAATTTGGGTTTGACTTTACACTGGGCGCATGAAACTGTTATATAATAATAATTTGAGCAAAATTTACTTTTAAAAATCCCCCAAAAATCACTTAATTACCAAAAGATATGATATTCCAAAAATGTATACCAACTGAAAAAAATCTGCGTCCAAAAACAAAAGTTTCCTTAATGTTGCTGCGAGCATCGACGAAATTATTTGAGTGCTTCGCGTTTTTCGCGTTTATTTTAACGACATTTTGTATACAAGTGACACTCCCGCTGAACTAATTTCACTTATTTTCAAACATTTTCAATACAGCTTTGATAAATTCTACATTTTTGGTGCTGTTATTATATTATATGATATTTGTTGTGAATAAAAACATATAATAAAAAATCATTTCTTTTTTGTCTTATTTAACAGTTGCTTGGCGTGTAATATATGTTTATATATGTTTCGCCGTACACAAACAAAGTTGCGGACTACAATTTCTTTGACATAAGCATTATGGATACCAAGGACCACATAAGGTTGTTCGCTTAAACTATCACACTACAAATGCATAGAGCTCTTTCTGAATTTATGATATATAAGATACTTTATGATATATAAGATAGTTTATGACATTTAAGATATAAGAGCATAAAATTGTTCAATTTCCATGAGTGGAATCGAACCCATAATCATCCCGTTTACAATCAGAAGCTTAGCAAAATCTAAAGTATAAATAAATATACGCTATCAAGATGGGAAACACTTCGTAAGTAAAACAAATAAGACTTACGCCTAATAATTAATATTTGTACCGAACGAGCGGAATGATAATAATTACAAAACGAGAACCTTTCAAAAGTGTACTCAACTTGACACGTACAGCCTAATATATAAGCGGAGGCGAGAAATTAAAATTTTTTTTTTTTTTTATTTACTATTTTTTATTTAACTTGTTTGCGTGCATTAAAGTAATTTTTTTTTCAGATGAAACTATAATGTGACAATGTGACAATAATGTGACATGAACGATGTGGAACGTTTTCGCAGTGGCGAAGTATCTATAAAAATCTTATAAATACATTATTAAATATTAAATAACAATTAATTATCAATTTAAATCTAAAAATTTAAATATACAATGTGTATTAACTTTTGACACTCTTTAATTATTTTAATTACAATTAAATTCATTAAATTCTTAGCATATCTTCCTATTAAAGCTTTAGATTAGTATAAAAAATATAAATGAAATATAAAAATTAAATAGCCAAAGAAGTTTTAGTTTACAATTCATTGTGTCGATAGTATGTGCATATATATATATATATATATATATATATATATATATATATATATATATATATATATATATATATATATATATATATATATATATATATATATATATATATATATATATATATATATATATATTGTACTACTGTACTATACAAAAATCATAAACCACACACACAAAACAAGGTCGATTAATTTATAAACCGTGATTTTACATACAATTCTCTAAAACAAATTGAATATTGAACTAATTTCTCTATAGAAGAAAGCTTCTTCCACACACGCTTCTTCTTGTAAGAGATGCATAAAAATTAATATGTATATGGCATATTAGATTAGAAGCTCCTCTTTTAGTAAAACAAAAGAAGTATGTTATATTACAACTAAACGGTTAATTTACTTATAATTCTAGTATTATTATTACAATATTGTTATACATATCGGAAAAGCAATCTCCATTTAGGGCTAAATATATTCATTGAAAAATCTCTTGAAAACAAGGAGCGGCGTTGGGTTCCGCCCCTATACACGTCCACAAAATACCTGTCGAAATTGGACAAAAATGGGCCACGGAATATTTGTATAACAGCAACAGATAGTGTAAAATTGAACAAATACGTCACGTATCCATATAAAATACAACTGACAAAAAAAGCTTTCATCTACCCTCTTAAATTATCAACTTCAAAATTTTGCATCGCATAAACTTCATAAAGAAAACGTAATTCAAAGTTGTTTCCTCGTGAATTATTGCTAATTTATACAAAACGCGGCATGATGACTGCGTACTTAGTAATTATACGGTGAATTAATGTCTTCAAAGCACATTAGTTATGGAAGGCTTGGCCATGTGAAATGCTTCATGAGATTTTATAATTAAGTTATATCAAAAAACAAGGCGGTCGTGGGTTAGAACGTTTCTTATTCAACACAGTAGTCACGAATTCAAAAAATTTGATGCCCAAAACGCGAAAAAGACAGTAGAATTATGCCTAAAACTCATAATTTTAAAGTAACTTCAAGTTACTGAACTAACTTCAAGTTACTGGACTAACTGAATTATTTAATTTAAAAATAGTTAATTTGTATGCGGTTGAAGTAGAAGCGAGAGGTGTTACAAAAGAAAAATCGGTTAGGTTGAGAGAGACAAGCTTAAAATGACATTTGACAAGCTATTCACCCCCCCCCCCCCCACACGGTGGGCCCAGCATCAACAATGTGAATCCATAAAAAGCTGAGTAATTTTTTCTATTTCTTCTTGAATATTTACAGAGAACCTAGTGTTAAGACATACCGTTCTCCATTTTTCTTAATTTTAAAAATATTTTTACCCAAAAAATAATTTAAGTACTTCACTTTTTACAATGATTATAAATGAATCTCTTCTGATAGCCTTTTTTTACAGCCTCTTCGTCGAGGTCATCTACCTAATACCTACCTATATATATGTATGAAATTTCAGAATTGTCAAATGAATATAATATTAAACATACTACCTTAGAGAGCAATAAGTTATATTAGGCTGGATGCATACTGTCCTATTATGATACTCATAGCAAATTAATTCATAATACAATTACTACCGATCCGTGAATAATTCGCATATAATTGTGATCAAACAGTGGTAAGTCAATCGTGTCTAGTATTTGCGAGATCAAACTAGATACGTTAATTCCAAGCTTAAAGCTTTTCAGCTTAAAGCTTCCAATTTTTTGTAAATATTTTAACAATTTTTAAAAGTTTATTTATTTACTGAATAGCAAAATAATTTAACGCAATGAGGCCTGAATCTGCTGCTCTTTGAAAGTGTCCATACGCTCTAGCTAATTGAAGCATACGTTCATATCGACCTACGTTGAAATTACAGATAAGCAGGTTAAGTCAAGGTTTTCGTTATATTTATTTAGGTTCACATTGTAACTCGCAGCAGGGCAGAGGGCTAGAGGGCTATGACCCTCCGTTCCCCGCATTTCACCCAACTTCTCAGATTACTTGTTGAGTTGTGGATCTGAACGCCGCGGTTTATTTTTAAAATCATGTCTACGAATCGGCACTGATGAAACAAACGTCGCGGTTACTGTGTTCCGTACAACTACATCAAGATCAAGACAGAAAAAATAATGAAAACTGGTTCAAATGGTTACGGTGACCGTTTTTATTATAACGTAATATATATATATATATATATATATATATATATATATATATATATATATATATATATATATATATATATATATATATATATATATATATATATATATATATATATATATATATATATATATATATATATATATATAGAAGTAAATGACTCGCATAAACAAAAAGGGACTTGGATTTCGCCTTTTATGTACTTGCACCCGTTGGGCAAAGATAACTTACGCTCTCAATATAACATATTACTAAATTTAAAATATGTATTATTATGTTCAATATAAAATGATTTAAGCCCACGGTTTCTAGATGCCATCCAAAAGCTCTAGCAAATTAAACCATGTAGCCTCCATCTCTCAGCAAGAACACAGCCTTTTCACTGCCGTGTAAAAAAGTAAAAAAAAAGCTTCCCAAAACTCCATAAACATTAATTCTAAGCGCAAGCGAAAATTTGTTTTAATTTCATCGCGGACATCGTCGGAATAATTTGAGTGGTTCACATTTTTTTGGGTATGCTTTTTGTAACATTTCGCGTTACTGACAAGCGCGAATACTGTTGCTATATATTTCGCGATGCTTCTTCTATAGTGATGTATTTTGCCCCTTTTTTAGTGTTGTATAGAAAGTGTTAATACACTAGAGATGTTCAGAACGAAGACCGATACAATATTTTTTTTTAATACTTCCCCAAATGGGAAACAAACCTATAACCAGAATGTATACTGCCGGACACTTTTCAACAATGCACTATGTACTTTATAAATGTTATGGCACATTAATAACTAAAGTTTTTATGTGTTTATTATTTAACGATTCTGTAGAGTAGCATTTGTTTAGCATTTTTAAGTTAAAGCTCAGACGTACATACACATACATAGCTTTTCTATCAGGTACCTACATTTTTTTTCTAGAAAAAACTTTTGTAGCTTTTTGTCACTTAATTTTACATATTGTTTCTATTTCAGATATATGAATATATTTCATTTAAAGCAAAAATAAATATTTCCTAGATCCTTTTGTCCGTTGGCAACGCCTTTGCCTTGCCTGCCTTCAACATTTTCTATTCTTTCTTTACCGATATCATCATCTCATCATTTCTGCAGTATGCTTTACATCTTTTTACTTTCTCTGGATATTTATTTGGTGTTTATTTTATCTTATTTTAATCTCATATCGTATGCGGCATTACGTAACAATATAAAAATTATAATTAAATATAAATGAGGACCATAGTAGCGCAGAGGTACAGCGTCTGTCTGTAAGCGCGACGGCATGTGGAGTTCGATTCCCTCTCAGGGAGTGAATTATTTTCATTTTCTTCGCTCTGGCCACAAGGCAAAAGTGCGGCGTTGAGTTCCGCCACTTAATGACACGCCACAATGACTCGAAAGGTGGAAAGCGGGGAACGGAGTGTCTTAACATTAGGTTCCTTACGGTTCACTCTGCCTACCCTGCTACGTGCGAGATACAACGTGTTTTTTTTAATATATATATATATATATATATATATATATATATATATATATATATATATATATATATATATATATATATATATATATATAGCAAGAAAAGCACATTCCCTAGAAAAAATACTGGCCCAAAAAAGCACCTCTAGATTTCGACTTCGTTTTAATTAGTTTCGTTGTTACGATGTTTTATTTTTTCCATTCGTTTCTCACCTTTCTTTAAAGGCTCTATAATGAGAAAAGTTTATATTCTTCGGGGCTTCGCGACAGAACTTTATGCTCTAGTTACTTGTAAGTGGCAATTTAAATTGCTAATAAGCAGTTTTGATTATTTTTATATTTTATTATAAATATCTTATGGTTCTTCTAGATGCTACGATTATGGGTTCGATTGCAGCTATATATTATTTATTTATTGTTTATTGGTTCACAAAACAAATCACAATTACAGTAACATATAGCTCAAATAAGTGGTATCTAAGTGAAATTCATTACTGCGTAATTTAAACAATTTCCTATAATTTTTGACTTAGGGTGGCCGTAGTGATTGTCGTGAAAATATCCAATATAGAGCTCATAACGTAACGGCGAATGACTTAATATATATATATATATATATATATATATATATATATATATATATATATATATATATATATATATATATATAAAATATGCTTATGTTATATAGGTTACTTGGTTCCTTCAACCTACGATTCGATCGATACGATTCCTTCTGCCGACCCTGCTATGTGCGTGAAGATAAATAAATAAATAATAATAAAATATAGCCTATATAAATATAGCCAATACAAAATATAGCCTTCCTCAATAAGTGCTCTATCAAATATAATCATATCAAATAAAAAAAATATTTCTTGAATAGAAAAAACCAATAGTTCATTAGATTGACGCGTTCAATCAAACACACTCTTCAGCTTTATAATATTATGTAGATTTTCTATTTGAAGTGCGACTTGGATTGGACTCTAAATTTTCTTTAAATAAATGCATAATAAATAGTAAGATATATATATGTAAATAGACTCTTGAGAGAGAAGAGAAGTTTTGTTAGATAAGTTTGTGGGATTGAAACCAGTATGTAACTGGTAACTCACACAATCCTGGAATTCCAGCACAAGTCTTCGGGAAATAGATTCCAATATCAGATCCAAAAATACGATATTTGTATTATAGAATTATTAATAATCTTGGAGATAATTCTTGAGATCGTATCAATACAGCCGTACAGTGTATCAATACATTCGTTTTACTGTAGACAAGACGGTTGTGAGTTCGATTCCCACTTGATGAAATGAATTATTTTCATTTTATTGCTATGGTAACTAGACAAACAGAAGAGGATTGTAATAATTTTACCCTACTTACTAAATAAACAATACATATAAATATCTGGTTTTCCCACTTTGAGCAAACAATAATAGTTTAAGTATAACTTTCTAATTTTTAATTAAAGTATTGTATTAATTTATTTCCCGAGGCACTGCCACAGTACACTTAGTACTGTGGCAGTGCTTTACATTATTAAAAAAAATGCTTTTATCGTTATTTGATTGTACTTTGTGGGAATAGAACTCACAACTGTCGCGATTATAGTCAGAGTGCATCGCTGTGTCGCTGCGCCATGACGAGCTTACAAAGTATACCAGAATACCCAAAACTTTCATATTGTAAGTATAGCTGAGAGCATACAAAGGAAATAGCTAAGCTTGAGAGTACAGGCATTGAGATATGCTAGTTTTGGTACAGCACGAATAGCTTTAATTTAATAAATAAGAGAACTTTCAGTTAAATCATGGATCGATCCAATAAAACGTTGGTCAGTCAGTCAATGTTTGACAACTTTGAAGATTTCCTTTGTGTTCTGAAAGCTTCCTAGAAAATTGTTTATTAAATTATTGTACTGTAGATTTTCAAAATTTCATTTAAATGTCAAGCGGGAAGTAAGAGCCTTGGGCTTGAATAAACCATGTGCAAGGTATACCTTATTCGCGTGTTTTTAAATAACAAGCTTGTTAGATTCAATTTCGAATTTTCGAATTTTCGATTCAAATTCAATTTCGTTAGATATAGCTTTTGTCTCCTTAGTATCTTGTAATAACTTCATTTCGTCTTAATAAAGTTGAGTAAATTTGGAAATATTTTTAGTAAATATCAATAAAAAAGTACGTTTTAAAGGTAGCATGTGTGACTAACATTTTTTTTTATTATTTAGATTAATCTCTAAATAATAGTATAAAACATTACTTTTATTACATAACGTCCAAAATTAAAACTGCATATCGCAAAAAGCGTGGATTTTTGATTTTTCTTTTAAAAACACGGATGTGAGTGCCGAAAGCGGAATATTAATGAATTTGTGCTAGCTTACATGAGGTAAAACGTAAAACGTAACGTACCATGTGTATGAATATATGAAATGTATAGGTTTAGAATAACGATATGAATTTGCAATTTAAATCTCTTGATGGTACCCAAATGTGTTTACCCAAATATCTGTCTGTCTTTCTTAGTATATAGTATGTATATAGTATAATATACCATTAAAAATTATTTTTTGTTAAATGGATGAATGTTGAAGAATTGTATGATATATCACAAGCATATTTTTGTATCATTAAAAAACATAGACGTTGTTAAAAATAGAAGATTTTAGTAGAACATTTGTCAGGCCTAGAATAAAGAACGCCATAGAAGGGTGGTGTGTTTAAAAAAAATACTAAAATTAAAATACAACTCATATATTTTGAGATGATTTTTTTTCTAAGTTCACGCTATATCTCACTATTAGTAGCGTAGAGAAGGAATCTTGTGTAAAGGATATTCAGTTTTCCACTTTCCGCCCAATCTTTGAGACGTTGCGTGTCGAGTGGCAGAACCCCAAGGCCATGTTTATTCTAGTTACCAGAGCGAGGAAATGAAACTAAGTAATAACCCCGAGTGGGAATCGAACTCTTAACCGTTGCAATTACAATCATACCTACACTGTGCCACTACCACGATGATGACGATATCTAATGTTTATAATATAAGATATTTTATGTTCAAAATAAATAGTAGTAGTAGATTGCTCTGCCTACAAACGCGACGAATTGTAGGTTCGATTCCCACTCGGGGAGAACTTCACTTCGCTGTGGTAACAAGGCAAAGCGCGGCGTTGAACTCGGCCACTTAACACGCAATGCCTCGAAAGGCGGAAAGTGGGGAACGAGGTGTCTTAAAACTAGGTTCTTCTGCCTACGGCTTACCCTGCCATATGCGGGATACAGCGTGAAGCTAATTTAATATATTTTATAGTTTAATATAAAGTTTCCTTAATAATAATCCTTAATAAAAACAAAAAAGTACTTTAATATAAACTAAAGGTAAAATTTTTACAATTATTTGTAAAACGAAATGTAAACCAGTATCGCTTAAGTCAATGCTAGTTTGAAAAAGGCCTACAACTCAACCCCGCCTCTGGCCTCGCTATAAAATCCGCATTTATCTTTTCGTCCAACCATCAGATTCGCCCCGTCCTGATCTCAGATTGCAGGGAGCTGTGTTACATTGAAACCACACTGTAACTAAAATTGAACTTTATATCATTGTTATAGAACATAATTTTGATGGTTTTTTTGTGATTCTCTTCAAATTTTCAAATCTAAAAAGCCCTTTTTTCCCATAATTGTTCAAGGCTTATATAATTTCATTGGACATTAAGGTGAATTTGAAGATTTGTGTTTTAATTTTTCAATAGAAAGTTACCAACCAGTTGCTTTTGTTTTTTATAACTATTCCGATTATTATAATATACGCGATTATTAATAAAAGCTAAATGTGTGGAAATCACGAAAATCAAAGGTTATATTATATAGAAACTGTCTGTACTTAGTTGTGGGTTCGATTCTGATTTCACTTTTTTTTTAAATATTTTTATTTCATTAGGTTGCTTGCTACCTAGCATTTAATATTTTCATCTATGAATATTGAGGATGATGTGAAATTAAGAACAGTGTCTATATATTATTTAAAAAAAAAGAGATACGTCCCTCTTAGGTTCTTCCACCGGTTTTCCTCAGGTATGAGGCATTAATTTTAATAAACAAGTGAAAAATAATTTGACGTTAGCTTTTTTTTATTATTCGACTCGTATGTGTTTTACTCCTGACACTACGTGTTAAATGGCGGAAGTTAGCGAAGAAAACAATTGATTCTCTCCAAGTGGGAATCGAACGAACAACTATCACGTATACAGTCAGACGCTGAGCCGCTGCGCCACGACGATTTAATTTAAATTTATTAAAAATGCATATTTTTATGTATTATTATGTAAAGAGTATTGTTCTATCTAAAAATATTATAATATTATATTATTTCTGTATGGAATTAAATGCTATTGTTGCTCTCTCGGAAAGCCTAATGATTTTTATTCATATCCTTTGTGAAACTATACATATATATAACTGGCGAGTAGCTCCCCCGCTTAAGCAAACTGAATCCTGAATTCGGTTTGATACGTTATATAAAATCACATTGTACATGTTCATTATACTGTATATTAAAATATTTTTCTAAAATAAAAGTGGCCTAGTGTCAGTATCAAAATTATTCCACTCGTTTCAGAGATTAGCCAGAACAAACAGACAGACAGACATACAGACAGACAAAACTTTTATATAGTGTTACTTTGGTGTATGTACACTATATACATTCATATTCAGGTAGTAAAAAACTGTTATTTTAATATTACAAACAGAGACTACAATTATATTTATTAGTATAGATCAGTAACTGTGGCAACTTCCTCATCATACATACGGAGACCCAAAAATGTTCGCCAAAAAATATTTTTATACAAAATTTTATAGATATCTAGATAGAGGCTTACTAACAAGGTTGATACGCTCTTAGAATACAGAACAGCTTTTAGCTAATACCACTCAATTTATGATTTTTACGAAGGAATATACAAGATTGTCTTTTAAGGAGTGTAAAGTGGCACAGAAACGAGATTCAATACCAAAATGTTATTTTAGGGTTCCTTACCTCAATATATATATATATATATATATATATATATATATATATAATTATATATATATATATATATATTATATATATATATATATATATATATATATATATATATATATATATATATTATATATATATATATATATATATATATATATATATATATATATTTATATGTATATATATATATATATATATATTATATATATATATATATATATATATATATATATATATATATATATATATATATATACATATATATATATATATATATATATATATATATATATATATATATAGTATATATATAAGATATATATATATATATATATATATATATATTATATATATAATATATATATATATATATATATATATATATATATATATATATATATATATATATATATATATATATATCTGTCTGCCTGTCAAGACCATTTGCTCTAAATCACGTAGAAGAATCAAACTGAAATTAATATCAAATATCCAAATCTATGACCTCTTGAAACACAGAAAAATAAAACTTCTAAGTCAATGCAATCAAATGATATGAGCGTTTAGCCTTAATTTTAATGCATTTTGTATGAAAATCGCGTAATTAAAACTTACAGGGTGGACCTAGAGTTATGAAATTTGGATATATGTATGAATTTATAGTACAAACAAAAGAGAAATGGAAAGTTATAGATTGGAAAGTTATAGAAAATTGGAGAGTTATAGAGCCAAAAGAAAACATTTACGTTCGTTTCATATAAAATGAGTGCATACGACCGCAAACTTAAGTTTGTTGACTCTTGTTAGTTTTATTTCATTGAAATGTGACGTAAAGTTAGAACTTACAATATACTCGTATTTAAATGAGAAAATCTCAAACTTGATCATTTATAAGTTTAACACAGAAAGAAAATATTACAAACTTATATTTGTTGTTCATTTCATATAAAATAAATGGATACGACCGCAAATTTAAGGTTGTCAATAATTTATAAGTAGTATTTTCCTCAAAGGAAAACCTATAATCATAAAATGGATACGGAACACTCGGTGCGCGAGTACTACTCGCACTTGACCGATATTTTTTTATAACAAAAAATGTCTTACCAAAAAATGTCGATTATTTTATTACACACTAGTTCGTGCCAGCAATTTTCATGTGGCCTTTACATTTAACTTTAGATTCCACAATAGATATTTTTGACTTTTGTAAACGTCATAAGTCTCGTAACGCAGAACAAATATTGGTAAGAAGGCACTACTTTACTTTCTACAATTTAGCTGGTCTATTATAAGTATACCAGGTGGTCAAGTCTTGAAGATCAATTAGCCCTAGATTAATAACAAGAAGGACAAAAATATCTCAATTTTAAAATAAATATATTAAAATCCATACAATATTGTACAACCATTTATGTTTTGCTATGTATGGTAGGTTATATTAATAATTGAAATATAAAAAAATATTACCGATATTGTAATATCTGTAGTCGCAGCGTTGAGTTCCAGAAGACCATTGTGTTCAATAATATATCAATAAACAATAATATAGCAAATACATTTATTGTAAACATCACATATCTCTATAGAGATGCTTACTAATAAATAAGTTGTACCAGACATATAAGAGTTTCGACCTTACTCAAAAATAACGTTTGTCGCGTGCATATTCGTCAGTACTGGGTGGATTTAGAAAGCGTTTTTCTGTATAACTACTAATAGTTCCAAGACCTGATCTCTGTATCTAATATATATAAACCATTATAAAGCAGCTAAGCAATAAAGGAATCGATCTTAATAAAAAGTTGCTCGCTCAGCACAATGAGCATTTTTCGATCATTTATAAAATCAAATGTCCGGCGAATCTCAAGCATATCAGTATTTCAAGGTATCTTAATCAGAACATGTAACTTTCAACCATTCTCAAAAAACGTTTTTCTTTCCTTAGCTTGAAATAACACTGTAAAAATATTAAAAATACTAATTTAGAAATCGATGCAAACAAAGTCACTGGCAGGAACATGTCATAAATAATATTTTGTATAATCCATACAGTAAAGTCAATCACAATACAATTTAAATTATATACACAAATTGGCCAATTAAAAGTCAAAATGATGATCATTAAACGGCCGTAGCAGTCGTAGCGTTATCAGAGCGTTGCGAGATATTGCTCAAATATAATTCCACGTGTTATACTCTGAAGTTGATTGATCTGTTCATTTAAGGGTTAAATAGTGTTATGAAAATAAAAAAAATATATGTAAACAATAATAAAAAATATATATGTAAATAAATATATTTACAACTAGGAGTTCAAAGTGTAGTGATTTATCAGTTTATCTATCGATTAACTAAGAAGTGCATTTATTGTAAATACCGCCAGTACTGGAAAATACTGTACGAAAAAAGGTCGCATATACAGTAAATATATATTAAGTAAAAATACATGTCCGAGTATATAATATGTACATGTTGTCTAATCACATCAGGCTCTATCTCGTATATAGTACGGGTTAGGTAGAGATAGCTTAGTGTCAAGACACTCTGAATACCACATTCCGCTTAGTTGAAAGAAAGCATTTTTCAAATAATTCATTCCAACGAATGATAATCGAACTAACACCTATTGCGTTTTCAATAAAAAGCTATGCCGCTGCACCACAACAGCCCCTCTAACTTGCCAATAGAACTTATGAGAGATAGAGACAAGCATGAAAATATGCATACATATCCACTGCATTCAATCAGTTATAAAAAAAAATTAAAAAAAAAGGTTCACAGGACTCCCATTTCTACCCCTTAACAAAGGATGTTCAATTTGATACCGAGTTGACCCGGAGCAGTTTTTCTGCCTAAATGTCGTTATTACTGGCATTGATTGATCGTTGTATTTATCATCAACATTGCTCCAACCAGATGGCATTATCGCACTGGAATAATGGCTTGTGAAGTCATTTGATACATAATAATGTGTTTGGTTTTTTTTTTTTGGCATCACGCTCTATCTATCGTATAGCAGGGTAGGCAATTTGAGACATGTGTGTTGAGTGGCGGAACTCAACGCCGAGCTTTGTCCTATTGTGAAGTGATGTGGAGGTTGAACAGACGTCGCGTCTTCAGTCAGGTGCAGTGTCGATGTGCCAAGACAGCCCGTGTCCACTCCATATGTTTTTAATAATTTCATATACAGTGTGGATAGAGAGAAATGTCCCAACACTACACTTTCTGTCTATATTTGATACAATCAAGATTATTCCAATTTTTCCACTTCAGAAATTAAAAGTAAATATATAAGGAGTACTAAAAAATAAAGTCCATGCCACTGTTCAGGAGAAAGCAGAATAGCTACCAATATTTAAGTAGCACCGGCTCTTCACTGCAGAACTGCCTTTTGAGCCAGTGAAACCATGTTCATTCGGAGTTTCAACAGCGCACGCTAAAGTCTATTGTAATAAATAATATTTTGAATTTGAATGCCAATATACTAGAGGGACGTCGTGGCACATCATCTATTTGTAATCGCGACGGTTTGTGAGTTCAATTCCTAATTGGAGAGAATTGATTATTTTTATTTTCTTCGCTCTGGTGACAAGACAAAAGCGCAGCGTTGAGTTCCACCACTCGTTACACAATGCCTCAAAAGGCGAAAAATGGGGAACGGAGGTTCCTTCAACTTATAGTGCCTACTGCCTACCCTGCTATGTGCATGCTACCCTGCTGTGGGAAAATATATATACTAAAGTTATAAGTAATCAAATGTCGACGGAGCGCTAAGAGCTTTTTAAAAATATAAATCTGATTCTTAAGACAAGTACTTTATTCGACAGCTAGCTTAAGACTAACTGTAATTCTAACTAACTCTATTGAGCTCTACAAAGAGACCAGCATGGCTACGAAATTAATATTAATACAATAATAGGAAACGTGCTCTATCTTCTGCTGATTACTAGGAAGTACTAGGGTACGCATTGGTACTTGCTGTGGTCAGGGGGTCACGTCGAATGACTAAGTAGTCAAATTTAATTTCTCACCTTAAAGAGAACTGTGAACATGTTTATATTAAAAAAAATATAAAATTAATTTCAGGATTCTTATAGTTATTGATTTCTATTTTTTTAATTTTATTAATTGCTAGAACAAATATATTTAGAAATTCGTTAAGAATTTCACTTAGCCCATCAGATTATGACAGTAAAAGCTTCAAACTAAAAGTAATAAGCAAAAGCTCTAATATATTCACCAATATATACAATATAAAGTTTATTACGTCCCCTAATTTCTAGGGAAGGCCTTCGCAGGTACAAATTCCTTTCAATAACTTGTGCAAATTGACATACAATTTTCTAGAAATGATTACAATTTTTCACTTGATCGAATTTTATTTTCTCTATTTACCTAACTCAGGGTGAAATATTAAAACTAAATAATATACTGACATACTAAAATATAAAAACTTTAAAGTTTTTTTTTGTAAAATTAAGAACTTTTTTAATATATATTAACTTTATTTAAACAGAATAAGGAAAAGAAATATTTTAAAATCGAATATCGAACCCTATATTATCACGTATATATTTCCTTCTAGTGGTTAGCTTTCTAATAATATTGTAATACAAAATACATAATTTATAAATAGCTTTAAATTACAACACTATAGACTCTTGGTACGCTCATTTTAGTCCACTCTTTTTAGCTTACAACAATTATTATTATTTTATTTTTTCATAATTGTCATATAGATCTAGGGATAACTAAGCGAGCTGTTATTATATATAGTAGAAGTTGTTTACATAGAAAAAGTCCTAAGTAAATGCCAAAATTTCTTCTCATGTTGCTTTGTAGTAACGTCTGTGCGTTGTTTGCCACTCGATGACGTAATTGTCATTAATAATTACATATTAATTGATATTTTGACATTTACAATTACTTATTGTGTGTATGCAACTTATTAAGAAATAAATTGATTGTTACTTTAAATAATACCTTCACGCTTTATCCCGCATAGAGCAGGACAGGCAGAGGGAACCTAGTGTTAAGACACTCCGTTCCCCGTTTTCCGCAGTTTTTGAGACATTGCATGTCTTTTCTTTCGACATAATTAACGTTTTGTAGTTACACAAATGAGATTACTTTAATAATAGGAAATTTCATATGTACCTACATATATTTTAACTAAACAAAAAAATAGGTATATTATGTACAATATAATACGAAAAAGAAAGTAGCCTAGAAACGCAAGCCTAGGATTAAGTGGTGGTAGTTGAATGGGCCGATGCAGACTGACTTCTTGGTGTAGGTGAGTGAGGTAGACATGTCATCGACTGGGAGACATGTTGGTGGAGTGACCAGGTGCAGGGGGTGATTCAGGAAAAGAAGGCTGCGTTTAAAGAGTGGCAGCATTCCAACTCTCCTGAAGACAGACTGGAGTACATAGCAGCGAAACGGGCCAGCAAAAGAGCTGTAGCCAGAGCCCGCAGAGAAAGTTTGTCGCCATTGTACGATCAACTTGAAACTGTGGAGGGGCAGAAGCTCATATACAAACTCGTGCTCGTGCTCGAGATAAAGTGACGCAGGATATTTATTACCTAATGTACATTATTACATAATGTCTCTGCGTCGGAGATTCTCGGGGAACGTTGCTTTATAGTCATGCCTCTGTGAAGGAGAGATGGTGAAGCTACTTTAAGGAGCTGCTGAACACTCAGCACTCTTGTAGTCTTCCTCCTGAATTACCTCCTAACCTCGGACTTGTTGCTCCAATAACCCTTGACGAAACTCGTAATTGTCTTCGACACATGAAGAACGGGAAAGCGGTAGGACCTGACGACATCCCGATCGAGGCGTAGAAATCGTTGGGCTCTCTTGGTGTGCTTATGCTTACTGACCTGTTTAACTGCATCTTGAATACTGAAATGATGCCATATCAGTGGCGCCACAGTTATATTATTCCTATTTTCAAAGGAATGGGCAGTGTTTGAGATTGTGGTAGTTATAGGGGCATTAAGATTATGAGCCACACCATGACGCTCTTCGAGCGCATGATCGACCTCAGGCTCCGCCGAGAGTGTACTTTCTCTGAGTCTCAGTATGGGTTTCAACCAGGATCAGGCACAATGGATGCCATTTTTGCCCTTAGAACTTTGATGGAGGCTTATTTACTGGAAAAAAGCAGAGATCTGCGTGTGGCCTTTTAGACCTCTAGTCTATATTGAGGTTATCAGAGATATGTACAACGACTCCGCTTCAGTGGTTAGGACCGCTGTTGGCGACACCAGGCCCTTCCCGATTACGGTAGGGGTTCACCAGGGTTCAGCTCTTGGTACGTTCTTATTTAATGTAGTGCTGGATACTGTCTCGGTGCACATTTAAGGCGAACCTCCGTGGCTGATGATGTATGTCGTAACATAGTACTCATTGGCGAGAACCGGCTAATGCTGGCGCGTTAAGTTAACGCCTGGAAGGGTGCGCTCGAGAACGGTGGTCTAATACTGAATGTCACCTAAGATGATATGGCAATGTTATGTGCCGACCTAAGAACTATGTCGGAAGGAAGTGCCTTGACATGTCTGTCCCTGGAGTTAGACCACCCGGACGCCCAAGGAAGCGATGGCTGGATGTCGTGACGCAAGACTTGAGAGCCAATAGATTGTCCACTGAAGATGTTAAAGACCGTGCAAAGTGGAGTAGGCTTAGTCGGAAGGCAGACCCTGGAAAAAGCCGGGACTAATGCCAAGAAGAAAAAGATAATACTTAGTATTAAATATTTTGATGATTATTAAAGTGTTAATCCACACTAAGGCTAGTAAAAATACTTAAAGAAAACATAAAAATTTTGAACGCAGCTTTATACGAAACCGCGCCATGTTGAATTCCTTGGACGGTTTCCATGGTAAACCGGTTCAAAGTCCGCTGGGTTCATATTTTTATATGTTATCTGTAAGTTTTTTTACTTCGTATTAATTAATATATATATATATATATATATATATATATATATATATATATATATATATATATATATATATATATATATATATATACGTATGAATTTATGGTTACTTACATATTATATAGAAGAAGTACCATAGCATGTAACGACGAAAGCTTGCTTGTTTATAATACTTTTGACAACAAAATTGATATTTAAAAACTTTTCTAATGTTATTCTAAAATAATGAGGCAACTTTTATAGATATGAGTTGGTTGAAGACTGCTGCTATAACTACATACATAGACTATACATAGACTATATATTATTTGCCTTGCATATATTTTTTAAACGTAGGAAAATGAAAATCATTAAAATTTTAATATATTTGCTAAACCAATCACAAAATGTAAATATATTAAATATAAATAAATAGCTTCATGCTTTTTTCCTCACAGAGGAATCCTAGATTTTTTTTAGTTATTTTATTATTCACTAAAGACATATATATAGTCCGCGTACCTTTTATTATAATTTTTATATGTATTTTTTTTGATATCACAAAAAAAAAGTACTAGACTTATACGACATTATTTATTATTATTTATTTGTAAGTGTTACCAACTAGTTTACAATGGTACAATCTGAACTACTAAGTATTTGACTTAATTTAACTTAATTCTACAACTTAATTAACTTAGTTCTTTTATTTTATTAATAAAGCTTAAGTTTAAAACACTGTGTTCTCAAATTTGAGTGGCGGAACTCAACGCCGCGCTGTCTTCTCACATAATAAATAAGCTACAAACACAACAAAACCACATCAATCGACAATTCTACGAATCAAGTATATGATCTGAACTTTTGAGCTACAAATCTAACGATAAGCCTATAGGCTTATCGGCTTATAAGCTTATATAATCTTTATCAATCCCTTGGACAGCGGTTAGCAAGCTATCAATTGGACCGCCCTCTATAAATTGTTACGATAAAACACCACCTTCAAACGTTTTAACTTTTGCAGCTTTTAGTGAAAAGTTTGTAGGTCGTTTCAAGCCATTATTTTATGGTGGAAGCGATTATGATGATGATCAATGCCATGGTGAGGAAGTCAGTTTATTAGTAACTACTTGTTATAATATTCAAGTTTTTTTTTATGTCTCTGCTATTCCACTCTAGGACAAAACACTCACAAAGTCTCAATCACAGGCAGCGAGTGGAGAACGGAGTAATTTGACACTAAATTCTCTCTGGCCTTAGTGTATGTGGGGTAAAGTGTGAAACTTAAAAATACGATATTTATGATATTTGACATGTTTCTTACTCTATTAGTAGATAATAAATTGAAAAAACGAAACAGATATATAATAGTGTTAGCCTAATTTACTCATAATAATAGATTGAATGCTATTTGAGTTTAACAGCATTTATAAATGGCGTTGATGAATTAAGTATTGTTATTGACTTGAATAGTTCCCATTTGTGAATAAAGAGGGCGCTGCGTCTTTTGCGGTTATATATGAATATAACCGTAAAAGACATGGCACTCGGGATCCATATTTGGTAAGGCATCAGACGCGGAAAGTCTGTCACTTGAGTGTTGTAATTATATGTCTACGGAATTGTATATAAAACTGAGAACAAGAGTATATATTATAAAATTGGCAATTAAAATAAATCATTATAAAACTGGAGTCTGTCTGTGTGTGATTTGGTAGCCTGAGCTTACAATAGGTTGTAAAATATATTTAAATTTAAATATGAAAGGATATTCTCTCTGGCTGTCTTAATAAAAAGGAGAACAAGATCAAAAGGAAAAATAATAAAATAAAACAAATAACATAAATACAGAGCATCCCTTTAGATGTAATAAATGAAAAAGATCTTGTTATTAAATACCTATATAGAGCCTTAGTTTTATTTTTCTTGAGTTGTCTACTGCTTTAAAGCTGCTTTTATTTTGATTCATTTTTATAGTATGAGCTTAAATAAATAAAAAAGCTCAGTCTATGCAAATAAAAATAGTATTCAGACTCCATTACTCATTTTCCGCCCGATTTTGGAGACATTGTGTGATGAGCAACGGATTTCAAGTCTTATTATTAAAGCGAAGAAATAAAATAGTTCCATTCTCCATCTCTTCCATTTCCATATTATTCGGCTTACCTTCACAAAAATTACACTCGTCGCTACTGCAGCCTCCCAAATTTAAACAGATCTCGCCTCTTCCAGGGACAAAATCAGTCATCCAGTGCCCCTTTATACAGAAATAAACAATCACAAAAAATTACATTAACAAAATTCTTACAAAAAAAAAAAAAAAACAACTAATACACTTCTCAAATGCTAATTACAAAGCTAACAAATTATATTCAGTATTAGTACTAGCGTTATTTTCCAAAGGGAAACAATGAGTCGTTTTCCTCGTATTATCCGGATGCTGGGGGCAACGGCACCCGAGACGCTACATAAAGGCCGGAAACCGAGTCGATTCCATAGACCAATATTATTATTTACATAGCAATCTAATTTTATAAGGTATAAAGATATTGCAATTGAGATGAAAATGACAAAATTACTCGATCCTTTAGCTTACTAGTCAATTTTATAGGTGTTAAGAAGGCGTCGTGGTGCAGTGGGTCAACGACTGCTTGTTAATGTAATAGTGATTGGTTCGATTTCACTCACAAGAGATAGACAGACAGAAGAGAGACACAAGAGATTTTAATGATTTCAGCCACCACTAGTGATAATACTGGGCGGAGAGCCAGGAGCTGAGTGTCTTGACACTATTTTCCCCCTAACCTAAACTTAAGCTGACTACACGTAAAGGAATTTACTGCAAATAAATAAGACTCCATTGTGATATTACAAAGTACTACTAGTAGTAAGTGTAAAGACTTACAAAGTATTTGACTATACTCGTACAAGTAATCATTGCATGCGTCTTGAAAGAGCTAACAGTGAAACTTGTTTTCTTTCAGCGAGATATATATATATATATATTTAGCAGGACAGGACATAACAACTAAAACTCAAACTCAAAAGTATACCATCTTAAGACCTTCGTATCGCAGTGGGACGGCTTCTGAATATAAACGCGATAGTTGTTGGTCTGAATGGTCTCAGTAGAAGGTAATATTTTCATTATACCGCTATTCATTTTCTCTAGTTTCATAGAAATTTTAAGCAAAATAAGGAGAACAGAGTGTTTTGTGACATGTTTTCCTCTGCCTACCCTGCTATGCGGAATAAAAGGTGAAACCCAAAAAAAAAACCACAGAGAACACAGCGACTGATTTTTTTAAAATGCTAGTAACAAATAAAATGTGTTAAATTTTGGATTTTCTCTCACATACCATTAAAATACCTTACCTTATCACAGCGCCCATCGCTGTGATAAATTATTTTACACACTACTATTGTATTTCCATAGAGTTGTCTATTCCAGAATATTCCACTGTCTGCCCAAACATATACAATTTGTAAAGAAGGCATTATTATAAATTATGTTGATATGTTTGCTTAAAATAATATATAAATATAAGAATATACAATTAATAAATATATATAATAGCACTACAGTCCAATAGTGCAATTTAATTTGAGTGGAAACGCTAAATCCAATATTTCAGGAAATTCAGTGTTAGAGCTTCCCATACATTTTCCAAGGACATTCTTAAAATTCTATATATTATATAAATATTCTATACATAATCAATTAATTCTCTTCTGTTCTATTCTTTATATTTAGGTATTGTATGGAGATCACATAAAATCGCGGCTCCTCATATGATTTTCAATAAATTACTCTAACTCAATATCTGGACAGCTCGTATGTATATTTATTTGTTAAAAATACAAACGCCCACAAATTGTTATATTCCTTTCTAGTCTATAATTACTACAAAATTTAACTAATTAACATATATATATTATTATTATAGCAACGTCGCAGAACTCGTTCCATGTAGACAATAGTTGTGAAGACTTGAAACTGTAGCTAACTTGGTTAGGGAGCTGACAGCGCCAGCCTGAGAAAAGGAAATAAGCTGTTTATTTAATTTAACCACAAGCTCTTTCGCAAAATTGTAACGTAACTCGACAAACACCGTAAATGCCAACATAATTTGCGATTCATGAGAAACGATAGCGATTGGTGTCTTTGAAAATACGATAGAATTTCAGTTTCTCAACAAATATTATATATTAACTTAGTTTGTAGACATACTTATACATATACATTTTTGTTTTTAACATGAAATAAAGGATATTATTTAAATTTTATTGCTATTTTTCAGTTTCTCGCTATATCCCGCATTTAGCAGGATTGGAAGAGGAAAGTTAGTGTCAAGATACTCTAGATGGCATCTTCTAGGCATTGGCATATTAGGCATATTAGGTAGTGGAACTCAACGACTCACTTTGTCTTTTGCAAAAGCGGCCAATTAGGTTGCCTCACCTAACAGAAAATAGAGCATAATTGTTTACGTATTTCACAACGGTCTCGAATAAATAAATAATATAAATTTAAATATTTTATACTGAAAAATGTATGTACTTAATCGCACGTCCTAAACTCCCATAAATCAGTTGGTACGGGACAGTTGTATGTATGTATGTGTTTGTTTTATCCCACCATCCGTCATATTTAGACGATTACTGGACGCGATTTACGATTGGAGCTGATTCTTTTTAAATCTCATTTATATCGGTGCTAGAATATGTATATAAGAGAAAGTTTTATTAAAATGGAACTAAGAAATTTAAAAAAATGGTCATGACATTTGCTAATTTTAGAAGTTATATATCTCTTGTATAAATATTTTAGTTTTTTTTTTTTAATAAATAGTACGTAAATAGTGTAAAAGTTAATTATAAGGCGAATTAGTTAGCGCAATTAAGACAATTGATATTTTTACAGTTTCACACTTGAAAAGAAAACACAGAACATTTATAGAATAATATTGTTGTACATCTGTCAAGATCCTTTTTCTCAGGAACACGTGAAAGCATCAATCTGAAACTAATATCAAATATTCAAGTTATAAAGTTATAAAGAGGTCCTTGGAGCAAAGAAAAAACTGCACTTCTAAGTTAATACAATGGAAAGCGGCCATGTATGCAATATATACGGTATATACACTAGTAGCGAAACCAAAACCTATAGGACTGTCCTGTTGACTCATATATCAAGAAAAAAACGATTACCGAATTACATTTATAGTTAATATCACCTTTTTAGGATTCCGTAGCCAAATGGCAAAAAACGGAACCGTTATAAATTCGTCATGTCTGTCTGTCTGTCCGTCCGTATGTCACAGCCACTTTTTTCCGAAATTATAAAAAACTTTACAGTTACAACTTGGTACTTACGAAGTTCAACAGTGTACAGATGTATTCTGTGAGCCGCATTAAGATTTTTAAGTAAAAATAGAACAACTTACAAATGAAACCAATTTTTTTTTCATCAAACCCATAGTTGTGCGTTATCTATGGATAGGTCTTATAAAATTATATGGAGATACACTTTACATTTACAATTTGCTCGAGATACACTTCCAAAGTGATAATACGTGTGTCCCCCTGTAACTTCTTAAATGATAAAACTAAAAAAAATTATAATGTACATTACAATGTAAAGTACCACCGAAAATGGGTTGAAACGAGATCTATTTTCTTTATGTAGTTTTTTTTATTGTTTTATTATCTTTTATTTATTCCGATTCTCATTATATATATATATATATATATATATATATATATATATATATATATATATATATATATATATATATATATATATATATATATATATATATATATATATATATATATATATATATATATATGTATATGTATATATATATATATATATATGTATATGTATATATATAATATATATATATATATATATATATATATATATATATATATATATATATATATATATATATATATATATATATATATATATATATATATATATATATATATATATATATATATATATATATATATATATATATATATATATGTATATGTATATATATATATATATATATATATATATATATATATATATATATATATATATATATATATATTATATATATATATATATATATATATATATATATATATATATATATATATATATATATATATATATATATATATATATATATATATATATATATATATAGAAATATTTCCTATCAATAATATGTTATTCCATTGATTACTAATATATCTTAAAATTTAAACCCACAAACTCCACAATTTTTAACATATCGTCAAATGACCCAGTTAAACAATAATTTAAACCTATACTGAAATTTGAAAATCTATACATTAAGCTCCAACGGTAAGCTTACACTGCCCTAAAGCTCAACGATTTCTAACAGCATTTTAAATTTAAATAATTACATGTATCTAAAAGCCTATTAAGTTCCAAACGATTCAAAGGGGCGATGGGATTCATTATATATTTTATACTTTACAAAGAACAAGGCTGACCTTTGGTCATTTCCCTCGCATTATCCGGATGAAAGGGCCAACAGTGGACCTGTTTTGTTTGAGTCCGGAAATAAACGAAATTTCCCTGTACCGATGTAATAATTCTATTTGCATCCGAATATAGGTTAAGTTTCTAGAGGTTGCTTGTATTTATATAGATATGTATGTATATACGTATGTATGTATATCTGTATAATGTCTTCATTAATATCTCTGCGATTCTAAAAAATTATAATTACCGAAATTTGTTAATTAATGATTTTATTTGCTTTATTTTATTTTTCTTATTAAAAAAGCTCTTAATTAAACATTTGAAACACCTTATTAAAAGCTCTTAAAGAAACATTTTAAGTACTGAGAGGCCATCGTAGTATAATAGTATAGCGTCTGACTATAACCACTATAGTTATGGGTTTGATACCTAGTTATATTTATAAATACGACATTGGAACACAAAGCGCGGTGTTAAGTTACACTACATCCTCAACATACATTGTAATTAATGAGAGCGGAAAGTTGAAATCGTAACGTATCTGGGTCTACCCTGCTACACGGACTATAGTGGACTATAATGGACTAGAGCGGACTAAGGCGGACTACAGTGGACTAAAGGTAAAACAAATGCTACAACAAAATCAACCAACTATTATTATATAGCTATATAGATTAAAGCTTATTAAAGCTTTGATTATTAAAGCTTACATAAGAATAAGATCACGTTTTTTCAACTTAAAACTAAATACAAACGTAGAAAAACTGTCGCTAGAAATCTTTGCTTCATTAAGTGATAACGCTTTCGAGAAGATAAAGAAATTCTCTTGACAATTTGAGTACTCTGCATTAAGTTGTTTTGTGTGTAAATTCTACAATAAATTTATGTAAATGACTTTAAAAATAATACCTGCAGAACCAAGTCACTTAGGTTTTACTTCAACTTAAAAATATACGTTAATATAAAATAGCTTTACGTGTTCTAACAGGATAGGCAGAGATGATAATAAAGAATACATATAAAAATTTGAACGCAGCGGAATTTGAACCCGCACCACATGGAAGCCGTCCAAGCGCTCTGACCACTATGCCATGCGTTAAGCCAAGAACGTGGCTAGTAGGAAGTATTTTTTTTTATCCTTAGTGTGGATTAACACTTTAAAAAAAAAAGAAAATAGGCAGAGATAGCCTACAGTCAAGATACTCTCCGCTTTCCGCATTATACTATACAAGCAAAGTTAAATAAAACCTAAAACCTTTGTGGAATCTCAGAAAAGGAAAATATGGAAAATATTAAAAAATCACTGGGACCATCGTGACGCAGCGGCACACCGGACTATAATCGCGAAGGGGTGGGCTCGAAGGCTAAACGCGGAAAACGGAGTGTTATAACACTAGGTACCCTGCTATATGCGGGATACAGCGTGAAGCTATAAAAAAAGTATTCAGTAGTAGACAAAAAATCGGTATAATGTAAAAATTATGACATATGTAACATAAATCACCTCACAACGCTCTCTGCCACTTTTGGTATTGCTCTCATGTGGCCTTTATGAAGTCAGACAAAAACCTGGTGTTACAGTACAACATAAAATTTTGATATGCATGTAAATAAATTGCTCAGGGCTTTAGAGATGTTGGAATTAATAATTTAATCAATAAGAAAACGTATTTTTTAAGTAATTTTCTTTTTAATTAATTCGTTTATGTGCTATTTATAACAAGAGGGTATATTCTCCGACACTCCACTCTCCACATTCCAGTCTCTGCTCGTCGATGGCAGGTTAAGTAGTGTAATGCCATAATATAGCAACCATCAAATAATTTGAATAAGCAAATGAGCGGCAGCACAGCGTATAGTTGAAATAACGCAAAGAGTGTGGGCTCTAAAGCCATTTGGTTTAATCCCCATACCTATGTATGTATTAATTTCTCTCTCAATACGTTTCGAATTCAGACGGAAAGAAGAGAACTAAGTGTATTGACCCTAGATTCTCTCTGCCCACTCTATTTTATATGAGATATAACGCAATTATGTTAGTAGAGTGTAGAGTTATTTTTCTTTATCAACAAATTTATATTGACACCAATATTTATCACTAATTATATATTTATTTCGATACAATAAATATTTAGTTTAAGACAATTCTTTTATCGATTTTCACCAGAATTATGACATTTTCTGGGTAACCTAACGGAGAACTGAAATCAATAAATTTAGCTTCGCGCATATATCCCGCATAAATTGATGTACGCAGGGATCGGAATTAAATTTAATTTTAATTAATCCTCTGATCTGGAATAGAATCCAAAACCATCAATTAACAAACACTGATACGAGTACTCTTACATGATAAGACGACACGTTGGTTATCAAAAGGTTCTATCAACAACTATACTTGTACATACATTTTATTTACCTTCCCTTTAACCTTTCCACTCAAAGTGCTTTATACATTATACTAATGAAAAGTATAATATAAAAAGATACGTTTAAATCGTAAAATACCTTCGTACGACCGACGTACCTACGTACGAGACGCCGAGGTGTCGTCTCATGTGGCCTAACCGAAGTGGCGTAATAAAAACCTGACATTTCACTAAGACGTGGATGGTAAAATAGATTGAAGTGGGGCCGCTGTCTGCTTCAACGCGGCGGAACGTTTTCACACTGTGTGGGTTAAGTTATAAGGGAGATGAGATTATTTAATTTTACTTATTTTATGGGTAAATGTGATTGCTACTAATCTAAAGATGAAGTCAAAAATTATAATTATTATTCTTATTTTTAGATAGAAAACGGAGCGGTAAACGCTACGGTCCCTGCATACCTCTTTTGCTCGATCCACTGTAATTAACCTCTTCACATATGCCCACATGTCGCCACATGTGCCTCGTGCTTTTTACGTGACCTTCCTCTAGTATCTTTGATACCGTATTCTTGTAGATCAACCGTCAACCGAGGTCTCCCCCTTTCTCTCTTACCATTACAGTTATTGTATTCGATGTAAAAATATTATTTAATGAAATTGAAGACTGTACAGGGTTTTTTTTATTACTAAATGCCAATAGAAAGAGGTTCCGTTACCATAGCACGAGCCATAAATTTTAGTATAAATTAAAAAAAAAATATGTTTCATCAAATGTGTTCTACGAATATTCTAGACATCGATTTAAATAAAAACATTTTCAAAGCTTGCGTTTCCAACTATTATATTGACTTTATTAACCTCAGAGAGCTTAGTTTATGTGGTAAATGTAGACAGAAATAGTTTTTAGATACCCGCCATTTACTTCAGCTTGCACCACACCACAGCCTGATCGTGAGCACAATATAATGAGGATGGGAGGGGAGTAAAGAGAGTTTTCAGCGAACTCAAAAATGCTTCAAGTAATTTTTCCTGCTTGATTTAAAACGATCGCATCGAAACCCAGTTTCGGCTCTTTGCGGTACTCTTCAATTGTACGCCCAAGTTTTTAATTTCGTTAAAATATCAGACGAGATCTGTAACTCAAAGATTCATAAATATAAGCATACAGCACTTGGCCTAATTATTATTGAAGCAATATCTTTGTTGTTTTATAATAATTTGAAAGACTTTTATAAAGATTTTCTCCATTCAGAATGTTTAATATTGTTTTGTGGCAGGTGGCAATTGTTCGGGCCAACGGCCAATATTAAACACTCTCTGAGGCACGAATAAGCAACTTTCTCACTTATTAATTGAGATTTACCTAATAGAATAACTCAATAAGTGGCGGTCTCACCCAGGGGATTTTATGCCAGGGCTCGCTTTAATGCTGACGTAAAAGTTAGAGCCAACCAAGCATTTAAATACATTGAACGCGACTTGTACTTTATGTGAGACGAATTAGTGATACGCCATTGTGTACTTCTTTTATAATTATGATTTTTGTTCTTTTTAATTAGTTTTCGTTGAGAAGCAAAACTTTATTGTATAGAAAATAACAAAGATTTCGGAAGAAACAGAGATGTAGGATTTATTTCTAAGCTGAGATGAACGTAATCGTTACATAATTGAGATGTACTTGTTTTTGTTTTTAATTATATATAACTTATAAAATGTACAATTATAAATTTTTAGGTGCCAAAGGTATATATATATATATATATATATATATATATATATATATATATATATATATATATATATATATATATATATATATATATATATATATATATATATATATATATATATATATATATATATATATATATATATATATATATATATATATATATATATATATATACATATATATATATATATATATATATATATATATATATATATATATATATATATATATATATATATATATACATATATATATATATATATATATAATATATATATATATATATATATATATATATATATATATATATATATATATATATATATATATATATATATATATATATATATATATATATATATATAATAAAAAAACTCCTGCCTGAAACAAAAATCAAATCGATATAGTATGAAAAATGTCATATACGCAAGAATAGCAATTTTGGACGTACTCGACAAAAATTCACAAATCACAAAGGGTGACAGCACAATATATAAAAACTTTATACATATTTTTATATAGATGTGATATATATTGTATATATAGAAATTTAAAAGCTAAACAGAATAGAGCTCTAACTGATGTCACTCAGAACTCGGAACGAACTGCAAACATAGAACGTTTCATTCCAGTAGTATGTTACAGCTTAGTTAGAAGTTTTGTATACAGTTGAACCTGGAAAAAAATTGTGCTAACATATTTTAATACGAGTGAATAAAAAAGCTCACGCTTTTTCTCCCATCTAGCAGGATAGAGAGAGGGAAACCACTCTCCGCCCTTTTTTGGAACAATACGGATTCAATGGCGGTACTCATGAATGATTTGACTGCAAAAATAAACCCTTATCCAAAAGAGTGTGGATTCAGATCTGATCAATTGTAATTGATATACATTTTATACGTCGTTGTGAATGCCATCTCATCTTTTACTGTTAAGAGCGACACTTTACATTTGGCATTCAAAGCCGCCTAATATTTTCAAAAAGTCCCTAAAGCATTATTATTTGCCACCGCAAAAATAATTAGAATTTGTATGTTACATATATATATATACATATATATATATATATATATATATATATATATATATATATATATATATATATATATATATATATATATATATATATATATATATATATATATATATATATATATATATATATATATATATATATATATATATATATTCGAGATATTGTATATTGAGTGGCGTTGAATAAATGAAAATACTCCAATCCCTTGAGTCGAAGCCACAACCGTCGCATTTACAGCCAGACGCTATGCCGCTGGACCAGGATGGAAAATGACTCAATATATCACGTGATAATTTTAATAATTGTGTCATATCAATCTCAACAAAACTAGACGTTGAGCTTTATTCCCGCTCAACCGAAATCCAGCGACAACACGAAATGGCTCTAAAGATTAAATTTCAGCGTACGTTCCATATAAACAAGCGTATTCAATTGCACGCCATGAAAGGCCCGCCAAGTGTTTTTATGCTGGCATAATTTGAAGAAACTTTGAAGCTTAGTTATGCTACGATATTCCTTTTCACTATAAAAACTGAATGTAACCAAGAAAATGCTGAAATTTCTAAATGCAATTTTAAAATACGTTTTGGCTAAAATTTTAGATTTTTTTAAATCTAAACGCAGTTGTATATGTTATTAAGTTTCGTCACTGTGTTTTTCACACTGAGCAGCTCGGACAGAGGGACCAGATTAGTCAGCTTTTGGGTAGCAAGTCCCTGACATTGTATCGAGTGCTTTCACTGCAACGCTAAAGGGCGGGCACCGGAACTAAATGGAACACTAATGAATTTCTTACATAAACATTCATAACCTGTTCTTCTTAGTTATACAAGTTACTAAATGCCAGCCATTGTTTTAATTAACAATGTAATATTTATATTATTTTTGGATATTTTAATACTATCTCTAAAATTCGTAATTTCGTTATTTAAAAGAAAAAATAACGAGTCATGGCAAGTATAACCTAGTATTTGATGTAAATCAATTATTTTTTCTAGTACTGCAGACTAAAAATGAACAAAAATGTGAACTGTACAGGTGCCATCTTGACAGCATGGCTGATCGAATCCATGGAAGAGATACACAGGTTGGCAGATATAAGAAAGGGTTACACTTAGAATGAAGAAGCAAGTGTTCAGGTAGTTTGGGTCTGGTTTGGCTATGTTATCAAAATTAAGCAGCGAACACGTGACTTCTGTACAAGTAGCAGCGTGGGAAGACGAAATTCACTGGGAAGGTTCATCAGACCCATGGAGGCCCTCACACATGAGAGGACCATCAACGTTATGCTGCTTCGGAAGCTAACGTAGCTAAATAATTTTACTATGTAGGCTGCAGAGAATATGATCTGGAGACTATTCATTACATCAAGACCAGGGTTATTTGGCGAAAAGTATGTTGGTGATCCTGGCCAGGGCATCTTTGAGTAACTTGATATCTTTGTGCTTGATGGCTTAGTTTCAGAGATTGCTCATTGACATACTTCACTTCACTACACCGGCTTCTTTATCTACTTTTTGGATGGCCCATTGCGTGTGAGATCTTCTATAAAAGCCATAATATAACTGAAATATTTAAAACTCTGAAACCTTTGAAATTAGATCACGGGTATGCACAGAAGCTAGTCCTCCTTATAAATGCAAGATGTGATACTTAGACCATTCTGGCATAATCTGGACTTTATCGGCTTTACATATTAGTTCTTGAGGTACAGCTCTGCTAGAGCTGCCATAATACTCTCGATTTGTCTTCTTATTTATAATATTCCTTATTGGGGTTCAGGGACAACTGGACCTTTGTCATATTCTCGTGCATGAAGGACGTGACCGCACTCATTACTGGAAAAGGAATACCAAAAATTTTTATTTAATTTTAAAATGTTTACAGCTTCTAACACATTTACTACGTTTTAAATTCAAACAGCTATAATGCGCTCACCCCAGGCTATTTACTCTGCATTTAAACGAAACGGCTCTAGTATTAACATTGAATATTGTTTTAGGACTTCTGTGTAGTAATAAATTAAATAAAATGCCCTTACTCTTAGACCAATACATAAAACCACATCAATTTGTAATTTCCGGCCAGAGGAATTTATATCAAAATATGCCTGCTATGATAACCATGTTCTAAAAAATCCAAAATTGAGATTCATAATAGACAAAAATAAAGTACGAAGACATTAGTTCGTCTTTTGTTTTCCACATTTTATTTCCAGCAAATATTTATTTATAAAAGCAAAAAAATAAATTAAAAATTAAAAATCAGATGAAAATTGTATGAATAAATTAGTGACTCTTGGCGTTTTAATTTTAATTTTCTTATTTAAAAAAAGATTGCCTTTTTAAATAAAATTTCAAGTATATGAAACTTAAACTTAAGCATTACAAAATGCTTAGTTACATTTGGACATAAAAACAAAACGTATAAATATACCATTAAAAGTAATTGGTCTTAAAACTTCAATCTGCAAGTAGCACTTTAAAACATCTTTGAATAATACTCTTAATGTAAGGCTTTTACAATCAAACTTATCTAGGTTTCCAGAAGTAATTAAGTTTCGACTATCGCACGTCAATCGTTTTTATCCAATTACTTGATGCGAAATTAATTTTTTTTTAATTTCAGCTTCACGTTTTATAGAGCAGGCAGAGCCAAGAAGTGAAGATGAGTGAAAATTTAACCCAGAACCATCGTTTTTACGGTTTCATCGAGTCCCAATGCGCCATGACGGCCTCAAAGACCGTCGATACTGACTAAGAGATTTTAGTGTGCCAACTCTCCGTTTTCAATAATTTTACATAAATCGAATCATTATTAAAGTTAGCTAAGAATCGGAGATTAATCCGAATACAAACGTTTATTTAGACTACTAATATTTTTAAAATTAATTTGCTATTTGAGCTATTTAGTGACATCAGAAAACATCACTCTGTAAAAACTTTAAATGGGAAAAAAGAACGGAATAACTTATAGCTAAATTGATTTACAAAAAAAAAAAAAAATGTATTCTTTTTATCTAATTTATGGTCGTAATAAAACTGTAATTGCCACCGCTGACACAGTAACCTTTGAACTTTTCTTCGTTGACTTAAGGTTCTCAGTAATTAATCAAAACCAAATCTGCTTTTCTTTTTATTCACATTATTTTTAATCTCGCCGGCTGACAAAAAATAATTAAAATTAATAAGCTTTGTTTATTTGTCAGGCACTTATTAAATTTACATTTTCGTATAAATATAAAATGAGTGTGATACGTTGGCTATGAGTTCGATTCTCTATTAATATATATATATATATATATATATATATATATATATATATATATATATATATATATATATATATATATGTATATATATATATATATATATATATATATATATATATATATATATATATATATATATATATATATATATATATATATATATATATATATATATATATATATATATATATATATATATATATATATATAATATATATATATATATATATATCTATATATATATATATATATATATATATATATATATATATAATATATATATATATATATATATATATATATATATATATATATATATATATATATATAATATATATATTATATATATATATATATATATATATATATATATATATATATATATATATATATATATATATATATATATATATATATATATATATATATATATATATATATATAGATGGTTATGAGTTCCAATCCGCCACTCAATATTCAATGTTTCATTCAAAATCGAGAGGAAACGGAGGACATGTCCTCTACTATACGGTATAAACACACCACAAACGAAACTTATCTTATTACCACTTATATTGAAATAACAATTTTTCCACATTTAAAAAAAAACTACCAAAATTTTCGAATGTAAATCTAATACCAAATTAAATATCACATACAAAATTCCATGAGAAAATTAGCGATAATTCTTAACGTTTTTATTTTTCATTTTAAAGGATTGGCCTTTCAAGTAGAATGTATGAGGACTTGTATGGTAAAGCGTATAAAGAACCTATCAAGTGCCCTTTAATTATTCAAAACTTTATTTACCAATGCGGGATTTCGTATCTACATTCGCTTTTCAATCATAAGAGCCTCTTCACACAATATGTTAGATATATGTAAATATATGTATAGAAGTACCTATGTGTGTGGAATGTGAAAAGATTTTTTTTTATATGAATACGTGCATATATGTTTATGAATAAGGGGACGTTTGTTTGGTTGTCGAGTTTAGATATTTTTAATTAAATTATAGGTTGCTTAATAAATATATGGTTTTAAATCAATATTTAAAACCATATATTTTTTCGTTTTCAATAAACGATCAGCTTTTGTTATAAAAGCTTTATAAGTTGGAGTCTACATACACACTTTGTAATTTAAAATATTCCAAAATAGTAACAAATTAAAAAGTAAGAATGGTCCGTCTGTGTAGTGTATGGAGAATAATAATTATAAATAAAAAGCTTTCTTAAAAAAGCTTCTTTAATAAATTGGAACATTAAATTAACTAAATCACAATACTTACACTTTACAGATAAAATATAAAAACAAAATTATAATATTTATTTCATATAAAGCGAAACCACGTGCAACAACTAACATATATAGTATGATAACTTATCATTAATAAATTAATTAAACTTATTTCATTTAAATGATCTCTATTCCACACAATTTTGTTGAAGTGTGCATATGCTTTTAAAACTGAAGTTCTCTAACAAAGTATTATATGAATATTATCATTAGAGCCAAGTTGAAGCAATTGTACAAACATATATAGGTATTTTATAACTTTCACATTTTATATTATTTTAATAACATATTATGTTTTAGATATTACTTTTGTATAACAATTAGTACGTATCTGACTGACTAAATCACTTATGGGTCAATCACTTCATAACAATACTAGCTATCGCCCGCGGCTTCGTCCGGTCTACACTATTATTTACTTAATAGTAAAGTGAATTAAATTTGTTTGTCATAAATCGTAGCCCATATGTTATTCTCGTGTAAAAGCTTTATTACTGTAAAGTTCCATCTAAACCAGTTCAGTAGTTTTTGCGTGATACCGGAACAAATCCTAAATTCAAATTCCTATAATTTTATATAAAGTGAGAATACATGATTCATTTTTTTAACGTCAAAAACCGGTTCATTACCACCGGTTCACTAAAGTTAATGCCTCAGAGTTGCATCTTCCCTGTACCAGGTCTATCTGCTGCAAATATAGTTGTATATTATTTATTAATAGACCGATCCCAGTAGTGCAAAGCCCAGCTGTTTTCGAGAACAGTCGTGGGATTAAGCTCCGAGTCCACAAGGCCGTATCGAAGAACAAGTTGCTACAAGTTGCTATAAGGTATATTATTTAGGGTTCCTCTCGAATATCGGGAGCCCCGGCGATCAATGCCGGCGCCTGTACGCCGGCATACTAAAGAGTATGGCCCTCTACGGGGCTCCGATATGGGCGGACTCACTGTGCCGACGGGAGAACGCCGCTGCCATCCGCAGGCCACAAAGGGCCATTGCACAGCGGGTGGCACGGGCGTATCGCACAGTGAGTTTTGCGGCGGCGTGCGTTCTGGCGAGAACTCATCCTTGGGAGCTCGAGGCTTGGGTTCTCGCCAGAGCGTACGAGTGGAAGGCGGGTCAGAGGGCGCTGACCAGCGCCCGGACCCTGGAGAGCGTGAGGCAATCCGCCGGGAGATGAGGGACGCCGCCACTCAGCATTGGGCTGAGGACCTCATCTCCGCGCCGTTTGGGCGACGGCTGCTGGATGCCATCGGGCCCGTCCTGGGGGACTGGCTCGATCGGCGACATGGCTCCCTCTCCCTACGTCTTGTGCAGGTGCTGTCCGGGCATGGGTGCTTCGGATCGTACCTGCACCGGATCGGGAGGGAGGAGTCGCCAGCGTGCCACCACTGCGGGGCCGCAGTGGATACGGCGGAGCACACCCTGGTGGTGTGCCCCTCGTGGGCCGAACCCCGCCGCGCCCTGGTGGCAGCCGTCGGGGAGGACCTCACGCTCCCCAGCGTGATCGCCACCATGCTCAGGAGGGAGGAGGCATGGGCGGCGGTAGCCTCCTTCTGTGAGGACGTCATGTCACAGAAGGAGGCGGCGGAGCGCATGCGGGAGGATGACCCTCTCGCAGCGCCGCTTCGCAGACGAAGAAGGGGTGGAAGGCGGCGGAATCAGCGTCCGTCCTCGTCCGCCCCAGGGGGTGATCAGCGGGCGACTGGCGCGGGGGCGCCACCGCCCGCACCTCAAGGATCACCCCACTCGTCGGACCACAATGGCCGTGCACTCCGGCCATTGTAAAGACCCCTTCCCACGCGGGAGGGGTGTGAAGGGCCTGCCGTAGGGCGGGCAGTCACCGGCGAGGGCCTGGACGCTATGGACTCCCAGGCCCCCTCCACTTAGGTGAGGTCGGAGTGTCGCTGGGTATTTTTAGTGGGTATACCGGGAACGACTTTACCGGGGAGTCCCACATACCCCTCTCCCGCCCCCCGGCGGGGAGGGTATGCGTAATGTCATTTTTTCCCAGCGTCAAAAAAAAAAAAAAAAAAAAAAGGTATATTATTTAGGGTACTTGATTGTCTGTATATATGTCAGCGGCTTCAACATAGTTGACGGTTTTAATGGTTGACTTCCGGTCCTGTGAGTAATTGTGCATTGATGTCTAGTGGTATTACTGGTGACAGTTTTACATCATATATAACAGCTTCGAAGTTTTAGTTCTGCATATGGCGTGACAATCGGCTGCTATCGATTTTTTTAAGATAGATGGAGGAGCTCAGATATTGCAAGCTAATGTTAATGCATTGTAAAGAGATTCTGGAATACTTGGGCCACAAGTCCAAGGCACACCTTCGGGTTCATTACCCTATAACATGATTGTTCTGGCGCCCAATCGGAGGGTCCATAGAGTGCTGAGTTGTCTTCTATTATAGTAAAAGTACTTGTGTTAAATATCGAGTGATTCGTTCTAAGCCGAGTATATTATTAACTATACGCATTGAATATGAATACAAATCACGTCACAAGGCGGGTATGTGCACACATACACACCTTGTGACGTCATTTGTACGTTAATTTTTGAATATTATGATTTCTATTTTTTTGTTTTATGACTAAAAACCACTAAATTTCGCATATAATAAAAGCTATATTATAAAATCAACTATCTTTTAAAGGGTGTGTTGTTGCGTAATTTACTTTATAGTTGATATAATATCCTAATAGTTTGTCCAGGAATTTGTGCCGATTTCCGGTAGGTAGCGCGAGAGACCTGACTGAATATATCACAATTATTAAAAACAAATGGCATGTGTAGATATTCTAAAAAAGATAACTTTTTGAGTACAATTCGTTAATTTTTATCAGTTTTAATTGTCCTAAAATATAGGCACTTAGTTTCCGGACTACTAAAAAAATTAACTAAAAAGCGCATTTTACTAAAAACAACAATCTCAGCAAAAATGTATCTATTAAATAAAAAAAAATAAAGCACTCCTATATTTAACATTTATGTATAAGCATATTTATTCTATAGCATGTACTATTTACATCTAACATTTATCCTCATTCTATTTCGGCACTTTAACACCTAATTGGATTATTGAAACCTTGCAATACATTTAAAGAGGTATCGTTAAGAGATGCTCGTCGTCCACAAATTGCTAGAATATAAATATTAATAGCTTCTTTAAGCGTCTTCTTCTATTTTATATCTCTAGTTCGCTTGTTAGAAGATTTTTTTCTGCTACATAATATAGATGAGATAGTCCGATTCGAATTGAATCTCACTATTTCTTATTTATTCGAATTTGACTATGCCTTCAATTTGATAGTAATCTGATTTTTTCCGTCGCGTTTACAGGAGCAGGCTAAGCCTCCTGTAGGGCTTAGTCCTGTAGGCCTTAACCCTTAGGAGAATGGATGATTTTCATTTTCTTCGATCTGGAAACAAAGAACAGCGCGGCGTTGAGTTCCGCCACTCAACACGCAATGCCTCAAAAGGCGGGAAGCGGGGAACGGAATATCTTAACACTAGGTACCAACAGTTGCTGCGGTTTCCTCTGCCTACCCTGCCATGTGCCAGATACAGAGTGAAGCTGATTTAATTTATTACACACTGTAAATGAAATACAAACGAATTTCAATTTACATTTAAGCCTATAATAGGATTATGTTTCGAACAAAACACCTCTACGAAAGGGTACGATTCGATCGCTGGTCGCTAATGACTTCACCAACAGCGACGATCGTGATTTATTCGCTACCGTCTACATTATGTTGTTTGGTACAAGTTTATTACAACAATATTTGAAAATATTGTTGTAAAAAATATGTTTGAAAACGTTATAAATTTGAAAGCTGAGCGGAATATGAACATGTATCTTGGTAATCGTACAACAGGAGAATTATTGATAAAGAAACTATTAAAGTATTAAATTATAAAAACAATGTTTATTCACAGTTATTCTTTCTTGAACATCTTTATATACAAAAATTTTACAGCATGAACTTGATGTCCTGGTTAGTAAGACACGAATAAAAAACATCATTTTATTACAATTAATTTTTTTTGCAAACGTAGACCAAATCTAGGCAATAAATGCTTACATATAAAGAAAACATAATATATAATATATTGAAAACGCTAGTTAAATTTACTTAAAATTTCTTTAAAAAGTTTTATATTCAATATGGACTTGTTAGTTTTAAAGCAAAACAATAAGCTTAATAAGCAAAATAATGATAAGTATAGAATCTCTATATATTATAAAACGAAAGAAAGCTTGAATTTATATAAAGCTCTTTCATTATTGAGTGCCTGACAAACAGACAATGAATATCCGAAATTAAAAAAGTTGAAACCTGAAATGTGGCATATGAGGTCTTTAGTGACTATATATATAGTGACTATATATCCAGAGGGTGTCTGGCCAAATATCTGTCCGATATTGGTACTGGGCATACGGGTACGCGACCCCGGATCCTCGAGCCACCACTGTCATACTCCTTCCCAATCCATGAAAGTGGTGTCCTTACCCCCTCCCCCCTTTTCTACTAATCTTTTCCCCTCTCATCCTTGGCTTTTCCCTCAAAAATGGGTTTTGGAGGTCAGATGGCAATCGCTCCATTAAAAAGCCGCCACCTGCCACACATATGAAAAGGAAAAAGATGTTGCTGGGTACTGCTAGGGCGTCGCCGCTAAACGACGCGCAGGCACATCGCCCTACACCTGTGTTAAATGGGCAAGGGCTACCGTGTCAAGTACGGACACGGCTAAAGAAGAAAGTACCCAGAAGGAAACTCCGCTTTGCAACGTGGAATATTGGCTCTCTAACCGGACGATGCAGGGAACTAACAGATGTACTCATGAGGCGTCGGGTCCAGTGTGCTTTCCTTCAGGAAACCCGCTGGAAGGGCAATAAGTCCCGTATCTTCGGACAGGGCTACCAGCTCATATACACTGGGTCTCCTTCAGGTAAAACTGGTGTAACAGTAGTTTTATCTGAAGAGCTACGGAATGGTCTCCTCGAAGTTGACCGACGCAGCGACCGCCTGATGCGGGTGAAGGTACTGGTTGAGGGGGCTATCGCCAACTTAATCAGTGCTTACGCTCCCCAGGTTGGTTGTAGCGGGGCCGAAAAGGAGTCATTCTGGGAGCAATATGAAGATGTTCTACTCGCTATACCATCTACCGAGGTGATCATAGTTGAGGGAGACCTTAACGGTCACGTGGGTAAGGCTGCGGATACGTATGAACGTGTCCACGGTGGTTTTGGTCACGGTTGCCGCAATATAGAGGGCGAAAATATCCTAAGAACCTGTATTGCATCTGATCTGGCCATCGTGAATACGTTCTTCCAAAAGAGTCCGCAGCATCTTATTACGTATGCGAGTGGACTCCATTCAACCCAAATAGATTACCTATTGACCAGGCGGTGTCATGTTAGCAAGGTAACTAACTGTAAAGTCAATCCAGGTGAAAGCCTCACGGCCCAACATCGTCTTCTTGTCATGGATTATGTCGTTACCCCGATAAAGAAATTAGCCGAGACGCGTAAGTCTAAGATCAAGTGGTGGTTGCTGAATGGACCGATGCAGACCGACTTTCTGGCAGAGGTGAACAGTCAAAATTTAACAACTAACACCGAAACTGCTCAGGATGCTTGGGAGCGAGCTCAGTCAGCAATTATTACGGCTGGTAAACATGTTCTTGGCGTTTCTAAGGGAGGACGTATTATGGACAGGGAGACATGGTGGTGGAATGACAAGGTACAGGAGGTGATTCATGATAAGAAGACTGCATTTAAGGAGTGGCAGCGTTCCAACTCTCCTGAAGACAGACTGGAGTACATAGCAGCGAAACGTGCCAGCAAAAGAGCTGTAGCCAGAGCCCGCAGTGAAAGTTTATTACCTCTAACTGTCTCGGAATTGTCTTCGACGCATGAAGAACGGCAAAGCGGTGGGACCTGACGATATTCCGATCGAAGCGTGGAAATCGTTAGGCTCTCGTGGTGTGCTCATGCTTACTGATCTTTTTAACCGCATTTTGAACACTGGGACGATGCCACATCAATGGCGGCACAGTTTTATTACCCCTATTTACAAAGGAAGGGGCAGTGTTCAAGATTGCGGTAGTTATAGGGGCATTAAGATTATGAGTCACACCATGAAGCTCTTCGAGCGCGTGATTGCCCTCAGGCTCCGCCGAGAGTGTACTGTCTCTGAGTGTCAATATGGATTTCAGCCAGGATCAGGCACTACGGACGCCATTTTTGCCCTCAGAATTTTGATGGAGGCACACAGGGGAAAGAGGAGAGCTCTGCATGTGGCATTCTTAGACCTGCAGAAGGCCTTTGACTGTGTGCCACGTCAGTGTATCTGGTGGGCACTGTGATCCAAAGGGATCCCTGAATCCTATGTTGCTATTATCAGAGACATGTACAACGACTCTGTTTCTACAGTTAGGACCGCTGTTGGCGATACCAAACCCTTCCCAATTACAGTAGGGGTTCACCAAGGCTCAGCTCTTAGTCCACTTTTGTTTAATGTAGTGCTAGATACTGTCACGGCTCACATCCAGGACCAGCCTCCATGGCTGATGATGTATGCCGATGACAAAGTACTCATTGACGATAACCGACTGATGCTGGAGCGTAAAGTGAACGCCTGGAAGGGTGCGCTTGAGAACGGTGGTCTTAAACTGAATGTGTCAAAGACCGAGTACATGGCTTGCGGGAACCCAGACTCGAGCACCATCCACATCGGGCCTGAGCCAGCCGTTAAGTCGGAGAAGTTCAGGTACCTTGGATCCATTATGCACGAGTCCGGAGGCATCGACTACGATGTCCACGCCCGGGTTAGCGCTGCTTGGGCCAAATGGCGGGAGGTCACTGGTGTGGTCTGCGATCGCAGAATACCGCCCAAACTCAAGGGGCTGATATACAAGAGCATGATCCGACCAGTTCTTCTATACGGCAGCGAATGTTGGCCAGCATTATCTCGGCACACTCAGGAGCTTCACGTAACGGAGGTGAAGATGCTGAGGTGGATGTGTGGCGTTACTCGGGCTGACCGCATACGCAACACATTCATTCGAGGTAGTCTTGGGGTCCGTGATGTAGCGGATAAGCTCCAAGAGCGTCGTCTGAGATGGTATGGCCACGTTTTGCGCCGGCCTAAGAACTACGTCGGAAGAAAATGCCTTGATATGTCTGTCCCTGGAGTAAGACCCCCCGGAAGCCCAAGGAAGCGATGGCTGGACGTCGTGACGCACGACATGAGAGCCAATGGACTAACCACTGAGGATGCTCAAGACCGTGCAAAGTGGAGTAGACTAAGTAGGAAAGCAGACCCTGGCAATAGGCCGGGATAATGCTAAGTGGAAGAAGAAGAAGAAGTGACTATATATATATATATATATATATATATATATATATATATATATATATATATATATATATATATATATATATATATATATATAAAATGTGGCATATGATGATTAGGGACTATATATATCTAAAATAGGATTGTCCGAAATTCCAACAGAAATATTAAGAAACATTATTGTACATTTTGTAATAAAAAGCTTATAAAAGCTTATTATAGCATCCAAAAAGTAGATAAGCCTATGGGTCTGAGCATACGCGTCTATACACTACAAAAATTTTACTACAGAAATACCACTACAAAAACAGTTAGAAAATGGAGAAACAACGCTCGTGAGTAAGCCAAGCCTATTACACTGTTCAGAAATATTTGGATAATAAGAATGTGTAGAATAGATGTCGATTGAATTTCAATCATGATTTAATATTTTTTCCTTTGTATTTAATAATACAATTGGTACATTTTTATATAAAAGAGCAACTGTTGAGTTTTTTGCCAGCTCGCCTCAACATAACTGCCTTCTGAACCGGTGGTAGCGACATGTTCATTCAAAAGTGCTTGTAAAAGTGTATTTAAATAAATTTTATTTGAATTTCAATTGAATATAGTCCACCTTGATGTCATCATCCCACCTCTTTTGGCGGGAGCGACCTGGAACAGAGTGGCTAAAAATAGGATAGAATGGAAATGGTTGGAGGAGGCCTTTGCCGATTGGCAAACGGATCTGCAAAAAATTAAAAAGCAGGAAATTCTAGAATAGTTTAAAATTGTTTATAAATCTTAGTTATTAAGGCTCTGAAATGTAACTTTTCCTTTCCAAGATCTGAATAAAGGCTACTTTATTTTTATTTTATTTATTTATTATAGTCCACCTAAAGAAAATTGCAGATAATATTTCATAAATATATATACCATATCGCCCTCGCTTGCTTCTTACGTCCAGCTGTTACACTCACCTGCTACTAACTTTCGATATTCAAACGCAAACGATAATTGGTTTCGATGGCAGTTGTTTGGTAAAATGGCGAACCAATTAAATTTTGTTCAATGAAACTCCTGACAGCCCATTTAGGAGCATCCATTTGAATAGATTTTGTCACATGTAATTTATATGTGAGACTGGAAAATAGATTTTTTTCACATTTATATATAGACAGAGGGTAACTTAGTGATAATAATTATAATATTGATAATATTTATTGAAGTATTGCATGTTACATGGCGGAACTGAACGCCGCACGTTGTCTTTTTACCAGAGAAAACATGAATGACAAAGCACGGTGTTCAGTTCCTCCACTCAACACACAATATCTCGAATACAGGGCAGAAAATGGGCCATGGAGTTACTTTACCCCAGGGTTCCTCTGCCTACTTATGTATAGAGGATGCAGCCTGACGCTGTTTTTTTTTTATTTTATTTACATATATCGTGTAAGTAAGTTTAGAGAAATAATGATATGAAACGTTCTAATAACTGTCTATATATATCCTAACGTAACGATTTAGCTCTAGTTTAATTTGGTGCAATTATAGAATTACATACTAAATGTGTTATCAGCAAATTAATTAAAGTATCGAGTTGCATTCTGCTATCCAGTTTCGCCCACACAAGATTTCTTTTATATTATGTGTAATTTTTGAAGATATAAATTAATCAAAGCTGAAAATAAAGATAAAAAAAAGAAGAAGAAAGAGTAACGAAGGAAATTACAAAAAAGAGAAATAATTTGAAGGTGAAAAGGATAGAACTCGTAACTAAGTTTGAAATATGCGGATATGACATACATTATCATAATATAATAAATACTTATTAATCATTATCTAGCATTTGGGAAACTACAGAAAATCTTCGTATCAAAATTACTGCAATGTCTCAAGACTGTGTCTTCTGTCTTTGACTAGTGTATGCTGCCAGCGATGACCTACGGAAGCGAGACATGGCCGCTAACTATGTGTCTCATAAGAAGGCTCAAGGTCACACAGCGTGCAATGAAGAGAGCAATGTGCAGGACACATATCAAGAAGAACTGATGGCCGTTGGGACGAAAAGGTTCTTGAGTGGCGGCCACGAACTGGACGACGCTCGGTGGGCAGGCCTACTAGGTTGACCGACGATTTGGTCAAGGTTGCCACTGCAAGCCACTGTTGCAAGCCACTGGATTAGCGCGGGACCGATTATCATGGAGATCCTTAGGGGAGGCCTACGACAAGCAGTCGGCGGAACAACGGCTGTGATGATGATGACGATGATGATGATGAAGAATTATCTTTTATCACCATTTTACAAGTGAGAAAGAAAGTAAGAGTTCATGGTAATAAGGAAATGGAGAAACATCTATAGAAAGAAAAGGATTTTGGTTACTAAAAGAACTCTTCCTTTAGTAACTTAGAAGGCTAATATCAAATCCAGAGATCAACATTTAAACGATTATCGGATCGATTTCCAGTAGAACGTACAAAATTTTTCCATTTGTAGCAACAAGACAATGCGTAAATATACTGTTTCTCATCCATATACATAAAATATATTTCAAATATCTTAATATTCGTAAAAAATAAATAAAAAT
This sequence comes from Dione juno, assembly GCA_037127375.1. NCBI lineage: Eukaryota > Metazoa > Arthropoda > Insecta > Lepidoptera > Nymphalidae > Dione > Dione juno. The sequence goes on along the minus strand of JAXRJS010000016.1, from coordinate 1,272,451 downwards.
AGGCCCAAAATCGTGTTAAATTTTCAAGCAACAGAGGTGTATTGTTCAGTCAGCTCTGATAGAGATACAATAACTCAACGCCACTCGCTAAGCCTCTTAGCGCATTGACTGCGATTAGAAAGCGCAACTGACACTGAAATTCAGCTCTATTTTAGATTTGTACGAACTTTTTGACTTTATTTTAACCATATTTTTGAACTAAAAGACTGGGGATACACCAATATTTTAAAAATATATTATTTTTCATTATCAATATTCACTGCCCTTATCTCGATGCCTGTCTTTATTCGATGTCAATCAATCGCAGTTATAACACTATATATATATATATATATATATATATATATATATATATATATATATATATATATATATATATATATATATATATATATATATATATATATATATATATATATCTCAAAGTCATATCGCTTTTTTAAATAGAATTCTATATTTTTTTCTCATTCACCAATAAATGAAGTTCGAAAGAAAAGGTTGAGAAACACGAAATATATCACTACATAACGTCAAATCGATTCTTCTCGTGGTTTTAGTGAACTGGTGGCTAACGACTTCTACTGCAAAGTAAAGTTACAATATTTAAAAAAAAGGAAGTTAGAAGTAAAAAAAAGATGGTTTCACTTAACCAAACATAACACTTGTTTCGTCTCTGTATACGTTGCCAATTACAATATCCGCTGAACTGGCGTGAACAGGTTAGGGCGATAATGGACACGGCATTTCGTATGTCCGCACAAATACATTCAATCATGTCGACAATAGCTTGCATTACCCTATCTTTAAGCTTTAGACGTTCTAGAATTTAATTGAAGATTAAGATTATAGTTTTCATGAAAATAAGTACATTAGTGTTGTTAAGATGAAAGTGAACGAGACGGTAGGGGGTTGAAATCTTATTTAGTACGACTCCTCCGGTATTTCTTTTTGCTTTGTTTTATGTAACCTAGAATTCTAAAGAGAAATGGATCTAAACCTAGGAGGAGGACTAAAGCTGTTGACTAGGTTAATAATTTAATTAATTTTGCAAACTAATTCTTAAATGAAATCCTGCGTTATTTTTTGTTATTTAATCACGTTATTTCTGCTTATACCACATAATACGTGAATTTTATCAGCATTTCAAACTCAAACATCTTTCCAATTAAGAAAAAAAGACTATTTTTTTTTAGAAAATGTACACATATTTTAACGTAGGTGAATTTGAACCCACGCCTTTCGGCAACCGTCTAAGAGCCCTAAACGTTTGATACAATTTATTTATATTGTTAGTTTCTTTCTTTCGTGTGAAATCAACGCCTTCCAACTGTTTTTTTTTGTATTTTCAAGAAGATATTCTTAAAGAAAATAAATTGTGAAAAGGTTAAGACTACAAAATCATAATTCCCAATCAAGTTAGAGCAGGGGTCGTTCGTCGTTAACTGCATGAAATTGCCAGCAAAGGGTTCCGTTCTATTCCTGTTTAATTGAGCCGCCGTGTGCTTCCTGTCCTCCATTAGCACTCCCTACTATAACGTTTTGGAGTCGATTTAACTCTAATGTAATATGTACATTGATGTCTTTTATTATAATTATTATTTTCTTTTTTAAGCTTCACGCTGTTTCCCGCATAAAGCAGGATAGGCGGAGGGAAGCCAGTGTTAAGACACTCCACTCCCCCCTTTTAGCCCAACTTTAGGACATTGCGTGTTGAATGGCGGAAATCAACGATATAGATTTACACAAAAGCTGAGGTAAGCTCTGACCGTCTTACTCTATTCTCTACTCTAAAGACATAATATATATAGTTACTGTATGTTACGTGTTAAAGTTTTTGTTTACATATTAAGCAATTTTTTATATAAATAATATAATATATATATGCTACAAAAAATCGACAAAGTAAAATATTTTAAACCATACAAATGTGACTGGCAAATTATTACGATATATTCTATAACTTGAAATAGACTAGAAGATAGACTAGAAAATAAACTAGAAAATACACTTGAAAATAGACTAGAAAATAGACTGAAAATAGACTAGAAATAGGCTGGAAATAGACTAAAAGTAGACAACATTTACTCATCAATGGTAACTAGCTTTATCCGAAAACTCACATTTTGTAAGTATTTCCAAATTTATATCATTAACAATGCCTTCCGGGTGTAGTTATGTTAGGACCTAGGTTGTTTCTTATGAAAAAGAAGCGCAATGTACACTTATAGTATAATTTTGTTAAGAAAATTTCATTTTGAAGCGTCGTCTGACTGTAAGCGTGACGGTTCTAGGTTCGATTCCCACTCTGGTAACAAAACAAAGAGCATTGGAATCGTCATCCCGACGTAGTGTTAAAACACTATGTTCCCTCTGCATACGTGACACAGCTTGAAGCGAAAAAAAACTAAATTTGTTTTTAATTCTCCAACAACATGGCGATCACGTTTATACGATAACAGTCTAGACAGTCGTTTCAATTTCTTGCATTAAGTCCAATTGCCATAAGCGATAGTTATGTGGGCTATAATTTTAAAAACTAAGCATTGCTATTTATTTCGACATTTTACGATCAAGATACTAAAATGTGTAATCTTCTTTAAAATTGTTTTGATCTTTGGTTAAATTTATAGTCGTAATAAATGTTAGCAATTTGAACTATTATTAAAGCAATATAAAGTATGTCATTATTGATTTACGCCAGTACTTTAGTGGTAAAGTTATCGATTGACTTAATTTAACTCACTTTTAGTAATTACACGTGTCATTCGGGAATCATATATTTATAAAAAAAGCAAAAAATAGCTTCACGCTTACGCTTTAATAGGGTAGAAAGCGTCGTGTAAATGAGAAGTGAGTGGAGGAACTCACATATATATATATATATATATATATATATAATATATATATATATATATATATATATATATATATATATATATATATATATATATATATATATATATATATATATATATAGATATATAGTATATATATATATATATATATATATATATATATATATATATATATATATATATATATTATATATATATATATAATATATATATATATATATATATATATATATATTACTTTTATTTATTTATTTTTTTTTCAAATCTTGTTCTTGTATTAATACTTGTGCACAAATATTTTAATACTATAAATGGGATAATATACCATATGTGTAGTATCTATTAGAAAGTAAAATCACCACTTATTTATGCAAATATATTAATTAAATAAAAAAGAAAAATAGATTATTGCTGTATTTGCTTCTATTTGATTATTTATTTAATATATTATGTTTAATATACATATGTATGTGTATGTTTTTATATTTATGTATATATGTAGGTGTATTTTTGTATATCTGCTCACCTATATATTTATTTTCCCACATGACAAGGTTGGCTGGGCGCTTTTTGTACATCTATTTTTAAAAGTGTGTGCAATAAATATAATAATAATAATAATAATAATACCCCCCAGGGGATCACCTTGTCGTGGTGGGGGGGCTTACGGATATTAGGAACAGGTCAATAATGCACGCTATAACATCTAGCACACATTAAGTTATCTCTTTAAAAAAAACCACTAACAACACGGTCAACCATATCCAAACCAACGATCCCAAACCCCTTTTATTAATATGAAGAAAAATAATCATGGGTATAATTTGCGGCCGCTTCCCGGAGTTCGTCGGGGCGCACCTGGAGCCGACGCTGGGTGTTTCAGCATACGGGCCGTCGGTGATGCGGAGCTGAGCAGGCGGGCTCCCATCGGGCTAGATTCCGAACATAATACAGCCGAGCAATCATCCTTATCATCATCATTATCACCTATTTCATCAATTCGTTCGTTTTCATCACCTTCATCATCAAATAGATCATCTATAATATCACCTACATCTTCATCCGTTCAATCAACACATAACATGATTTTGGAGGATGTTGTGCTGGAGGCAAATGCCAGTGTACCTGCACCCACCTTCATAATTCCTAAGCTGCGCTATAAATGGAGTAAAGAAATGAACGAATTTATCCTGTGCACATATTTACACCTAACATTACTAGATACTGATACCAACGCTTACTTAATACCATTACATACAAAATTTATTGAAAAATTTCCGCATATGAAAATAACCCGCCAACGTGTCGGAGACCAAAGAAGAGCCATAGTACGTAATAAGTTACTGCCACAAACTACAATAGATAAAATTTATGAAGAAGTTAAAAAAGCACTAGAAAATGTAACGAATCCAGACCAACGCATTCAGATAAATAATAATAATAATATATTAAATTCAAAGGATGGACGACGTATGAAATGGACTGAACAATATAATAAAGCTATAATAAAAGCATATTTTAGAATAACACGTCTAGAAACTAATAGAACAGCTTATAGAACATACCTTCATCAAGATTTTATTACCAAATTTCCACATTTGTCTCATATTTCAGAACAAAGAGTAGCAGACCAGAGAAGATCGATTGTTAAAAATAAGCTTCTGTCAATGCAAAAAATAGAAGATATTAAAACGGAAATAGCATCAGAACTACAAATAGAAACTCAAAATAGTCAATCTGAATTTAATGTAGTAACTATTAACAATACAGTCAATGTAGATGTAGAATATATTGAAAATTCTACCAATATTTTACAAAATAATACAGATACTTGCAGTCCAGAACAATCAAATCTAATAGAAAGAAATACAGAAATCGACAATACATTTAACGAGTGTTTAACGTACTTCACAAATACTGAACCTACTAAAAGAAATTATATACCCAGACAGAGATCATCAAAAAGATTATCTCGAATAGTTGAATATATAAATACAATATTGTTACCAGAAAATATTAGGAAAGATACAAGTTTTAAATCATTTCAAACTATAATATATTGTGCTGCGTGGACTGCAGCGAAAATTAATGGCGCAAAAATAAAAATTGTACAAGATACCACAGTTAAAAAATCATCTATAAAGAAACCCAAATGGCAGATCCGACTCGAAAAAAAAGTGGAAGATTTGAGAACTAAAATTGGCCGATTAACGCAATTCATCCAAGGTAATAGAAGCAAGAAAATAATTCATCATGTTAACTTAATTAAAAAATATTATAAAATACACTCTACACACGAAGAAGCGAACACACAACTGTTACATTTTCTGGATACGCTTAAACAGAAACTTACACTTACAAGCAGCCGATTACAAAGATACAAAATATGTACATTACGTAAAACACAAAATACTCAATTTATTTGTAACGAAAGACAGTTTTATAGGAATCTCAAAAGTTCAACTACAAACTGTATTGAAAATTCAACACAAACTACTCCTACAGGAGATGATTTTCGTACGTATTGGGCCTCTATATGGGAAAATCCCGTTACACATAATTCTAATGCAGAATGGATTAATTCTGAACAAATGCAATATCAGATTAAAACAGATATGCCATTTGATAATATATCTCTTGTTATATTACAGTCATCAATAAAAAAATTAAGTAATTGGAAAGCACCTGGTTCCGACTTTATTCATAACTTTTGGTACAAGAAATTTACACATGTACATATACATCTTCTTAAGCACATTAATAATTTTATTCAAAATCCACATGTTATGCCCAAATATGTAACAGATGGAATCACATATATGATCCCAAAAGATTCTAATAATCTTAATGATCCCTCAAAGTACAGACCTATAACATGCCTGCAGTCAGTATACAAAATAATTACATCTTGCCTTACAGAAACAATTTATAAATATTTAGATGACAATAGTATTCTTACAGAAGAACAAAAAGGTTGTAAAAAGTTAAGTCAGGGTTGTAAAGAGCAATTAGTTGTAGATTCTGTTATATTAAAAGAAGCGCATAAAAATAAAAGAGACATTTTTACTATGTATATTGACTACAGGAAAGCTTATGATTCAATTCCACATTCCTGGTTATTACAAGTGTTAGATATCTATAAAATACACCCAACAATTAAAAATTTCTTGAAGGAAACGATGAAGGATTGGACTACAAGATTGAAATTATCAACTTTAGATAACAACCTAGATACTGACCCCATTAAAATAAAACGCGGTATATATCAAGGTGATGCATTAAGCCCTTTATGGTTCTGTCTTGCATTAAATCCTTTGTCTAATATTTTAAATACGACTAATGCTGGATACAAACTAAAATATAAGAATAATTTGACTTACAAAACTGAATATAAGATTGTTAATCATTTACTGTACATGGACGACATTAAATTATACGCTGAAACGAAAGAAGACTTAAACAATTTAGCAAAAGTAGCGGAAACATTTTCACAAGATATTTATATGGAATTCGGAATAGACAAATGTAAAATTAATGCAAGTAAAGCAGGACAGAACTATATTCATGAATATTTACTGAAGAACGGGGAATATATAGAATCACTGATGGAAAATGAAACTTACAAATATTTGGGATATATTCAATCAAAGCTAACTCACCACAAGGAGGTTAAAGCAAACCTGACCAAAAATTTTAAACATAGGTTAAATTCCATACTCAAATCTAAACTTAATGCGAAAAATACTATAAAAGCAATCAATAGTTTTGCAATACCTACTCTTACCTATTCGTTCGGAATTATAGCATGGAACAAAAGTGAATTGAAAAACCTTCAGCGCATCATTAATACAACTTTGACTAGAAATCGTAAGCATCATCCAAGATCATGTGTGCAGAGAATGACATTGCAACGAATAGATGGTGGCAGGGGATTAATAGATATCCTAAATTTATATAACAAGCAGATAATAAACCTAAAAAAATATTTTTATTTTAAAAGAAACACATCAACACTGCATGAATCCATAATAGAAAATGATCATAAGCTAAGCCCACTTAACCTTAAAGAAATTCAATAGCAAATGAAATACATACAGACAGACTGACTAAAGTTCACGAATGGGCCCAGAAATCTCTTCATGGAAGACATTGGAGCGACCTAAGTCAGAATTACGTCGACAAAACAGCATCGAACGAGTGGCTTAGACGCGGTGACCTCTTCCCTGAGACTGAAGGGTTCATGGTGGCAATCCAGGACCAGGTGATAGAAACAAAAAATTATCAAAAATATATCATAAAAAAATCTATATCCGATACATGTAGACGATGCAATAGGGCTTCAGAAACGATACAACATATAACCGGAGCTTGTACATCAATCGCCCAGACTGATTATAAGCACCGGCATGACCAGGTTGCATATATCATTCATCAAAAATTAGCAATTCAATATAAACTCATTTCATCACCACCAATACCATATTACAAATATACTCCGGAATCTATAATAGAAAATGACTTTTATAAATTATATTTGATAGAGCCATATTGACTGACAAAACTGTACCTTGCAATAGACCGGATATCACATTAATAGATAAAGTAAATAAAACCGCACGAATAATAGACATTGCAATACCTAATTCGCATAATTTACAAAGCACCTTTTCGGAAAAGCTCACTAAATACGAAGACTTAAAAGATGAAATAATTAGAATGTGGAAATTGAAGAAAGTAACAATAGTACCAGTAGTTATTTCTACAACAGGCGTTGTTCCCAAAACCCTCCACCAGTCTATTGCTACACTAGATTTGCCTCCCTATATTTACGCCCTTCTGCAAAAGGCAGCGATTCTAAACACGTGTAGAATAGTTAGAAAATTTTTAAGCCTCTCAAATTAATAAATTTCACTTTTCATTACTTTGGCTCTCACTTGACCTAGGTCCGTGATTGTCAATATACCGGTATAATTCATATATCGAGAGTAAAAAGTAAAACAAAATAATAATAATAATAATAATAATAATCGCCCTTAGAACAGTTGGAAAATGAAAATTACTTATACCCCTGAGCGGGGATTGAACCCACAACATTCGCGCTTACAGTCACTGCGTCCCACGTTGGCATCAATTCTTTCTTACTAAAAACATATGGACTATGATGATGGACTTGAGAGAATATATTTACTATAGTCAAGGCCAGAGTAATATTTAGTAAACGCAAACTTCTCTCTATATCCATCTCCTATCCTATATAGGGAACCTAGAGCAAAGGGAACCTAGTGTTAAGACACCTTGTTCTCCCATTTTTGCCTATTTTCGGGACATTGCGTGTTGAGTGGTGAGCTACAATTTATTTGCAAGATAAAAAAACTAAAGTTAACGTAGTGATAGATCACTGTGTCTAATATTTATTTGTCACTTGATAACGATGTAAAGTAAAACATGTCTATCACACGTATCTGGAGATGACATGATGTTAAATATATATATATATATATATATATATATATATATATATATATATATATATATATATATATATATATATATATATATATATATATATATATATATATATATATATATATATATATATATATATATATATATATATATATATATATATATATATATATATATATATATATATATATATATATATATATATATATATATATATATATATATATATATATATATATATATGTATGTATGTACGTCGTGACGCAGGACATGAGAGCCAATAGATTGTCCACTGAGGATGTTAAAGAATGAGCAAAGTGGAGCAAGCTTAGAAAAAAAAAATTATCCGACATAAAGAGTTGTATCAGTAGTTCCTGAGATTAGCGCATATAACCGAACAAACTCTTCAATTTTGTTATATTAAGTTGTATATTATATACTATTGAGTATTTGTTATAATATATATAATATGGACAAAGCCACGAGCAAAAATTCGTCTTTTTTAAACGTTATAAATTATGTTGATTGAGGCAAATTTACTTTTCCCATTTCAGAATTCAATTTGTTACTTTGTGACGTAATGTTATAGCTTTTTAAAGACCCTTAAAGTCATTCATATGTTTTTTCTACGTACAAAGTCTTACGCAATTTCCGGTCGATTTACTTTAGCATTCGATTTACCTCTTAACGTATCTTTTTGTGTGCCTCTACATACTAATGTACTCGTACATTCACACACATATTATATATATATATATATATATATATATATATATATATATATATATATATATATATATATATATATATATATATATATATATATATATATATATATATATATATATATATATATATATATATATTAGACATTGCGTGTTGAGTGGTGAGCTACAATTTATTTGCAAGATAAAAAACTAAAGTTAACGTAGTGATAGATCACTGTGTCTAATATTTATTTGTCACTTGATAACGATGTAAAGTAAAACATGTCTATCACACGTATCTGGAGATGACATGATGTTAAATATATATATATATATATATATATATATATATATATATATATATATATATATATATATATATATATATATATATATATATATATATATATATATATATATATATATATATATATATATATATATATATATATATATATATATATATATATATATATATATATATGTATGTATGTACGTCGTGACGCAGGACATGAGAGCCAATAGATTGTCCACTGAGGATGTTAAAGAATGAGCAAAGTGGAGCAAGCTTAGAAAAAAAAATTATCCGACATAAAGAGTTGTATCAGTAGTTCCTGAGATTAGCGCATATAACCGAACAAACTCTTCAATTTTCTTATATTAACTTGTATATTATATACTATTAAGTATTTGTTATATTATATATAATATAGACAAAGCCACGAGCAAAATTCGTCTTTTGTAAACGTTATAAATTATGTTGATTGAGGCAAATTTACTTTTCCCATTTCAGAATTCAATTTGTTACTTTGTGACGTAATGTTATAGCTTTTTAAAGACCCTTAAAGTCATTCATATGTTTTTTCTACGTACAAAGTCTTACGCAATTTCCGGTCGATTTACTTTAGCATTCGATTTACCTCTTAACGTATCTTTTTGTGTGCCTCTACATACTAATGTACTCGTACATTCACACACATATTATATATATATATATATATATATATATATATATATATATATATATATATATATATATATATATATATATATATATTATATATATATATATATATATATATATATATATATATATATATATATATATATATATATATATATATATATATATATATATATATATATATATATATATATATATATATATATATATATATATATATACATATATATATATATATATATGTATATATATATATATATATATATATATATATATATATATATATATATATATATATATATATATATATATATATATATATATATATATATATATATATATATATATATATATATCATATTTTGAATGTACGAGTAAATATATTATGTTGAAAGATCAAAGAGTTACTTAAGTAAACATTTTTTATTATAATTTGCTTTTTAATATCGTGCTAAAATGTGGTAAGCATTTACACGTTCAAAAATTATTTAATCCTGAGACCAAAATAGAGTTTTGTTATTTTGGAAAGTTCTTCATATCATATGCTGGTCGAAATTAGATTGGTTTTATAAGCATACTACAGATTTATGATTTTATGAGATATTATGTTACACGCAAATCGGACCAAAAATCTTTAAGCAATCGGTGTAAATATAAACAACTTTTTCATTAAATTTGCATTTTTCAAATTAATAAAAGTACTCATAAAATTAATGAAAACAACAGATAAAAAATATCAGCGTAATCAGTGGACATACATAAAAAAATATATATAAACTTATAAACTGAATTCAGAACCTTTTCCTTGTGCAAGTCGGTTAAAAACCGTTCTATCCTCGTACCTTTGAACAAGCAAATTGTTAAATTTTCGCGTAACCAAAGAGAAGAAGAATTTCTAAGCATTCTCACTTGATGCTCAGTAAAAAAATTCTTTCGTGTATATTGGAGTGTTATAAGGCACGAAGAAAGTATTGACGCGCAATTCTCCTTGATATGATAGTTTTAAATGGTACTGTATATCTGTTTGTCGCTTTTCTAATAATTATAAGGTGAGAAGGAGAAGAAATATCGGCAAAAGCTTAATTTTCGAGAGTAAAGGTCAAAGTAGAGCTTTTAGCTCAATTTAGCTTTATTACTGTCCATATCTCTCTTTCTTCAGTCGATCCCTCAGTGTTGAAGATCGTGACTTCGCTGCTATATGTAGTGTATGGTCCCTTTCCATTTGTCGTGGGCTTGATGGATTGACGCCATTACAGTTATCTCTAGGTGTCTCTAGGTATCTCTATCCTCACAATTTTGGTTGGATCACCTCGGCCTTGGTTTCAACTTTGCCTATCACTATCCATACATCAGCCACTGTTTCTCTAATAGAGTCCTGAATGGCTCTTGACTTATGAGTATACTTTGCATTTAAGCTCCTAATATCAATACACGAGGCTTTCATGTCATTTCTTTTACTAGAGACAGAATCACATCGCCCATAAATTGCTGTCGTTTGTACGAAATATCAGTTAGCTTTGTTAAAGCTTACTCAGAAAACTCCTTTGCCCGATTTCACAGTTGATCAGAGGTACTCGATGTGGTTTTATCAAAAGTCCATTGTTACTAGCTATATTCCAAAGTCAACATATTAATTTACCTAATGATTTTTTTTCATATAGACTTATCAAATGTTATGACTACTCTTAGTTTAAGTTTTAAGCTTAAACTCAAATAGCAAAGATAGTACATATAGTATAAAAGTATTAACACTCCCTCGAGTAAATTTTGATGAACTTAATGTTAGTGTTCATTTCGAAAGCGAAGCAAAGCTTGTTAATTAATATATTTCTTTCTTGCTATAACGTATATCGGTGGGCAAACCTAATTGAATTTATCACTAGACTGAGCAGAATTCTTAGTATTTAGACCGTAACATATCTTATTTATTGTTAGGTTCTTAATAAATAGTAATTTTGTTCGACTTTAAAATACTTACAATATCATTCCAAGACAAGGTGGTTTTCAGTTCGTTTTTGCAGGAGGTTTGGTTTTATTTTTCGTTAAAATTATTAAATTTTGATATATTTCTCATAGAAGTTCTGCATGGTGACGGGCGGAACTTTATTCTTAGAAAATAAAAACAACTCATCCTCCCCAAGTCGTAATCGAACCCACAAATTTTTTGTTTACAGTCAATGTAACGCTGCGCCAGGATGGCTTCTACAAGTTTATGTTAAAGTACATACAAAAAAATCATACAGAAAAAATCTTAAGCCTCACAAATTTTCCTTTAGAAGCTTTTTATGGATCTAACTTGATCTTTATTACGTTTTCAAAGAATAATGATAGTATGTTGAAAGTATAAAAAGTAATATATTTTTTTAGCTTCTCGCATACTGAGCTTTCCGTTCAAATCTAGCTAAGCAGCGGAACTCGACGCCGCTCGAATGAAAATAATCGAATCATCTTAATTATCATTATCGTTAAATGAACCAAATAGGAAATCAAACCCACACCGTATGCGTTTACAACCAGTCGTACTGTACATATAAGAGGAACGGAGTATCTTAACACAATATCAAAACGGCAATTTCCTTTAGGAACGAGGAAGTAATAAGAAAATTAGCGCACCAACTGGAACGATACCATACGGACCAGGAGATCAACGCGATCAACAACAATTATATCCAATTCGAATACATATATATATATATATATATATATATATATATATATATATATATATATATATATATATATATATATATATATATATATATATATATATATATATATATATATATATATATATATATATATATATATATCTTCTTCTTCCTGGCATTAGTCCCGGCTTTTTGCCAGGGTCTGCCTTCCGACTAAGACCAATCGGTCCATATGAGTGGCGAAGTGGTTTTTTTGTGGAGCGATTGCCATCTGACCTCCAAACCCATTACTGGGAGAAACCAGGAAAGGAAAGGGAATAAGAGGCAGAAAGACTTGGAATATAGGGGAGGGACACCACTTACATGGATTGGATCGGGTTATGAAAGTGGTGGCTCGAGGTCCCGGGGTCGCGTACCCGTATGCCGGAAACCAAATATCGGACAGATAATTGGCTAGACACCCTCTGAGATGTATGTATATATATATATATATATATATATATATATATATATATATATATATATATATATATATATATATATATATATATATATATATATATATATATATATAAAGCGCTTTATTATCCCTATTTACAAAGGAAGGGGCAGTGTTCAAGATTGCGGTAGTTATAGGGGCATTAAGATTATGAGCCACACCATGAAGCTCGAAGAGCGCATGATCGGCCTCAGGCTCCGCCAAGAATGTACTGTCTCTGAGTCTCAGTATGGGTTTCAACCAGGATCAGGCACTATGGATGCCATTTTTGCCCTCAGAACTTTGATGGAGGCTTACAGGGAAAAAAGGAGAGCTCTGCATGTGGCCTTTTTGGACCTGCAGAAGGCCTTTGACTGTGTGCCACGTCAGTGTATCTGGTGGGCATTGCGATCCAAGGGGATCCCTGAAGCCTATATTGAGGTTATCAGAGATATGTACAACGACTCCGCTTCAGTGGTTAGGACCGCTGTTGGCGACACCAAGCCCTTCCCGATTACAGTAGGGGTTCACCAGGGCTCAGCTCTTAGTCCGTTCTTATTCAATGTAGTGCTGGATACTGTCTCGGCTGACATCCAATGCCAGCCTCCGTGGCTGATGATGTATGCCGATGACATAGTACTCATCGATGAGAACCGACTGATGCTGGAGCGTAAAGTGAACGCCTGGAAGGGTGCGCTTGAAAACGGTGGTCTCAAACTGAATGTGTCGAAGACCGAGTACATGGCTTGTGGGAGCCCGGACTCGAGCACCATCCATATCGGGCCTGAGCCAGCCGTTAAGTCGGAGAAGTTCAGGTACCTTGGAGCCGTTATGCATGAGTCTGGAGGCATCGACCACGACATCCATGCCCGTATAAACGCTGCCTGGGCCAAATGGCGGGAGGTCACTGGTGTGGTCTGCGATAGCAGAATACCGCCCAAGCTCAAGGGACTGATATACAAGAGCATTATCCGACCTGTTCTTATATACGGCAGCGAATGTTGGCCAACATTATCTCGGCACACTCAGGAGCTTCACGTCACGGAGATGAAGATGCTGAGATGGATGTGTGGCGTGACGCGGTCCGACCGCATACGCAACACATTCATTCGAGGTAGTCTTGGGGTCCGTGACGTAGTGGATAAGCTCCAAGAGCGTCGCCTGAGATGGTATGGCCACGTTATGCGCCGATCTGAGAACTATGTCGGAAGGAAGTGCCTTGACATGTCTGTCCCTGGAGTAAGACCCCCCGGAAGCCCAAGGAAGCGATGGCTGGACGTCGTGACGCACGACATGAGAGCCAATGGACTAACCACTGAGGATGCTCAAGACCGTGCAAAGTGGAGTAGACTAAGTAGGAAAGCAGACCCTGGCAATAGGCCGGGATAATGCTAAGTGGAAGAAGAAGAAGAAGTGACTATATATATATATATATATATATATATATATATATATATATATATATATATATATATATATATATATATATATATATATATATATATATATATATATATATATATATATATATATATATATATATATATATATATATATATATATCTTACATATGAAATGTGGCATATGATGATTAGGGACTATATATATCTAAAATAGGATTGTCCGAAATTCCAACAGAAACATTATTGTACATTTTGTAATAAAAAGCTTGTAAAAGCTTATTATAGCATCCAAAAAGTAGATAAGCCTATGGGTCTGAGCATACGTGTCTATACACTACAAAAATTTTACTACAGAAATACCACTACAAAAACAGTTAGAAATTAAACAGTTAAATTATCCACTGAGGATGTTAAAGACCGTGCAAAGTGGAGTAGGCTCAGTCGGAAGGCAGACCCTGGCAAAAGCCGGGACTAATGCCAAGAAGAAGAAGAAGAAGATATATATATATATATATATATATATATATATATATATATATATATATATATATATATATATATATATATATATATATATATATATATATATATATATATATATATATATATATATATATATATATATATATATATATATATATGTATATATATATATATATATATATATATATATATATATATATATATATATATATATATATATATATATATGTATATATATATATCGTTGTACATATCTCTGATAACCTCAATATAGACTTCTGGGATCCCCTTGGATTGCAGCACCCACCAGATACACTGACGTGGTAAACAGTCAAAGGCCTTCTGCAGGTCTAAAAAGGCCACACGCAGATCTCTGCTTTTTTCCAGTAAGTAAGCCTCCATCAAAGTTCTAAGGGCAAAAATGGCATCCATTGTGCCTGATCCTGGTTGAAACCCATACTGAGACTCAGAGAAAGTACACTCTCGGCGGAGCCTGAGGTCGATCATGCGCTCGAAGAGCGTCATGGTGTGGCTCATAATCTTAATGCCCCTATAACTACCACAATCTCGAACACTGCCCATTCCTTTGAAAATAGGAATGATATAACTGTGGCGCCACTGATATGGCATCATTTCAGTATTCAAGATACAGTTAAACAGGTCAGTAAGCATAAGCACACCAAGAGAGCCCAACGATTTCTACGCCTCGATCGGGATGTCGTCAGGTCCTACCGCTTTCCCGTTCTTCATGTGTCGAAGACAATTACGAGTTTCGTCAAGGGTTATTGGAGCAACAAGTCCGAGGTTAGGAGGTAATTCAGGAGGAAGACTACAAGAGTGCTGAGTGTTCAGCAGCTCCTTAAAGTAGCTTCACCATCTCTCCTTCACAGAGGCATGACTATAAAGCAACGTTCCCCGAGAATCTCCGACGCAGAGACATTATGTAATAATGTACATTATGTAATAAATATCCTGCGTCACTTTATCTCGAGCACGAGCACGAGTTTGTATATGAGCTTCTGCCCCTCCACAGTTTCAAGTTGATCGTACAATGGCGACAAACTTTCACTGCGGGCCCTGGCGACAGCTCTTTTGCTGGCATGTTTCGCTGCTATGTACTCCAGTCTGTCTACAGGAGAGTTGGAATGTTGCCACTCTTTAAACGCAGCCTTCTTTTCGCGAATCTCCCCCTGCACCTGGTCATTCCACTACCATGTCTCCCTGTCGATAACACATCCACCATTAGTGATGCCCAGACCTCGCTTGCCCGCTGCAATGATTGCTGAATGACCTCGATCCCAAGCAGCCTGAGCGGTCTCGGTGTTATTCAGTACATTTTGACTCTCCACCTCCGCCAGGAAGTCGGTCTGCATCGGTCCATTTAACAACTACCACTTGATCCTTGGCTTGGGTTTCTCAGCTACTTTCTTTTTTGGGGTAACATTATAGTCCATAACAAGGAGACGATATTGGGCCGTCAGGCTTTCACCAGGAATGACCTTACAGTTGGTCACCCTGCCCATATAACACCGTCTAGTCAGCAAATAATCGATTTGAGTTGAGTGAGACCCTGTCTTATACGTTATAAGGTACTGAGGTTTCTTCTGGAAGAAAGTGTTCACGATGGCCAGATCTAACGCAATGCAGGTTTTTAGAATATTTTCTCCCTCTGCAATGCGAAGACCATATCCAAAACCCCCGTGAACACGTTCATACACCTCAGCGACTCCACCCACGTGTCCGTTCAAGTCACCCCCAAATAAGACTGCTTCGGTAGACGGTATAGCGAGTAGGACCTCTTCATACTGCTCCCAGAATGTCTCCTTTTCAGCCGCACTACAACCCGCCTGGGGAGCATAAGCACTGATTAAGTTTGTGATAACGCTCTCAATCAGTACTTTTATCCGCATCAAGCGGTCGCAGCGACGGTCAACTTTAAGAAGCCGTAGTAGTGTATATAAGGCAGTAACCCTGCCTGATGCTACGGGACTTGCCCTTCCAGCGAGTTTCCGGAAGGAAAGCACACTGGACCCGACGTGTCATAATTACATCGGCGAGTTCTCTGCATCGTCCGGTTAGAGAGCCAATATTCCATGTTGCAAAGCGGAGTTTCCGTCTGGATACTAACGTCGTTAGCCGTGCCCGTACTTGACATGGTAGCCCTTGCCCATTTGTCACAGGTGAAGGGCGATGTGCCTGCGCGTCGTATAGCGTCGACGCCCTAGCCGTACCCAGCTTTTTCTTATATCGTTCCATTAGTGTGGCGAATTGTGGTTTTTGACCTTGATCTGACCTCCAAACTTAATACTGGGAGAAATCAAGAAAGGAAAAGGAATTAGAGGAAGAATGACTTGGAAAAAGGAGAAGGGACACCACTTCCATGGATTGGATGATATGACCTAGAAAATGAGAAATTACTATGGCCTGTGAAATTCAATTCACAATAAGAACCGCGAAAACTAACACAAAATGCACAGATAACCAAAATTAAAGCAAAAAAATATATGTACTTATGACGAATATACCAATTATCGCACAGATCATCCCACATGCGGACTGCGGTAGATTGGAAATATCGAAACGTTAATCATTTTTCAAAACCTCAATAGCGGTTAACTCTTCACAATACTGTAATTATGAAAATTCAATTAAAACTCTTGTCTCTCGATAACAGTATTTAAAATCGATTATACGAGTAGGTATCGTTTCTTTGTTATTTTCATATAATATAATATAATCGATTTATTGTTCACTCGTTCATTATAATTCGAGGAAATGTTATTTGTTAACATTGGTGAATAAATAATGTGTTAAAATATTTTTTTAAGGAAACGGTGGCGTAGTGAGGCAAGTTCAGTAGGTTGGATTCATTCATTTCAAAAAATATTATATTTTTGTGAACGGTTAAGTATCAGCGTTTGGACAAGTCATATTGAAATATAATCAAGAATCATCCCCATCGATGGTTTTAAAATGCATGAAATTATTTTTACTGACGTCATGACTACAGTGACCTTCAGTCCATCTTTCAGGGTTACAAGAAACCATGTTGGCATTTTATAAAAAAAAAACTTTTCTTAAGGTAAACTTGACCTTTTCTTAAGGTAAACTTGACCTTTTCTTAAGGTAAAATTGAATTTTTTTTTTGGAAAAAGCTATACTGCCATTGATCTTTTTATATCAAAAAAATTTAAACATTAGTAATAATTGATCTTAATTTGTTTTGACTCTTGAAATGTGGCTTCTCACCGATATACTCGTGTACATATACTTAGTATCACCACAACCAGAAGTAGCTAGAGTTTTGTCTAAAGAAAAACACCGAAACCCAAATATACCATATGTTTCGAGCGTATTCCGACAGAAATTCTACGTTCTTGCATTAAATAACATAAATCACTTTATAACATCAATTCAGAGTAAGTAACCTTCCAAAATTCATTGCCTACAAGCAACAGCCTCGATTGACATAATTTCATTGCTTTTATAGTCTCTTTCTACAAGGGATTCCTAACTACATGTTGGAAATGACTAGTTATAAGTCACTCTGGCTGCCATTTTCAATATGTCTTGAGTGGCGAAGTCACAATCCTCTTTATATCAATGTCATAATCAAATGAATAATTATTTTGATCCAGTCATTTATATGGAATATGGAAGAGATAGTGTATATTAAGAAATTAAATATTTGCCATAAAACGTATTTTTTTTAATTGCGACAACGCGACGCGACGCGACATTGCGATAAAAAGTTTTTTTATGATTTTAAAATTTTTTACTAAGAATTGAAAGAAGATCAAAGAAAACAAAATTTTGAACGCAGCGGGATTTGAACCCGCGCTTCATGGAACCCACCAATGCAGCGTGAGGAAGAACATAGCTTAGTGGTCAGAGCTCTTAGATGGTTTCCACGAAGTACGGGTTCAAATCGCACTGCGTTATAAGTTTTTATATGTTTTCTTTAGATAAAGGTTGCCAAATTAGACGATGCTCTTAAGTGTAAATACAGCTGATTTATTCAATTAGGTACAGTTGTAATACCGTCTAAAAGGCAATAAGATTGGAAGGTCCATATTAAAAGTTATCCCAAAATCCTTTGACTTAAGATTTACGAATATTTACTGAAAAGTATATTGTTAATTAATAAACAAATTCTTAAATAGATTTTTAGCCAAGTTAAAATTAATTGTTAGCAAGTAACTGTAAGTTTTGAATGTTGAATGGAGTTTACTTGATAAGTTTTCCAAAATTATTAAGTAAAAGCTGACCTTTTAGATCGAATTGAAGGTTAAGGGTCGGGGGTTCGATTTTAGCTCGATAAAATTATTAATACTAAAGCATTTATTTCTTGAATGCCGAATGTTTTTAGCTCACGCTATAACTTCCTATAGCGGGGTAGATATAAAGAGAACCTAGTGTGAAGACACTCCATTCTCTGTTTTTTTAAATCGCGGAATTTGACGTCACATTTTGTCTTACCAACCCGAATGATAAAATTTGAACCATTTTTCAATTATTCTCATACAATTGTAGACTCTATTTGCGGGAAACTGAAGATTTGTTTCGCGGAATGGATTATCCTTAGAAGCTACTTCGAATCGAAGTTTTTTTTTTTATTACTTTATTATTATTTACCCAAGATACTACTACAATTACTATAGGCTATATTTAATCACACAATCGGTTCAATGTAGCCCATTTTACTAGTTGAATCCAGTTCACACAATTCCAATTGACTAAAGCTGTATCCAAAGGTAAAAGCTGTTACAACAATAAGTTTAATAAGCATTTCACAATTTAAAGCATTCCTTGGAACAACCTAATAGAGCGTATAATGTAGTTTGTGAAGAGTACCATCTTCGTCATTAGGCAATAACAGATTAAAGACTAGATATTAAATGTTTTGGGTAGAAAGCGGAGAACGAAGTGTTTTGACACTTGTTTCTCTCTGTCTTCTCTGCTAAACTTAGGATTAATCGAACGTGATGGTGTTTTGTTTTTCATAGAATTTTCTTAATTAAACCTTGTATATTTATGATTAATCTTCGGTATTTACACATTGTATACGATATGTACACTTCTGCCATAATCCTGTCGTATATTTGGGCCTCTTCTACCTATAAGGAGAGCTTTTGCTTTGCTAGAATTATAACAACAAATATTTATTTATGATATAGTGCAATATAGTGATGATTAATTTAGTGTACTTCCAACAAGTTACGAACGGATCACGTTAATGTTAAGAATATAAAATCTTATATATATAATCTTATAGTATGTTAAAAACGCCTTTTCTTGTTGAACACTGTATCTTCTATAAAACAGACTAGGTAGGATATGAATCCAGAACCTTATAATTAGTAACCTTATTTCATTTTTAATTAACTTTGTCGATAGTGTGTTCGGTCCTAGGTGTGTATCGTCATTCTTAGATTAGTCTTGGCTGCCTTCCAAAATAATTATGCCTCGAAGTATATTATTACGACGGCCGTACGAGCAGCGTGTATAGTTAATAGGAGTTTTAAAACTGTTTTGAAATTTTCATTATATTTTTATATAATATATTATTATTATATAAGGCTATTATTAAATTACATAATTATATGTTGGTGCTCGATCGTGAAGCGAACGGTAATTTTAAATAACATAAAAAAATTAATATGGTACATAGGTATTATTAACAGTTATGTATGTGAGACTGACGCTTGTACTAAGCTCTAAGCCTGTGTTACTAGTCGCCAGGCTCTTGTTACGTTACCACACTACCCGGGG
This sequence comes from Dione juno, assembly GCA_037127375.1. Lineage (NCBI taxonomy): Eukaryota > Metazoa > Arthropoda > Insecta > Lepidoptera > Nymphalidae > Dione > Dione juno. The sequence goes on along the minus strand of JAXRJS010000016.1, from coordinate 1,251,675 downwards.
ATCGCTTAGCCAGATTTCGCGTAACTTGTTTACTGCATTCCATCAAATCTAAGAATTGTAACAGCAAGAAATGTAAAACGTAGTGTCATTTTTCATCCATTGTTTTAGGTCATGTTAGTTTTATTATTAAAATAATTATTCACTCTTGTTTTTTCACATCGAACAAGCAGTCACCATTTTAGTTAATAATTTAAATTGTAATTTTAATAAAATATTTTAAGGATTTGGTTTTTTTTGGATCCTACGCTGCCACCGTATTTAATTCTCTCACTCTCGGAGAGGATTAAAAGAAAGTATGCCAATATACAAATTGATAGAGAAATAATACAACATGAAAATACAAGAATGCAATATGAATATTGTGTGTGTGTGTGTGTGTGTGTGTGTGTGTGTGTGTGTGTGTGTGTGTGTGTGTGTGTGTGTGTGTGTGTGTGTGTGTGTGTGTAAGTGTGTGTGATTATATTGTGTCAGCGTGATGGTGTGTGTATGTGTGCATGGAAGTATTATTGTATTTTAGGTTTACTTGTAAATTTAAAATATGCAAGGTAAGTTTATTATACTTTCTTTTTTGCTTATTATTATAATTCTAAAATATATTAAGCGTATGTGATACTGGCTATTAAATTATGTTGTTAAAACTAAAAAGATATAATTTTTTGAGTGGATTCATATGATATGCCTAGGAGCCATTTGATATAATTATAATATATATTATTTATACTTGTTTTGGACAGGTCTGAGAACACTGACATATCTGTACTCAATGCACTGCGCTTCATTGAATATATGTCTATTTCAGTTTAATAAATACAAAATGATGTATATATATATATATATATATATATATATATATATATATATATATATATATATATATATATATATATATATATATATATATGATATATATATATATATGTATATATATATATATATATATATATATATATATATATATATATATATATATATATATATATATGTATATATATATATATATATATATCTATATATATATATATATATATATATATATATATATATAATATAAAGTCTTCACATAGCTTTTCTTCAATCATCTAACCGATACTTCTAGCTAATGGTTAGCCTGGACAAATGAAAAGACAGACAGACAGACAAACATTTAAAAAAATATTGTTTTATGTCTTAGTAACGTGTAAATTACTATATCCATTCGAAAAATAATTTGTATTTAAAATATTATAAAGTTTAAAGCATTTCTTGCGGGTAATTTTTATTTAATTAATTTTATTAAAAAGTGATGATGAAGTGCTTCCAGACTAGCTACTCAAAATGAATATGGTACATATCAGTATGGTAAATAAAATCTGTAAATTACAGTCATAGTAGGAGAGCCCAAGCGAGTTACTGGAGAACTCACAAAGTCCAAACTTGGGCTACTCCCGTGACAGAAAATATGGAGAAAAGTCTTGTCCCCTGTAATATACCTCTACCATAAATGAACCCTTTATATCAGGGGGCTTAAAAACCATTATCGCTTGTAAAGTCAATTAATCCTCATTTTGCTATGGCGTAGAACCCGTGATCGACCTTCCCAATTGCTTCCAATATGTAACAAACAGTAATTCAATTGGTGTTCGTTACGATTCCAACTTGAAGAGAGTTAGACTAAACTGAATTATAACTTACTTCATTCGATACCTAACAATGCGTAATTACATTTACTATCGTATCGTATAGTCTTGGGGTAATATATATATATATATATATATATATATATACATATATATATATATATATATATATATATATATATATATATATATATATATATATATATATATATATATATATATATATATATATATATATATATATATATATATATATATATATATATATATATATATATATATATATATATATATATATATATATATATATATATTTGAGCGAAGGACCTATGTTTCTCTTACCACAAAAAAAAAAAATTTAAAATCAACACTTCCCCCGAACAGATTTGAACTGACATCCCATTAGACTACGATGGCCATGTAATATTAACATATATTTTATATTGTTTTTAATAAAAATATATCCCTGTATTATACTATATCATTAATTTCACCTGTATTCCTACTTTTGTTTGAGATGCAAATAAAATGCATGGTAGTGAAAACTGCAGTTAAAGTTTATTACTCTAAGAATTCTCAAGTATGCTAGGTATAAAATGGAAGCCTTGTTTTATAAATTTGTTGAATTTAAACGAAAAATTGAATTTTAAAAGAAGGTTCTCTATGTATGCACCGCTCAGCAAGATGATTTCGTAAGTATAAGAACATAGTAGGTAGAGCAAACTACAAACGTTGCTAATACTATATAAGAGAGTCAGTTAATCATTTACTGCCTATGAGAAGGTCCTTCCATTTTGACTCGCGGAATTCAACGCCCCATTTAACGCAAGATTAAGTTTTCGCTCTTCGCTTTGGTAAGGCTAAACTTACCAAAGCGAAGAGCGAACACTTAATCTTACCAAAGCGAAGAGCGAAAACTTAATCTTACCAAAGCGAAAAGCGAAAATTTTGTCTTACCATAGAAATTAAACACAACAATTTTTTACAATATTCAAATGATAACGTAATAATATAATATTATATACTACCTTTTTTATAATACGAGTATATTTTACTAATATGTAACGAAGTGTCTTTCCACTGGATGACAACACCAGCAGGTGAAATTTCACTAATAAACTTGGAAGTCAATAAAAGAAACGTGACATTTAAGTGGAATTTGAGCTCTCTGTTTCACTCACGGACATACAGACGTGAAGGATGTGAATCATTTAAAGATTTAATAAATTTCAACGTAGCAGAATTCAAACCTGCGTCTCTTGGAATGGTTATTCCTTCCGAAGAGAAAAACTATATCAATTTAAGTATGTGAATGTATCTTTAATATTAGCTTATATTAAACTTGATCCAATTTTCTTGGGTCCTCTCCGCTCTTGTATGTCAAAGATGTTGACCTCCACTAAACAACACGCAATGGCATCATCTGGCAGAAAATGATAAACGGAATATCTTGACACTAGATTATCTCTGCCTACGCTACATATACTATAAAGCTAAAGAAATAGAATATATTTATAAATACTTGATAAACTTTGAGGCAGTATATTCATTATATAATATTGCTTAACTTTTCCAATAAAATTGGAGTGAAATGAAATTTGAAATTTAGGTATGAAGGTGAGGAGCAATAGAAGCGATACTGCCTCGGCGTCAATTTTGAGAATTTCACCGCTTCAACGAGATTTAATTTAGGAAAAAAGTGGCAAATAAAAAAACTGGGAAGTCAAAAATTTTCTTTGAGTCCCAAGAGCGGGATTTAATTACAGTTGTACCAATTTCACTGTGAAGATTTTATAAAGGGCCCAACGATTATTACGTGCTGAGTGGCGGCACTCATCGCCACATTTTGTCTTACCAAAGGCGGGAATATAAAATATTTATTGTACTGCCTTTAATATACTGTATATAAAAATATATATAAATAAAAACATCTAAATATATAATTAAAAAATCCAACGCTTTATGTCAGAATTTGAAACTTTGAGCATTTTTATTGCTGTTTTTTTTCGTCAGGATAATTAAATAAATATTTTTTTTATTTATTTATTTAAAGATCCACCAACATTTGTTTACACCAATACATTAAAAAAAATACATAACCAAAGCTTAGGCTAGGTGTAACAAATTCCTATATCATCTTTCCATGTGGGGATGGAACCCACATTCGACTTCACCAATCCTAGGAACACATATAAATTTTTGTTTATTTTGGTGTAGTACTTAGAGTAGACGAATCGTCAAACGCTACAGCCTACTGATGCATTAATTTACATGTTAAAACAAATTTCATTTGAATAAGTTGACTCAATTATTATTGAATATAGGAGAATCCTTATGATGACTAAAATATTTTGTGTAAATATTTTACACTATACGAGGATAACCTATTATAGCAAAATATAAATTATGCATTTATATAATTTATTCTTTATTATGCCCAGTTTCAATGGCACTTTGAAAGGAAATCTTTATGGTAAGTTTTATCTTACCAAATATTTCAGTTACTGCAAATCGAACTCCCAACCGTCGCTTGTGCACCATTCACTTCTTAAATATTAGACAAGTACCAGCGATAGGTAAAAATGTATAAGTTTAAACAAGAATTTATCGCTATATACTTTTTACGAACTTTTCAACGGTATTCTTGAAATATTCACGATGAAGTTAAGAAAATTCAAAAGCCAACTTGCTACGCTTCAGTACAGACGTAGTGTATTTGTCTAGGAATGTACATTTGACTTCGGGAATGTTTTACTTGGCAAATAATTCGATCGCTGGTTTGTTTTAACTGTGCTACTTCCTTTTTGGATAATTAAAATTAAATTTGAATGAATATTATTCCGTCAGTTTACTTAAAATACTTTTCTAAGTAATAAGTAATATGTAAGCTTGAATGTTTTTCGGAAAAACTTGAGTAACTATTAAAAAAAAAAAGATACTGTACAAGTGGAGCAGTAGTATTGGACACGATCTTTTTACTATAGGTGTTATTGACAGCCCGTTATGTCAGGCTTGCCTCGAAAAAGAAGAAACGGCTGCCCACGTGCTTCTGCGCTATCCAGGAACAACAAACTACAGAGTATCACATCTCGGTTCAACGGGATGTCTTCACGAGATCGCCGGCAACATTAAGGGCTCGCTGGGACTCCCCGTGGAGCTGGGAAGGCTCCACTAGTGCCATTCCACTTGGCGCATATTAGGCGCGTAGATGTCGAGTTTCGGAAATAACCCCGCCCTACCAAAACCTATACCAAAAATAGGACACGATCACGATCATCAAAAACTTACATTTATTGAAACATTCTCAAGTAATGTATACTAAAATTATAAATCTGTTGTATTTGTTTAATTGTACGCACTTATCTCAGAAACTAATGAATCGATTCGTAATACTCTTTCCGAATGATTTAATGAATTTATCAAGTTAACCGCAGGGCCAAAGTCTCAAGTAAAAGCTATTACAGCATAAAATATTAAATTGCTTTACAAAAGTATTACGTTCTATTATATAATTTTCTCACTTCTTACTGAGCTTCCCGAGAATTTCAATCTAGACCCTATTGCCGTTCAAATATTTATATAGCTAGGAAATTCAAGAGCAAGCGCTACGATGCTAGTCTACAATGCTCCGGCGTAGCGACATAGCGGCGTAGCATAGTCGTAGTCTTGTAGACAAGTATAGAACAATTTAAATATTGCACAATAGAAGTAAAATTACAAGTTTAATTTTTAGATCTAAAAAATATTATACTTTTTATTGTGAGGCAGAGAAATAATTTTGTTAAGACATTCGGGACTCCATAAACAAAAAAACAAGCATGCATTAACTAGAAAATCGTGTTTCAAGCGATTTTTAATTTGAAAATCCCACATGCGGAAAGGATTTTTTAACAAAACAATTTTTTTATATATTTTGCCATAATTTGGCAGTAATTGCTTCAAATTCTAGCGTATTTAATAAAATGAAGTGTAATATGACCCAACAGTAAAATCTTTAGTACTTTACGCTATTGATATTGAAAGACTCTATTTTCCACCTTCGCACGATATTAGAGAGCTTTAGTGGCAGAACACGAAAGATAGAGAAACAAGATTACATCGAAGTTATGCAAATGTAAAAACACCTACAAACCTATAAATATTATTTCAGCAAATTAATAATATATATATTTCTCCAAATTTAGGTCGAACAAAAACTCATTCCAATACATCAATAATTCACATTCAAGCTTCCATTGCTTAGTCAGTCGTATCATATGCCTTGTAAACTTCGTGTAAAGTGGTCCACAAGTTCGCATCTTTATTTATGAGAGCACTTCCTTACAGTCGATCGCCATTTCGACGCGATCGTGCAAGTTTACTTCGCGTTCGAGCCAGTTTTTTGGCAGAAATAGTGCTTGTACAGCGTGTGCTATCTCTGCAATAACTTTTTGATAGGCGGATACATTGAGTTTGCTTTTTTAATATTTATTTGAGTTTTTATAGTATGCCCATTCGTCTTCTGTATTTATGAAGAGCTGCATTGAGATTGTCTACGAATATATACGAATTCTTACAAAAAATACTTTTTATTTTCACGGAGCAATGTAATTATAAACGGAATTGTTGGCTTATTCGTAAACATAACTTTGTAGTACTTTGTCTTGAATAATTTTTTTTCTAGACATTAAGCCTTTCGTGACGCAGAGGGACAGCGTCTTTATTTATTTTTTTATAAATATTTCGTTTGAATGTAAAATAGAGAAAGAAGTGCACAATAAGTTCATTAAGGAATTATTATAAATAAAAAAAAATCTTTGCACATGCGTAATATATATTGTTGTATATGTGTACGATCCCATCACTCAAACCGAGTCATAACGTAAAAAGTTTTCTCAAACATTTCTATGGAGGCCTATCGCTTGCGTTTTTTTAAATCTAGGTCGGTTTATGGCAATACGGCATAGAATTTTTTGATTGAATTTGATTTTATTACCAACTTCAAAAACGGAGGAGGTTATTTGTTTGATATGTATGCTATTTTTTCTAATGTAATAAGCAATTTAATGTTTTTTTAATAAATAAAAGAATTCAAAGTAATTTTTATTCGCATATTGTTTCAGTAATTTGCGGCTAACGCTTTCTACTTTAAATTTCTACTTTAAGAGAATTACTCTTCTATATGGATGAAATAAAAAAAAATTATCAAGTCAAGTATGTATTCCGCTGAAGAAAATACTATTTATAAAAATTGACAAACTTAAATTTGCGGTCGTATCCACTCATTTTGTATGAAAAGAACCACAAATATAAGTTTGTAATGGTTTCTTTCTGTGTTAAACATATTTTTTTTTGTTTTGAGATTTTTCCCTTTATATACTGAAAGTTCTCACTTATCGTCAAATTTCATAAGTCTAGGTAAATGAAGTACAACTAATAAAAGTGCGCCAAACTTAAATTTGCGTCGTATGCACTGATTTTATATAAAATGACCTAAATTATAAGCTTCTATCTATAATATATTTTTTATAGATATTTCCCCTTGGTTGTGTATAAGATATTGTATGAGTATGTCTAACTTAGTTATAACTCTAGGTTAACGGAAAGTACTCCGTAGGTTTTGATTACGCGGCGATTTTGAAAACGGGAACAATGAAAACAAAAAAAATGGTCTTCACAGATAAATAGACGGACAGACAACAGAGTGATCTACAAATAAAATATATAAACATAATAGTTAAGCATTTAGATAACACTTTATAGAGATATTATAAGATATTTTGATTTGTGTTTTTTTAAACCAATGGCAATATCAGCGATTAGCATCAATCCCCCCCCCCCCCCCTCATTACATATCTGAAAGGAGAGAATGGAGAGTTTTGATATACATTATCTCTGCTTCCATCCATAAAACTGATAAAATACAATTTTATAATACATTGGTTATTTCCATGTACTATGAGACAAAAGATTTTTTAAATTTTACATTTTGTCCCTATATTTTACATCCATCCTGTCAATCATGAATAAACTTAACTAACTTGTTGTTCTTCTATAAAGCCATTTCTTTTTCATATTTTATTTAATACTAAAGCTAACTTTGTAGCGTATTTTAATGAAAGCTATTTCGTTTATTTTTTTTTGCCCAATTTAGATCTATTCATATGAACATTGTGCCTCGGTACTATCAATTTTGATATCAAATTTAACCTATCCTAATCCACTATTTAAGTATCATTTTTGTATATTTTTATTTTAACTTTTAGACATCGTAATTTTTTTCCAGGTTTCTTAAAGTATAAGTATATCTTCTCACCAGGAAGTCAATACTTGTCAACAGATAAAACACAAAGTCTAATTGAATGACAACACTCCCCCCAAAAAAAAATCGAACCGGAAACCGTCAAAATAAAATTGAAACCCCCAACTAAACAGTACCATCCACAAACATATTCTACGCATATTACATTACAAAGCTAATATTTCAATGCCAATATTGACGCCATTTTCCCCTTCGATTTCCAAATCTGACACGACAACAGCGCCGGCTGGTGTACACGTGACTTACCGATATTAGATACTGATAGCTTAAGCTAAGTCTGTATCAATACTACTAGCATATGTACTGTTCGGTTATATCCTCTATGGTGCAAGAAGTGATTATTAATATTTTGAAAGACAACTTCTAATATTTAACAATATTTCGTTTAAAATATATAATATATGATTTATATAATATACTAGAAGCCATCACACACACATACACTCACACCAACACACACATACACTCACACTAACACACACACGCACATAGCGTCTTATTTTAAGCACGACGGTATTGAGTTCAATCCTCAGTCGGAGATATGATTTATTTACATTTTCTCGCTCTGGTAAGAAGATAAACCTCAAGATTGGGTTCCACCACTCTGAAACACTCAAATTCAAAAGGAACAGAGTATGTCAATACAAGGTTCCCTCTGGCTGCTCAGTAACTAGATTTTCATAGTTTTCCCATAAAAACATCAATAGGAGAAATATGTTATTTTTTATATAACAATATCCTATAATTTGAAATTAGTAAAAGTAACTAATAGATAATACTTATTAATTCTAAGAGGGAGAACAGTAAAAAGAATAATTTCCCTATACATATGCTTACTAAGAATCAGATAAAAAAAACCAACGTTCTTTGTTGACGTCCATGTGTATAATCAATAAATGAGCTTCAATGTGCTTGGTATTTATAATTACTGCTACTTTACTTTTTGTATAAGCTATTAATTAAATAATCAATAATTAACAATTTTTTGTATAAATGAGCTTTTATCCGCCAAACTGTGAGCGACTTTTGCCGTCTTGGTTTTGGTTCATTTGAATTCATAATTGAATGTCGTATATATATATATATATATATATATATATATATATATATATATATATATATATATATATATATATATATATATATATATATATATATATATATATATAAGGAAATATAAATTCAGTGCCACAACAAAGTGGCAGGAAGATCACTTTGTTGTGGCAGCCAATTAAAATACAAATTTCAATAAATCGAACCAAAAGCGGTTCGTAATATAACAATTTCAATAAAAGCTTGTAAAAAGTAAAAAGTATAATAATATTTTTAATTAAAACAAAATCAATACTGTTAGAACGCAATAATTAGGTATATTAATTACTTTAAGATCGAAATTGTGTCCAATATATTTTTCTTAAAATCCAAGCTTTCTTTGTTCAAAGCTCTAATTAAAGTTATAGATGAATTTCGATTTTTTAAAATGTAAGCGACAGAGTTTTAACAGGTAGCTAGAGTAATTATACTGTTTACTTTTAGTTCTGGTTTTACAAAAGTATTACTGGTATAAGAAATCCTTTAATGTAAAATTATAAATTAATTGGGGCCTACTTTAGAAACAATGATGAATTGTGATGATAGAGTTTATTTACCATTTTACTATATGAATTAAGTAATATCATACGGAAATACGGAGGCTAACATGAAAGTAAAGGACAGTTACAGGCAACAGATATTTAAGTTCTGTTAAGAAGTAGTGTCGTTGAGAAGACAGTATAGACATAGTTTCGCTAGTTTTATCATTTAAATTGTTTTCAGTAAAGGCAACCAAATCGTGTCCATACAATTAAACTCTAAATTAATAAAAAATTATGATTTTAAGAATACATCTAAAGGTACTATCGTTGTGCATTGAAACAACATTTGACTGTCTGACGCATTAATAGTGGACTCAGACAAAACAAGGCGTAGGATGCCGCTACGAAATGCTACGCATATAGCGTAGCCTCCAAATCGATTGAAACCTGCATTTTCTTCTCTCTACCCCTCTACTTGGGATAGTGCGTGAAACCACAAAGGTATATAAAAAAATTGCAAGAAGGCATTAAATTTTTCGCCACTTCCTACAACTTAGACTGTTTACTAATGCCAAGGTTTTATTTGGCAGTCAGAATGATATACGGACTTTCATTAGTGGCTAACAACGCAAGGTACCGACCCCGACTATTTGTTGCCTTTTTTACAAGGAACGGTTTCCTTCCTATACATTTGTACATTGTAATATGTTGGCCAGCTACGTAATGAACTTCGAATCTTAATCAACTACTTAATTAGATTTTGTATTGGAAATTATGTTATACGTGGAGGTATAAATAATCGTTCTCTTTCCTTTGATTTTGTTTTTCCTTGCTTTATATTGCATATAGTATTGTAGAAGTAGTATCGCGTACACGTAGCCTAGGGGCATGCCGAATTCGTCTATAGAATGTATGCTGGGCAATGAAAATAACTTATTTTCTCGACCGGATACCGTAACCCATAGATAGCTGCTTGTGTATAGTTATACCCAAGCCCACTGTGCTACGAAAGCTTCGACTTTTTTTTAATATTTACATATAACAGTATCCTAATTAGGGATTATGTAGATAAATATTAAGCGATATAACTTGCATTTTTTTGTGACCAGCTTTCTGGTAAAACAAAGTGCGACGTTGAGTTGCTCTCATCACATTGTCTTAAATTATAAAGTGGATATCGTAATATCAAAGGCACTCAATTATATCTGCATTACCTGCTTATTGTGGAAAAATAAATTGCATAGCTGTCAAAATGTCTAAAATAAATTTACGTCACTGAATTTGAAATCGGTACGTTCTCCACAGAAAGAGAATAGCACCATAATAAGCAAATATAATTTCTACAAATCCAGATATTTTGAATAACAAACTCATTTGAAACAACAAAACAGTCATTTATTTGGCCAAAACTTGAATCCGGGGGTGATGTGAACGCAAATATATAAACATTCTCGTCACAGTAACGGCTGTAGACATAAAACCGGTAACGCTAGCCCAATGAGAACCAACTAAACAATAGTGGCGAATAAAAATAAATGACTCTCTCGCTTCCTTCGTCTAAGTTTTTGTGAGTCCATCGGAAGGTCTTTAGAATGAGTAGTGGGTACTGTTAGCAAAATAATTATATAAATATTATCTACTCAAATCATATAAAAATAAAGTATGTGTCTGGTTGAATGCGCTAATCTCAAGAACTATTGGTTTTAATTAAAAAAAATTGTGTTGAAAATATCATTTAACAAGAAGTTAACTTTTCCCAGTAACACATTGTTATAAGCCAGACTAAGCCATTCCCTTGGACACTTAGGAAACGTCGGCCTAAAGTCACAAATAAACTAGTGTAATAAAACACGAAAGCAATTCAGTGTTCTAAAAAAAAAACCAGGCAATCGCACAGGGGTCTTATTTTGTATAAAAAAAATCATATGTTACATGAGAAACGCCGAGGGATTCTATTATATTATACTTTATGCTACGAATATAGTAAGTATCGTAATAAATATTATAATAAAATAAAATCTAATTCATTAATACAATTTAATAGAAACATTTGTTTGCTGTCTGTACATATCCGGCAAGTGGGGGTAAGAGAAGTAGGGGTCTGATATCCGCCACGGCGCCGCTACGACGCTAACCTCTTTATAACTTTGACTGACCTATCACTGAGCAAACTATAAATATATTTAATTTCATATTTTTACTTTTCATATCCACGAGTATATCTACTGGCTCAGTGGTAAAACCTGACAATAAACGCATTGAGTGCGGCTTCATCACATTAGATCGCTCTATCCTATATATATAAAGTATACAACAAGTTTTAAAAAATATTAGAATTATAATCCTAAAGGAATTCGAGCTCTTCATTCCTTCAAATTCTTTAAAACATTGTAGGTTGTGGGATAATAAAAAAATGAGAAACGTGGTAGCTTCACCGTTTATTCCGTATATACTTCAATAGCCAAATAGAACCGAGTGTCAAGACACTATTTTGTTCATTTTGCGTTCGAAATTCAGAAATTGCGAATTGCGAAGACATAGAAATCGAACCTGCATCCATTCAAGTAGTAAAATAATAACCAACTTAAACAAATTAAGTTCTATAGTCTGATTTCATCTTAACCAGCTTTATTATTCATAATAAGCTTGTTATATCACAAATTTATTAGGAATTAAACTCTAACTTTGCAAAGTGTGTAAGAAGTTATGCTTACTCAAGTCATAAATATAAGGAAGAATGGCAAACTTAATTACATCGGCTGCTTTAACTTTTCAATCGCGCACGTTTTGATTGGAATGTTACCCCCAGTGTCCCTGAACAATTACGACTTTTATCCCAAAAGCTCCCACCCCATTGATATTATCATAACCACAAATTGGATACCGATCGCTATAAATTTGTATACAAATAACTACTATATTGACTCTATGTGGCGTCGTGACGCAAGTGTCTGTCTGTAAGCACTACGGTTGTGGATTCGATTCCCGCTATGAGAAATCCAAATTTACTTGATCTAGTAACAAGACAAAGCGTGACATCTCGAAAATTGGGTGGGAAATGGAGGACGAAATGTCGTTACACTATTTTCTCTCAATAAAAGCTTCATGCTGTTTTTTTTCTGTAGTAGAGACTCTATAGAGGTTTACGTCCTAGAGTTATGAAATTTGACAATAAGTTAGACCTTATAGTATAACCAAAAAGAAAAGTCCAGAAATTTAGAATTTATAGATATTTCCCAGAAAAAAACGATTACAAACTTACAGTGTAGTTCATTTCATACAAAATGAGTCCATACAATCGCAAACTTAAGTCTGTCAACTCTAATTAGTTGTATTTTATTGACCTAGATTTAGTACTTACATTATATATAAAAACCATTACAAACTTATATTTGTAGTTAATTTTATACAAAATTAGTGGATACGACTGCAAATTTAACTTTTTTAATTTTTATAAGCAATATTTTCCTCAGAGGTATACCTAAAATCTTGAACGGAACTTAGTGTTAAGACACTCCGTTGTCCGCTCTCCGCTCTCCGCCCAATTTTTAAACTGCTTGATGACTGGTATAACTTAACATGGCACACAGATAAAAAGCTAATAAATATTAATTAATTAATATTATATTAATAATATTTTTCTTTTAATTAATATATATATATATATATATATATATATATATATATATATATATATATATATTATATATATATATATATATATATATATATATATATATATATATATATATAATGAATAATGTAGGGTTATTATATGTATATTAAAAATTTAACATTAAAAAAAAATCTAAATAAAATAAAAAAATAATACATAAAATTTTATGTTTTACAAAATTTATTTTAAATTTATTTTACACATAAATTTTAGTGTTAATTTTTGATTATTTAAATAATAGTTTATAGTTAAAGTAGTAATTAGTATTAAAAATTTAAGAAATTAAGATTTATTATGATTTAGTAATTAATAACTAATTTTGTGCCAGCAGTTGCTAAAATAAACTTATTCTACAACACAAAGACATTTCTACCAAATAATTTTATATTTCCCGTCTACAAAAACATTGAATCGTACTTAAAAGGGATTTCCACAGTTTTTGTACCGGAAATCGACCGGAAACAGCGCAGACGCTTCCTTATTTGGTTTGAAGGTGAGAATATTGAGATTTGTGTAGGGATCCTCGTAAAGACAAGTCTTAAGATTTCGTCATAAATTTTATCTTCACTATTTTCAGACTTAGGTTGAACGTAGTACATAAACATATTAGATTTTAAAAGGTTTAACTGAGCTCGACTTCGAGAACTAAAATATTCCCCGCCTTGTTGACAGACTGACCTTTAGTAATAATGAAGGAATAATCATATGTTTCAAGTAGTTTGTCCGCCATTTTGTCGTGGCCATCTTAGATTTATAACATTATAAATCTAAGATGGCCACGACAAAATGGCGGACTACACTTTAGTAAAATGCCCTCAATTTCAGTATCACATTAAATGCCTTAGCTTAGGGAAATACATTAATAATAAATAATCTAAAAAGCTAGAAATAAATAGCATAACAAAAGAACCAAATCTGCAATCATTGCATATAGTCCATCACTTCCCAACTAAGCTACCGGAGCGCAGTATAAATTAATTAAATATATTTTATATGCCGGTGCTCCTGGTTATTACTAATTTTAATTGCCTCCTGGCCACTTTACTAGCAATCGTGCCGTATTCGTTGTGAACTAATTTTATACGCAGCCTGGCTACTTCATACATATGTACATATATTGAATGAACATTTTAAAATATGAATATTTATGAATGGCTTTTTGAAATTCTGGCAATCTAGCCTATAATCAGTAGCCTACAATCCGGAATAGGTGATTTGAGCAAAATAAAAAAAAAATCTGTATTCAATTAGGCCATTACAAGTACTTTTTAGTTGTCAATTTACATTGAAGTGTCAGTAGTGTCAGTCGTACATACATATGGAACTTGTATAGAATAACGTTAATATCATTTTTATTATTTATTATTGGTTGTGATTATAGCTATGAATGGTGTAAGATATATAACACATATATAGCAACAGGTAATCTCTATATAACTCGCTTTTACCAGCGACTTTGCCACATAGCAGATTCTTAATACCTCGAATTAACTTTGATGCACAATAGTTGGGAAGAGATATGTCAATTCGAACCAGTAGTCAATGCCATTAGTCCATCCAAGTCCAATCAAAATGGCAGGACAAAGTTAATAAAATGGTAGTACAAAACACCGTCTTATAGCTGATTAGCGATTTCTTCCAGACAACATTTGAATTTGGAAATGTAAAGTATTTATGATATATTCGTACTAATATAAATAAAACTTAACACGTCAATAATTCATTCTCCCCGAACAGGAATCGAACCCGCTACCGTCGCGTCTATGCTCTGCCGCTACAATTTAAACCACTGTAGGATTTCATATCAGCACATTACAATCAATTGAGTCTGAATAATTTTATTTATATCCGGAGCATTCGTGCCGCTATAAATCATTTCGCCTTTTATCATTTAATCTATTTATACATTGTTAACGTAACATGACGTTGCGATATGCGGTCATATACTCGTATGAAGAGAATTGCAAATGAAAATGAAAAATAAAATTTATTTGTGGTCGTCGTAGCATCGTTGGCATGTGGTTCCGGATTCGAATATTTTTAAGGGGATACCATATGGGATACTTCACCACTGTTTTAAGCTTATTTTAGAGCTTACTTTATTGCTTATTGAAATTACTTAATTGAAATGACATTTCGTTATGTATCAGGTGATACCTAGATTTAGGCATTTCCTATCAGATAGATTAAAATCTAGAGAATATATAACTTGTTAATTGTTCTAAGAATCGGAACTGATACATATATAGGGGTACGTATATAAGGTAGTACCAATAGGTGTAAGTGAAACGTAACTAAAGATTCAGGTCATTGTTGTCTTAGTGGGATGGCATCAGGCTATAAACGCAAAAATGGTGTTATTTATTTTCATCACCCCGCTCTGGATCAACAAAGTGCGACGTTCAATTGTGAGTTCACTATACAATATCTCAAATTGAGAGCTTAAAGCTCTCCTCAATTCTGGCGGAAAGCACAGAAGGGAGGTGTCTATACCAATATCTCTCTACTTACACTGCTATATCCTAAATGATAGAGTGTAAAGCTGATAATAAACTATATAACGTTTTTAAATTCACACATAAAGCTATAATGAGTATCTAATTGAACCTAGTATTAAATCATAACTTTTTACAGCCCACTTTTAAGGCAAGCCATACTTTCTTCTACCTCTTCCTTCTTTATTGTCTTACTAAACTGAACATATGAAACTATTGTATTTTAACATAAATCAAAGTAGGAATAGAATCCACAGCCTTCGAATATCGAGGCAGGGACATTCAAAAGGTGTTATTTAATTAACAGAATTCGATAGGAGTGTCCTAAAACCGAGTAAACGGACTCAACGTTATACAAGTGTCATAAATAAGCTACCGTATGCTGCGTTTTGCTGCTAACCGGCTATTTAGCGGTCATATCTAAACGTTTACAAGGCTGTATAGTTTGTGGAAGAGGTAAAATTTTATATTACGCTTTGTTTACATATTCCTTTTAACTACACTAGCGACAGGTTTGTGTCTTCGTCCTCTTAATCGATATTCTCTGATTAACTATAATATCAACTTTTTTATTTATGAACCGATTGAAATAAAACATACACTAAATATTAAGAGAGGCTTACCATGGTACATTATTAAAAACTGCTTTTAAATCGATTCAGGCGTTTTTGAGATTAGCGTGCACAAACGCACAGATGGACAAAAAAAAAATATATATATATATATATATATATATATATATATATATATATATATATATATATATATATATATATATATATATATATATATATATATATATATATATATATATATATATATATATATATATATATATATATATATATATATATATATATATATATATATATATATATATATATATATATATATATATATTGTGAAATCTACTAGTGTGATAAACACCCCCAATAATAGTTTTAACTCTAATATAGCTTAAGTAAATCAATTATTATCTGTGAAACAAACTAAATTTTGAATATAGATATAAAATATATAAAAATGACACGTAATCGATAAAGGAGGTACAAATAGTTGTACATTGCTGTCGATCCCAGAATTCTCTTACTGAGACAATTTCTGTAATTCGTCGTAAATATGTATGACAGCGAGTCTTACGTTTAATATCTCTATTATTTTCTAAGATATCTTGTTATGAATGTAATAATACTATGACGTATATAATATATTTGTTTGGGTTATTTTTTTAATATGTGTAGAAATAAAAAAATAGTTAACAGTAATTAAGATATAAGATAAGGATATTTTTTACATCTTATTAACATATAAAGTTCTATTGAATATTATTTAGTTTAGACAGAGCTAGCAAAGTAATTTTTAATTAAATATGTTTTCGTAATGTGTTTTACAGCACGTCACTTAAAATCTTCGACACTTTCGTCCTTGCTCTGATAAAAGATGAATATTTTATACATATACATATTACATATTAATACATATTTTAGACATAAATCGTATTGTCACTGTCTATCAGTAAATCCACATATTGCTGGACCAAAACTAAAAATATTTTACTATAAAAAGCACATTTACACTACAATATTATACATATTGTTTACTTAAATTTAGCTTCACGTTGTATCCCGCACAAAGCCCGCAAAGACTCTGCTTCTACTTTCCGCCATTCGAGGCATTGCGTGTTGAGTGGCGGAACTTAACGCCGCGCTTTGTCTTGTTGCCAGAGCGAAGAACATTAAAATAGTTCATTTTCCCCGAGTGGGAATTGAACCCACAAACGGTCGCATTTACAGGCAGACGCAATACCTACTGCGTCACGACGTTCTTTATATTGTTTACTTTACAAAGATAAAAAACATCAATCATATTTTGACAGATTATAAACATATTAAGCAATGAATTAATATGAAAATCCTTGTGTGGTTGTGTGTATATGCACACATCGAATTTGAAACCACCGTAGCGTAAGAAGGCCCTGAGGTACACCGAGGGCCTTGTGAAGGATACTGGAGTCCGATAGATGATAGATGAGGGCGGCCCAGAACCGGTCTTTATGATGCTCATAGTGAGGGCCTTTCTCCAGCAGCAGATGTCTCCTGGCTGATATAATCGTGATGATAATGATAGTGTAGTTAAGAAGTGCAAGACAATATAAGAATATTAACAAAGGATAGTTATTAAGTAGATCGCGCTGTAGTTTCATCACCCAATATTTAATAAACACTTAAAAAACGGAGTGTCTTATATGAAAATATATTTTTTTAATGATCGAATTATTGCGTAAAGAGTGGATCGAACTCGGTATTGCACATTATCTTTTTTTCCCTGGAATCGAACCCACATCCGTTGTTTTATAAGATGTATGATGCAATTTCGATGCTCCAAGTCCTCAATGAATATGCTTAAGTTGACACATCCAGTAAAACTAAATCCGTGCATACTGATCGTTTTGGACCAACACCAAGGCAATTAAACCGTTGCTGTTGCGATGTGCCGCCTTCCGTCCGCGCGATTTGATGGTTAACGCGCTCCCGTTATTTTTTTTACTGTGTTTTACAGGAATTGTTTGCGTTTTAGTTGGTATTTGAGGATAGTATAGTATATATATATAATATGTTTCTTTTTGTCATGGCGTATCGAACACAAATAAATTCGCCAATGTCATGTTATGTAGAGAACATACGAAGATCTTAAAAAAATTTAATAAAAATTAACGTCATAAAATAAAAATAAACATTACCCTAAGAATATTGAAGTATGTCAGAATATATGGTGAGATATACCTATATATATATATATATATATATATATATATATATATATATATATATATATATATATATATATATATATATATATATATATATATATATATATATATATGCGATATTAATGTTACATAATAGTACATAAGTGGTAAACAATTATATCTGTGAGATAAATGGTTTTTAGATGTTATGATGTCTATGTTTTGCATTGCAATGTAATAATAAATTATATAAGTAAATTATATATATCTCAGAAAGCGGAAATAACAGCAATCGAACTGCCAACCTAGGACAATAATCAGCAAGTTAAGATTTACACCACAGTGGTGTTAACGTTAGACCTTTAATTTGGTTAAAGCAACCATTAGTTGTTCATTTAGATTCATTTTATTCAAAGGAATTCTATCGCCAAGCAAAGTTTCAGTATGAAATCGGTTATAGGCTTTTAATGCATACAAATGGCTTATTACAAAATGTATGGTGTTGAAACGACATGGTGTTATATTGTAGAGTTGATCTTTGGTTGTATTTTTTTTTACTTTTTAACGAATTTTTAGTTTTAAAGAAATAATAGAGAACCGTCTGTGCTTGTAAATGCCATGGTTTGTAGGTTCGATTACCACTTGGATAAAATGATATATATTCATTTTCATCGCTCTGGTAACAAGGCAAATTGCGGAACTGATATTGGCTACTCAAAACGCGATGCCTTGAAAAGCGGAATGCGGGGAATGGAGTCCGATACCCTCTGAGAGAGGAGAACTGTTCCCTCTGCCTACCTTGAGCGTGGAGCTAAATAAATATTTAGAAAATGTCTGTATAACACAGGTTTACACTGTTCACTATTGCACTGTCTTCTTCTTCTTGGCATTAGTCCCGGCTTTTGCCAGGGTCTGCCTTCCGACTAAGCCTACTCCACTTTGCACTGTCTTTAACATCCTCAGTGGACAATCTATTGGCTCTCATGTCTTGTGTCACGACATCCAGCCATCGCTTCCAAGGGCGTCCGGGTGGTCTAACTCCAGGGACAGACATGTCAAGGCACTTCCTTCCAACATAGTTCTCAGATCGGCGCATAACATGGCTACACCATCTCAGACGACGCTCTTGGAGCTTATCCGCTACGTCACGGACCCCAAGACTACCTCAAACGAATGTGTTGCGTATGCGGTCGGACCGCGTAACGCCACACATCCATCTCAGCATCTTCATCTCCGTGACGTGAAGCTCCTGAGAGTGCCGAGATAATGTTGGCCAACATTCGCTGCCGTATAAAAGAACCGGCTCCAAGGTACCTGAACTTCTCCGACTTAACGGCTGGCTCAGGCCCGATATGGATGGTGCTCGAGTCCAGGTTCCCGCAAGCCATGTACTTGATCTTCGACACATTCAGTTTGAGACCACCTTTCTCAAGAGCACCCTTCCAGGCGTTCACTTTACGCTCCAGCATCAGTCGGTTCTCGTCGATGAGTACTATGTCATCGGCATACATCATCAGCCACGGAGGCTGGCATTGGATGTGAGCCGAGACAGTATCCAGCACTACATTAAATAAGAACGGACTAAGAGCTGAGCCCTGGTGATCCCCTACTGTAATCGGGAAGGGCTTGATGTCGCCAACAGCGGTCCTAACCACTGAAGCGAAGTCATTGTGCATATCTCTGATAACCTCAATATAGGCTTCAGGGATCCCCTTGGATCGCAATGCCCACCAGATACACTGACGTGGCACACAGTCAAAGGCCTTCTGCAGGTCCAAAAAGGCCACATGCAGAGCTCTCCTTTTTTCCCTGTAAGCCTCCATCAAAGCTCTGAGGGCAAAAATGGCGTCCATAGTGCCTGATCCTGGTTGAAACCCATACTGAGACTCAGAGGCAGTACATTCTTGGCGGAGCCTGAGGCCGATCATGCGCTCGAAGAGCTTCATGGTGTGGCTCATAATCTTAATGCCCCTGTTACTACCGCAATCTTGAACACTGCCCCTTCCTTTGTAAATAGGGATAATAAAGCTTCACCCTGCCTATATGACACCGTCTAGTCAGTAAATAATCAATTTGAGTTGAGTGGGACCCGTTCTTATACGTTATAAGGTGCTGAGGTTTCTTCTGGAAGAAAGTGTTCACGATGGCCAGATCAGACGCAATGCAGGTTCTTAGAATATTTTCTCCCTCTGCATTGCGAAGACCATATTCAAAACCCCCGTGAACACGTTCATACACTCAGCGACCCTACCCACGTGACCGTTTAAGTCCCCCCTAACTAAGATCGCTTCGGTAGACGGTATAGCGAGTAGGACCTCTTCATACTGCTCCCAGAAAGTCTCCTTTTCAGCCGCGCTACAACCCGCCTGGGGAGCATAAGCACTGATTAAGTTTGTGATAATGCCCTCGATTAATACCTTTATCCGCATCAAGCGGTTGCAGCGGCGGTCAACTTCAAGAAACCAATTCTGAAGCTCTTCAGAAAGCGCTACCGCCACACCGTTTTTGAATGTAGGTGACCCAGTGTATATAAGGCGGTAACCCTGCCCGATGTTACGAGACTTATTGCCCTTCCAGCGAGTTTCCTGAAGGAAAGCATACTGGACTTGACGTCTCATGAGTACATCTGCGAGTTCTCTGCATCGTCCGGTTAGAGAGCCAATATTCCATGTTGCAAAGCGGAGTTTCCGTCTGGGTACTGACGTCGTTAGCCGTGCCCGTACTTGACACGGTAGCCCTTGTCCACTTGTGATGTGCCTGCGCGTCGTTTAGCGGCGACGCCCTAGCCATACCCAGCTTTTGTCTAAATCGGTCCATACGAGTGGCGAAGTGGTTTTTAGTGGAGCGATTGCCATCTGACCTCCAAACCCATTACTGGGAAAAACCAAGAAAGGAAAGGGAATAAGAGGCAGAAAGACTTGGAATATAGGGGAGGGACACCACTTTCATGGATTGGATCGGGTTATGAAAGTGGTGGCTCGAGGTCCCGGGGTCGCGTACCCGTATGCCGAAAACCAAATATCGGACAGATAATTGGCTAGACACCCTCTGTCTGTCTGTGTGCAAATAACTAATAATATATATATATATATATATATATATATATATATATATATATATATATATATATATATATATATATATATATATATATATATATATATATATATATATATATATATATATTAGTTATTTGCACACAGTTATATGGCGTTGGCATCTCAGTTATATGGCGTTGGCATCTCAGAGGGTGTCTAGCCAATTATCTGTCCGATATTTGGTTTCCGGCATACGGGTACGCGACCCCGGGACCTCGAGCCACCACTTTCATAACCCGATCCAATCCATGTAAGTGGTGTCCCTCCCCTATATTCCAAGTCTTTCTGCCTCTTATTCCCTTTCCTTTCCTGGTTTCTCCCAGTAATGGGTTTGGAGGTCAGATGGCAATCGCTCCACAAAAAACCACTTCGCCACTCATATGGACCGATTGGTCTTAGTCGGAAGGCAGACCCTGGCAAAAAGCCGGGACTAATGCCAGGAAGAAGAAGAAGAAGATATATATATATATATATATATATATATATATATATATATATATATATATATATATATATATATATATATATATATATATATATATATATATATATATATATATATATATATATATATATATATATATATATATATATATATATATATATATATATATATATATATATATATATATATATATATATATTATATATATATATATATATATATATATATGAAAAAAGTTACATTTATTTATTTTCCTTTAAAACAAAACTGTCTAATAAATAGCACACCATCGTTACAACTCAAATCCCATGAAACCTGTCCTATTGTATATTAAATGAACATATTCTCCATGTGAGCCGATTAAGCCGATAGGTCAAATGCTAACCGTTTCAATTCTATTTTCCCGTAAAATAGGCCACTTCGGAATCGACTGAACGCATTTATGCCGTTGACAGTGTGTCAATCACAGCATTTGAAATGTGGATATGTATTATGTACATTTTCACAGGTAGACGTAATTCGGTGTATGTTTTTGTATGTATATAAATATGTGTGTATGTATATACCAGCGTGTTTGATAATGTTGTATTCTAGTTAGGAAGTTTCTAAATGAATTCGACGTTTTTTTTCTTATTGGACAAAGCTTTTTTATTTTTTTATTTTTTTGCTTTATTTCATATGGAAAGCAAAGCAGAGAAACTCTCTGCTTTACATTGTTCTCCGCGCTCCGTTTGACTTCAGATATAGCGGCTAGCACAGTTCAACGCTGAGCTTTGAGAGCGAGGCAGTGTAAACAATTACTAGGCGTAAAGTAGGCGTCGAATTTACAATCTAAAAAACCACTCTCTCTCTCGCTCATAAATAACCAAGAGATCGTGACTATAGAATACTATTAGAGAGAGCTATATTTGGAATGTGCGGAAAGTGGAGAATTAAAAATTTTAACACTAATTTTATTCTTTGGATAATACGGTTAACATAAACTATTTAAAAATCTTTTCGCTACAATATAACCGACATAATTCAAAATATTTACTTTAAAACTGGTACTAGTTAGTCTACATTCTGTATGCGTTTCCTCTGGAGCCTAATGTTTACATTACATAACTCTGTTTCCCGTTCCCCAGC
The DNA here is from genome assembly GCA_037127375.1 of Dione juno. Classification (NCBI taxonomy): domain Eukaryota; kingdom Metazoa; phylum Arthropoda; class Insecta; order Lepidoptera; family Nymphalidae; genus Dione; species Dione juno. Next base: position 1,228,593 of record JAXRJS010000016.1, on the reverse strand, counting down.
ACATTTTCGAGACATTATATGAATAATAGCGGAGCTCAACGCCATGTTTTGTCTTGCTACCAAAGTGAAGTAAGAAACTTATTGCATACCCCCGCAGAGGAAATTGAACCGACTACCGACGCGCATATAAACTTGTACTGTATATCTACGTATATATTATCATTAAAAAAATCTAAAGTAGCAATTTGTACATAAGTATAACAAAGTGACTTTAAAAGCATAAGATAAGATTACGTTGAAACGTTTTCAAATGATAATTTTCAGTACCCGCCATAATAAAAGGAAATTTGAGCGTTCACTTGAACGTGGTGTCGGCAAATTCATTTTTCTCGCTTCGGCGGATTGTAATCAAATTGCTTCCCGTTCCTGTAGACTTGAAGACTGGTCTTGTATATTTGTATACACGAGAGAAATATTATGGTATTTTTCCTAATAATTGGTTCGATTTTAAAAAAAAAATTACTTCTCGCTTCTTCCAAAGGAATGCGTGTTGAGAGACGGAACTTAACACTGTGTTTTACTTTGTTACCACAGCGAGGAAATAAAATAATAAAAATCCCCAAGGTTGTAGCAGATGATGAACTGTTGCATATAACGTACCTACACATTGGATTTACAGTCAAATGTCAATCACAGTTTTTTTTTTATATTAACCAAAACTTTAAATAAAGTATAATTATCGTCTAATTTGTAAAAATTAAAAAAGATTTACTCATAAAGCAAATATATATGTAGGTCATGGGTTCGAATTTTACTTGTTTCTTCTAGAGGAAATCATTCAACTTTCATACTAAATAAATTATTTAGTACTTCACTTCACTTCACTTCACTTACTTGAAGCCGCTACTTTAATACAGATATTTACACACAATAAGTGACAGTAACAAAAAAAAATATCAAAATCAATAAAAAAAAATACATGGCTTAGTAATAAATTTATTGATCGCAATTTTTAAATTTTATGTTGTGAACTTTTTGCTAGCGACCTTGCTCATTTTATTAAACAGCTTTAAAAATGAAAGGATTACAGTTTGCAACTTTTTAACTATGTTTAATCGAATAACAAATCAATATAGCACTATGGTGAACAACAGGATAAGCCTGTTCTAAATCCGAAATTAATAGATTTAGTATACCGTACAAAAGCTTGTTATTATTTTATACATTTGTCGTTTATTTTAATCGAGTATATGTTATTTTTTATAGTAAAAACTTTTTTATTAAAACTACTTTATGTTATGTCCCGTATATAGCAGTTTACTTAGTGTTAAAACACTCTGTGATCCACTTTTCGCCTTTCGAGATTGTTTGTGTCAGTTGTGCCAGAGAATGAAAATAATTAATCTCCACAAGTGGAAATCGAACCTACTATCCTTGTTTACAGTGAGACCAATACACCTACTTTTTTATTGAGTAGCTATAGTATTTATTTATGCTATAGTTACATTAATATAAGATTAGAATTGAATTACTGAAAAGACCATCGCAATAGAGACAGTATCTGGATATAGCTGGTTCAAATCATTGTAAGCGGTAATGAAATGACTTTCCACTTCACTTCTTTTCTAAGACAAAGTGCGACGTTTAGTTAAAGCTCAAAATGTTATACGAATTTGTATTGGGAAGAATTTAGACGGCTTGAGGAAAATCTAGCTTCAACTAGCTTCTCCTGAACCTTTATATTTCTTACAGCTAGCTCATTTCTAATATTTACCATATTCGGCCACGCTAACCTATTAACGTGTTATAGACAAACACGTAAATCCCCAGGTGTATTGACAGTATTTCACAGTTATCGCGCCACGATACGCCCAGTATATCCCCAGATGTATTTTAAACTATATTAACAATAATAAATTTTAGTATAACGCGAAAGCTTCGTTGCTCCTTTAGTATTTATTTGACATGAACTTTTATTGGTCCCTGTATTATGAAAATAATGAAAATAGAACAGTACTTTAAGATTTTTGGTTTTTAGATTTTTGAAGCTGTGTAGTAGGTAGGTGTGGATTCAATCTCTGCTTGGGGAACGAATTATTTCTCTCTACATTTCTTCATTCTGATAGACAAAGCACGGCCTTGAGTACCGACACTCAACACATTTTTCACAAAAAAAAATTAAAAACAACTTTTTTATATAAACTTCAATTGAGAAATCCAAAAATTTTGTAAGCTATGTTATTTTTTTTTGTTATTGTCATTATTATTCTAGTTATAGTTATAGACGAATGTCACTTCACATGGTATCGTTTTTTAAATAATAAACATATTGCGCTCAATTTTAATTAACTTAAAAACTCCTAACAGTTTTTAAAGGCAAAGTTAAACTATTTTTCTTTACTGTCGATGGGTTGATAGCTTGATAGGTTGATTTATACGAGAAGTTGGTAAAGTGTCTGCAATGAGATTACTTTCCGCGCCTGATGTAAGAACAAGAGCAATACGACTATGAAACTATTTACATTATATAAAATTGTCACTGTCATGGCGTGTTTGTAATATACACAATATATATATATATATATATATATATATATATATATATATATATATATATATATATATATATATATATATATATATATATATATATATATATATATATTATATATATATATATATATATATATATATATATATATATATATATATATATATATATATATATATATATATATATATATATATATATATATATATATATATATATATATATATATATATATATATATATATGGTATCATATTAATAGTAAAAAGCTTTCCCATCGAGTAACAATAAATCAAGCACATAGATACGGTTTTCTCTGATTTCCTCCTAAACTTGAAACCTTGCATATCGACTGGCGGTACACAACGCCGCATTTTCTATAAAGCACTCTATGTAATCTATCAATAAAGATGTTTTTTTAAAATCGATAATTTATTTCGAGGTCGCATAGAGAACCAATGTTGAAAAGCTTAATTTTACGCCTTCCTCCCAAAGTTAAGATATTGGGTATTTACTTAACAGAAATTTGTCTTACAAGTACACAAAAACTGAAAATTATTAAAGATTTTTTTTTTTTTGCAATACAATATGTGTTGTACAATATTTAAAAAATATACTATGCATATAAAAGAAATCAATGTACGTACGTCCAAACGAGACGGGCAATGCACTTGTTCTTTGAAGGTTGATATTTATTAGAAAAATTCTGTCACAGACAATTTTCTAAGAATCTTAACAGATATTTAAAAAAAAAAACTTGTATTTATATTATGAGAATAATCTAAAATCTTTATATTGAAAATGTTGAAATAAATATTATATTCTATAGCTTTAATACTTCAAATTGTAATACTAGCAATAGTAATGGCCGCCTTGGGCAATTTTACATTAGCTATTGAAACGGTGAGTTCATTTTTTTTCGTGTATTAATAAAAGATAAATGTCATATAGTAATAGTAATATTGAATATTGTAAATATTTTTCTTATATTCTTGTCAACTTGATTAGAGCGGCGTTAAGTTGTGCCATCGAATTTGCAACGAGGTCTTGAATCTGGGCAGAAAGCGGTTCCAGACACTAAGCTAGGTCTCTAGCTGCTCTGTTATATATGATTACAATACAAACCACGAAATGTCTCAAAAATTGAGTGAAACCGAGGGTATTGACACTAGGTTACCTGTGCCTATCTGGTGTTAGAAAAAGTGCGTGAAAAAAAAATAACTTTAACAATGAGAAAATTCCCAATACTATGACGTCATTCACAGACGATCGAATAAAACTTCTTCACGTTAAAAGAGTAGTTCATACAGCCTATATTTTATGGTAAGAGAATCTAAGTTGTAAAGATTGTTTTTATGTTTGATTTTACGACGAAACTTACTACCCTTGTTTACATCGCGTCGGGGGGTTTTTGATTAAATAAATTACATGGACCTTGAATATAGGAATATAGCCGAGTTAGCTTTTTTTTTACTATTTTTTGTTAATATTTTTAGTTATTTAAGTTTTACGCAAGCATTATTTCTGGGAATGAAAGCAAGAATTATGACTTGGAGAGAATAAAATGATATTTCGGTAGTCAACATTAGTGACGACCATTTATGTAGCGTTGCGGCTTTTGAGTATTATAAATTTGTAATAAATTATATTTGTTTCATACCTGTACTAATATCTCCGCGCGGCGTTGAGTTCCGCCACTCAAAATGGCGATCGATGGCGGGAAGTGCGGAACGGAGTGTCTTAACACTAGGTTCTTTCAACCTACGGTTCCCTCTGCCTACCCTGATATATGCGGGATACAGCGTAAATCTAAATATAATATATAATATAAATACTAATATCTCGAACTCAGAAAAAAAATATTTATATGTCCATATCTGATTTCTATTTCTTACTAACTTTTAATATACATGCATAACTACATGCTTTATCACTAGAGGAATAACCAGAGAGGACGGGGCACCAAACACTACGGTCCCTACATACCTCTCGTCCTCTTCCATTGTCAATAACCTCTGCATCTCTGCATACATGCCCTCCGACGGGTCCTCATGTTTTTTATATCACTTTCCTTTAGTATCTTTGACACCGTGTTCTAGAAGGTCAACCGAAGTCCCCCGTTACCATCAATAGTATAATTACTTAAAAATATTAAATCTAAAATATTAAATCTTAAATCTTTTAATAATTAAAAAGGATTTTATAATAGTACAATCGTAAAGACAGATCTTAGCTTAATAATATGAATCACTTTACCCGGAACTCTTATATCATGAAACGATGCGATATCTTCATAACGAAGTTCGTTACGGCGATGCAACAAAAGACTGACTTAATGAGTTTCAAATATTTAATTTTGACGTTCGGTCTCTGGATAATAATCTTAAATGGTATAAAATATATTTATTTTTATAAAAAAAAAAACCAATTATTTTTATAGAAATATGATCGAAGCGGGATTTGAAACAGCGCCTCTCGATAACCGCTTGAACGGCTTCCAAGAGGCGCTAGTTCGAATCCCGTTACGCTGTTTTTATTATTTCTAAAAGTATTTTAGAGTAATACACTTACAATTAATTATTGTTAATTAATATTATCTTTAACTAATCTACTCCATGTTCTTCCTGCCACTTTAGTAATGATGTCGATATATATATATATATATATATATATATATATATATATATATATATATATATATATATATATATATATATATATATATATATATATATATATATATATATATATATATATATATATATATATATATATATATATACATTGAAGAATAATCAATTGCCACTTCTAGTTTATGGAGTAATCGCGTAACATTCAATGGTAAAGTAAAATTCAATGGTATTAACAACTTTCTTGTTTTTGAAGTCAGTTAAAAGTACGTTATGTAAGTTATCTTAAGCAACTTAGGAAAGTGGCCTTTTGTCTCATACTTACTATCCCTAAAGTCGATTTGAAGTTAAACAAATTTACGAAGAATACAGCAAGACATTGAATGCACGTAGCCTCCGCCAATCTCATACACTTCGTATGGCTTAAGGCTTAAAATTTGTTTTTAAAATTAGGAATAAAACGGATGTGAAACTTTCATAATTCTGTATGAAAGCATATTTTATATATTCTAAAGGCTAATATCCAATCAAAATCCAAGCCAATATAAAATTACAAAATATTATCCATGATCTGAGCATCGTCACATTTTTTAGTTTCACTCTGTAACCCGCATGTAGCAGGATAGGCGTTAAGACACTCTATTCCTTGAAAAAAGCTTTTTTTTCAAAACGGCTTCACAAGTGGTTCACTGGTCATAAATTTAAGTTTTACATCAGCTTTAAGAACAAAATTAGACTAAAATATTATACAATTATTCATTTGATAATCAATGACAGCTAATTATATGTAATAAAATTTCAAGCCTCTCTTCTATAACTTGAGCCGAAGTATAAAGTTACTTTGGACATCTTCCAAGAGCGATGCTACCTCAGAGGTTAAGTGTATATAAAATCGCTGTGTACTTTGCTGATTGCAACTTGTATGCCATATAATAAAATAAATGTCACCGCCGCTTTATAATGCTTTTTTGTGAAATTCGAGGCGAAATTTTACTTTATTTTTCAAGCTTAATTTTTACACTAGTTTTTACCTGCAGCTCCGCTTACACTGTCAAATATATACATATCTTCACGCTTTATTCCTAGCAGGGTGTTCAGAAAGAACTGAGCGTCAAACGCTGCGGTCCCAGCATACTTCTTTCGACTCGTCCGCTGTCATTAACCTCTTCATACATACTCTCCGGGGCGTCCTCATACATTTTACGTGACCTTAATCCAGTATCTTCGACGCTGTGTTTTCGAAGGTCAACCGAGATCACGATTCTCACTCGATCACTCATTCTCTCGACATGCAAATTAATATAATTAAGATATGTATATATATGACATATGACACATTTAAAATGTCCGAGAAAACTGTGGTGTACATCCAACGCTTGATATGATATTATATACCCATACAGCCCTTTTCTATAAATGGATTAGTTAATAATATTAGTAAAGAAAAAATAAAATAAAACTTAAAAATTATAATTTTTACAATAGTTTAAAGGTTAAAATGAATATTCCAGAAATAATGATCTTATTTAAAATAGAGAGAAGAGAAAAATATACATAATATATGCCCATTATGTTTAAGAGAGAAGAGCTCGGAGTACAGTGCTTCCTCCATAGAAGTTGACATAGACGAAGTAAAGCTTACCAGAAATACCATAAATAAAGATCCAAACTAAACTATTGTGACTTAGACCCTTTGAATATGGATTGACGCTAAATTGCCTCTATTAAAGTCGAATATGGAAATAGTCCGAATAGAATGCAAATCTAGAACTTTAGTATCTAAAAGAAGTCTAGTTTAGAGCAAACAGCTGTTTCCATCAAAGTCAAATTAAGAACTGTAGCAAAGAGGTACATTTAGAGACATTAGTCGTTATGTTGGTGGTAATCATACACTCCAGTGTCTTACATCACATCCGCCTGTCATGTGAGTAAACATCAAAGTGTTCTATTTCATAAAACCATAGAGTAATGTAGAGTTAAAAATTGTATAGCATTTTTGTTTTTAATATTTTTTTTATGAATGAAAATCTAAAAATCAATATTTTACGTCGATTTTATAGCAAATGGCGAAAAAACGAAGTATGAGAAATATATTACTATTATAGTGTAGTTTACTTATTTACACTCGTAACTAAGCATGTTACAAGCTGGGCTATAGGCTATGCTTAATGTGACAATATTACAGCCTACAGCCTTCCTTAAAAAATGGACTATCCATTACAAAGATAATAAGAAATCAATTTAAAGCATTTGTCCGTAAGACCTTAGACATAGCACGTTCAGTTAAATTATTAAACATTATGATACAGATAAAATATACATATATTCAATTTACAAAAACATAAAAATAAATGATATAAATTCTTCTTCTAGTTCCCGTTCAGTATACAGTGTATTTAAGTATCTCTTTCCCACATATACGTCTCAAAATATATTATATATTACAAATAAATTCAGTCTCACGGAAAATCTTTATAATCGATTACATTCGCGACAAGTGTTACTCACGAGCGCTCGTTACCGCGACTTGAGTGTACGAAGACACGATCTTTGATAATTCAGCTGTAAATATTTATATAATATAAACAGATGATATGCTTAAATCAAGATGCGTATAAATAAACGTAATGTTTATATGGAAGAGTGGTTTAGAGCTTTTATTTTGGGGTCCGATAAAAGCATTAAAGTAATTTGGGTAATTCTTTATAGTTATCTGTTAATTTATATTTTTATATATTTATATATATATATATATATATATATATATATATATATATATATATATATATATATATATATATATATATATATATATATATATATATATATATATCTTTATCAACATGTATACGGTCAGACGCTGTCCCACTGTGCCACGATGGCGCATTAATTTGAATTCTTCTTCTTTGAACATATATTAGATTATTTTATATAACGATAAAACTTATAATTTAATTATTTTTAAATATATTATTGTATATTTAAATTTAGGACCGCACACTAAATTCAAAGTACAAATTATGACTAAATATAGTAAAATATCGGTCAGATGGGAGTCGAACACGGAGAGTTCTGGACCAATTTCATAACAACAGGTCAACGGGATACATTTTTTAATTGTTGACAAACTTAATCTTGTATGGAACAAATTACAGGTATAATTTTGTAATCGTTTGCTTTTATGACATTGCCTATAAATTATATATAACGCGATCAATTTCATACAAAATTCGTGTCTTTCCATTGCGTTGACTTAGAAATTTGATTCTAGAGACTAGAGACTACAGATCTCGATAGTACAGATATTGTGTTTATTAAAAATGTTGTTAACAGATCCTATAAGGGTTTTTTTTGGACAAAATTGACAAATTTTCAAATTATGTAATACTCTATACATTTAAAATGACCAACAGTTCTCCGATGTTCGTCCAGAGTCGCCAGCAAAAAGCTTTTTAACTTGCAAAAGTTGCAAAATTTGTTCTGCCACTGGCCTACTGAGGAGATAAAGCTGCTGTAAGTTGAATAGACATAACCTACTTTACAGTTATTTCATGTTTATTGTTAGTTTAAAGTTTTAGCTTTTGACGAAACGATGTACTTAATGTGTTGGCGTTCTTTTTGAGGAGCTTTCAAGTTTCTTTTATATATAGTAATATTTTTTTAAAGTACAGGCTGACTAAGTATAGAAAATGATTTTTTAATGTGTATAAAAATTTTAAATGATAGGATTTGAACCCGCACCTAGTGAATACTGTATAAGAAGTCTAGCTACTAAGCTGGTATGGCTTATTAGTTCATATCCTACGCCGAAATCCTTATACGGTTTTTATGGCATATTTTTTTTTGTTTATAATTTGTGCTAACCAAAGATTATTATTATTATTGATCAGAATTATATTTGAAGGCAAACGAGAATACTATTTAAAAAAAAAAAACAATTTGACGTTATTTTTTTGCTTATGGCAGAATAGACAGAAGGAACCTAGTGTTAAGACACTCCGTGAAGTTCCCCGCTTAGTGAAGAAAGATAAATAAATATTTTGCAATGCTTGGAGTGATTTTAAATTTTGTGTTTTTTGTGTTAAATTTATAAAGCGGGAAACGGAGTGTCTTAACACTCGGTTCCCCCTACCTACCATTATATATGAAAAATATAAAGTGAAGCTAAGAAAATATTATTTCTTCTACAATTTACAATTTTAAATTATGAGAACGTATCACGTTAAAGTCACTCTACCATACTACCATACAACAGTATTGAAAACATTTGTATATATTACACACGTTTGTTTGTATGAAGCATAAATAACTATTAATTCACAGATTATGTTGGCACCTTATAATTTCTATTCCTGACAATGGGCAGTGTGACGTGGCCGCGCATAATTTAGAGCTCATGTGGACTAAGCCGTCTCAGCTGTGTATACGTTGTGATTCAACGTAAAAGGTCTGTCTGTATATTTACTTAGAAATTCTATGGTTACAGTTACAGTTATATTATGAATTTTGCGTGAGTCGATCAATCGTTTTCTTTTTTATACTCTAATAAAACAAAACATGGCGTTAAGTTCCGCCATCTTGAATTTGGAAGGAAAGTGAAGAATAGTGTTTTGACACTAGTTTAGCTATGTGAGAGAAAAAGCGGGATGTAGTAATACAAATATGGCTGATGGCAAAATCATAGGCATCAAATATTTGATGAAATTATTTTTTTTCTATACTCTGTTAAGTTAGCAAATAAAAATATTTCATATTTGCATTTTATATACTCGTAAGGTAAATATCGATTGCAATCATGGTAGTATTTAAATATTACAAAATTAAGAGTGGCGTTGTTGGAACATGTTGGAACATGTATATTTTAAAATGTTTTGGTTTCAGATAAAGCACGGTGTAGAGCTTTAACACTGAGTAGTATCTCTCTAAGAAAAATTGAGAATGGAGTGATTTTTCACTGTATTCACTCATCTACTTCATATAGTGTAAAAAGTTTCATAATTGATGAATATTTGCCGATATTTGTACCTAGGCATATGGGTACGCGGATCCGGAATATTCGAGTCGCTATTTTCACACCTCCAATCCCTTCCACGAAAGTGGTGCCCTTAATCCCCCATCTCAACCACATACACATTTTCATAGCTCGTCTCTTTATATATAAAAGATAACCTTCAAGTACCTTAAAACATAAAATGTACTTCATAAATAAATGTTCCATAAGTTAATAATAAATAAGATTCCCAATATTAATATATATAATTATATGCATAATTAATATGCATAATTACTATGCATAATTAATTATAGTAATATGCATAATTACAAAAATTTATTAAAATAAGATACGATTTATATATCTATATATATATATATATATATATATATATATATATATATATATATATATATATATATATATATATATATATATATATATATATATATATATATATATATATATATATATATATATATATATATATATTATATATATATATATATATATATATATATATATATATATATATATATATATATATATATATATATATATATATATATATATATATATATATGTATGTATATATATATATATATATATATATATATATATATATATATATATATATATATATATATATATATATATATATATATATATATATATATATATATAATCTAACATCAAAAATATTTACCTGAGTCGTCGAGTACGAGCAAATAGCTTGAACATGTCGTGACCACGCGGACATAACTTGTGAATGCCTGTAATGCCAGTGTCAACGTCGGAACTTGTTAAGCGTGAGTCCGCTATACATACATACTATATTCAGGAATTACTCTTTCCTCTATCAAATGATTGAAAAATCACACAGTATAAGACTTTTCTCTGTATCGATTTATATAGGAGTTTATATGATTTTGGCTGTTAAAGGGAAATTACTCGTATGTTATGATTTGGGAATTGGAATTATGGGATTTGGGATTATGGGAACAAATAACTGACAATTGCGTATGACAGATGACATAACATGATACAACGTTTTTAGTGTTCCAGATAACTCTAATCACATCGAAACGAGTATTATTGTAAACTGAGCTATTGAAAGTTAAATTACTATTTTGTAAACGACCTAATTGGAATATTTATTTATCGTTTCCTTTTTTTAACGCCTACTGCTGGATATAGGCTCCAAATATATCCAGCACCATCGGTCCTGCCCTACTCGCATCCAGATCAGCTCCAAATGCCTTTTAGACCGGCGAAAATCCTATACGGTTATATAAACCATCAATGGAGACGATGCTTCAAAATATTTTCAATCTATCAAGTTCTTTCTGTCTCAAATCAATACCTTGTTTAATTAGGTATTGCCTATAGCAGAACTACCCATATAATATAGAAAGAAATAAAAAATCGAACGCTTACATACATTGAATTCCACTATAATATTCATATTTTAATAAATCCACCGTATATAATAATAAATACGGTTACATTTATTAATATAATACAGCTCACCAAAATTAGTTTTTCACCGTTCCAGAGCAATATCGTCAAAATTAAACACCATGTACACACATATAAAAAAATCTGATAACATCTTAAACGCATGTATTCAATAAAATACGAGATATAAGTACACATATTTAACAAATATTTGGCTCGCTCTTCAGAAACGTTTATTAAATTCTCACGAGTAAATATATATAGGGTGTATACGTGCTTCTAAAGAAAAACGATTCGAGGTTTTCTTTGGTACGTTTTACGTTTATCTTTTTACAGCTAATAACGTGTAGATCAAACGCGATAGGCAATATGTTTAAAATATTGTATGACTTGGTACTTATGTAGATTATTATTTATTTATATAGATATTTACTTAACATTTCCGGCCACACGTTGCTGTGGCTGGCTGTGGTTTTTGTTATATTACATTAAAGTACACTATTGAACGGGTATGGTTGTAGAAAATCAGTCATGGAGGTCACCATGGTCTTTTTTATACGCGCCCTCGCGGACAAACAACGTGACACATAATTACATACAATGTGACATATATATGTATATATATATATATATATATATATATATATATATATATATATATATATATATATATATATATATATATATATATATATATATATATATATATATATATATATATATATATATATATATATATATATATATATATATATATATATATATATATATATATATATATATATATATATATATATATATATATATATATATATATATATATATATATATATATATATATATATATATATATATATATATATATATATTAAGATATACTTAATATTAATAACTACAATTTCTTAAATGCATTGATATATATTGTATATTTCCATAGATTCACATCGTATAGTAGGGTAGGCAGAGGAAGGCCTATTTTTAAAAACTTCATTCCGCACCCTCCGTCTGCATTTTGAAATATTGTGTGTTGAGTTGCGGAGCTCAACGCCACGATTTACTTATCAGAATAGAGAAATTAAAATAATTTTCCTCAAGTGGAGATCGAACTCACTACAATCAGGGGTAATATCAGACGCTTTCCACTGCGCCACGAAGGACTCCGTCGTCACTCGTTGGATGATTAGACGAGAGAAGAAGAAGAAACTACTTAGCATTTCATAGATTTACCTTGACGAGTGATTGTAAAAAGAGGTGCTCAGAGCAGAGCCTGTGATTTACAACCCAGATGAAGCATTAATAATCATTATAAATTAATTTCTTTCCATTATTTTTTTATTTGACCTCAAGAGATTAGTTAAACTTAAATAGTCTAACTTATTCTAGGACCGTCTTACTGATTTGAGGATCGTCGATCTTCAAACTCGAGGCTTGTGGGTTCGATTCTAATTCGGGGAGAACTAATTATTTTCATTTGCTTCGCTCTGGCAACAAGGCATAGGGCGACGTTGAGCTCCGCCACTCAACACAGCAATGCCTCCATTAAATTACAATCTCAAGATATAACTATAACTACAATCTATTAAATATGTTTTTTTTTTGTTTTACCAGAGTGTTGAAATTGTACTAAATTGAATTAAATTAACGTATATGGTAACATTATCTTCCTAACTGTGGGTCACGATTATTTTAATATAAATATTTCTGCATCCAGGATTTGAATTCGCATATACATCTATATTTGAATAGGTCTCTTCTGCACTATGACAGTGTTACATAGAATTAATGTAGCTTTTAACAACCTACTCGAGCCATCGTTCACGTTATTGAGCTAATAATAGACAGGCTTTCATACACTGACTAGGTATAGACTGAAAATGTGGATACTATGCACAGAGTATATATCAGGTTTCTGTAAGCTTTTATGTATGATTTATTATGTGATGTTTCTTTATATATTATTTATATGGAATTCTTAAATTCGTCTTGATTTTTATGCGTAATTTACTTTGATACATTTTTTTTATCTTACAACGTTTTTCTGTTATTATTCTAGAATTTCTACCCTAGGAAAGCTGTGAAATTTATAAGTGTCTTAAAGAAAAATAAAAGCTCGTTGTATTGTGATAGATAATACTATTTCTGTCATTTTCACACAACTTCCGTATATATGGGGAAGATGCTGTTATTGGAACTAAACGTTGCGAGATTTTCTTACTAAAGAAAAATAGATCGGGCAATTGCTAGTTGAACTCTTGCTTCGAGAGTTCCGTACATTTTGTACAAAATTCATGACTGTAGGTCAATAGGAAGTACAACTTATAAAAGCTTACTCTGCTCACGTTATAAAAGCTCAAATTTTTATGAACGCTTAAATTTAAATGAACTACAAATATAAGTTTTTAATGTTGTTTTTATATGAGATATCCATACTTATATAGATTACATATAGATTACATTACTATAGATTACATACTTACCAATTTTAGTTATAATTTATATGAATTATAAGTTTCTTACTTTTTGTAAAATATCATGACTATGGAGCAAGGGCATTTGATTATGCTTCGAACTACAAACAACTATAAAAGATCGTAGTTTTTAATTGAATTTACTTAGAAATTTGATTTTAGAAATTTGAAAATAATACTCGCTATCTTCCGGCCTCTTGAATATTTTATAATTTTACACGCTTGACATCACCACGTTTTCTTGACAAAATGGTCCGTACAGACAAATAACATAGTGATTCGAGTTTGGTTTTTTTAAAAACGGACCACTAAAAACAAATGAAAATTAAATAATAGTATTATTAATAGCATGTATATTGTTATAGTCACTTAAAAGTAACTAACTTAACAAAGCCTGCCTTACCTGTTGTGATTTATAATTGAAATGAGCTTTCAGCACAACAGAAGTTAAAATGCATCTACGTTGTAATATTACCCTACTTGATTTCATTATATCTAGAGCTTTCACGTCGAAGCTGTTCACTTACTATATTGTAATTGATATAAAAGCTGTATGCATACTAGTACTGACGTATTTAACTTGATAATTGGTATTTGTATATATAATATTTGTTTTGCATAGAATGGTAGTTAGCTTAACTTAGCTAGTGTTAAAGCAATCCGTTACTCCAACCTACCCGAAACCACGGAGTGTCTTAACACTACATTCTCTCTGTCTAGCCTGCTATATGCGGGTTAGAGCGAAGCTGAAGCTATTTTATTTAACTAGGTGGAGCTTAACACTGTGCTTTGTCTGACCAAAGCTGACAAGTGAAAATAATTTATAATTATTCCCTATAAAATATATTTTTTGTTAAAAAAAAAATTTTATACACTCTATCCCATCAAATGACTAGACAGAAGAAACCAACACATAATCGAATACTAACACTCCGTACCTTACTTTCCGCCCAATTCCGGCGAGTTGTGACAGAGCTCGTTTTGTCTTATTTATCAGAGCGAGAAAATAAAATAATTCATTCCCTCAAGTGGAAATCGAACCCACAACCAGCGCGTTTACTGACAGACACTCGAACTATCTTTTCGTATATATATTTTTTATTATTACTTTTTGTAGCTTAGTGGGACCTAGTGTTGAGAAACTCCGTTCACCACTTTCCACCATCCGAGACCCTACCAGTACCGACGAAGTGACTCGTCCACAGACGCCACGTCCTGCCTCTTCATTAATAGTTAATTATATTATCATACTAATTCATCTCCAACTAAAGTTGTCCCATGGGACCCTTTATTATGATCCCTCAACTAATTATAAGTGAAGTATCTTCGAAACTTTGATAACTGATTCAGAATTCATGGACTTGTGTAGTGGCAAGGCCTTGTAATGTTCCAACGGAAAGTTGTGAAGGACAACCGGGTAATTCCTTTGTTTTTTTTTTTAATTTTTTAGAAAAGAGGTTTTATTTGTAATTTATTACTATAAATAGTATCATTTAAAAATGTTGAAGTTAAGAATATTATGTAGGTAGATGCTTTATCGTAAGTGCTATTCTAAAAAAAGATATACATATTTGTCTTTCTAAATTATGTTTTTTGTTTATGCGATAAGATAACAATAAATAACTTTCCTAATATAAATTTGAACCTTGAACCTTTCCACCCATTAATGTTAAATCACTTTGTCAATAGAGACCAAGGAATTAATAAATACGTAGTATACTCATCTCACAGGACATGACGGGTTCGATTCTCCCTCCGGGGAATGACGTATTTTAATTTTTTCACTCTAGTCAGACGCAGCGTTGAGATCCGCTTCCAACACGTAATATCTTGGAGTATCGCGGAAAGCGGAGAACGGAATATCTAATCACTAAGTTATCTCTGCCTACAATACAATACGTGGGATTTACAAAACCCATTTCCCACATTAAAAGCTACCTATAAATTAAAGTAAAGCAAATATAATATTTTCAAATATACAAAGTACAAAGTTAAAAAGACAAAACATCTACAAAGCGTTAGTATTTCAAAATTACATTTACATTTATCAGTTGAATTTATGACTCCTATATATTTTTTAATATTCTTTTAAGTTGTATGCAAATAATAAATGGGACGAAAATATGGAAATTGGTACACTGTGTAGTTTTACTGTGACATTCCTTGCCATACTACTTATTCCATAAAAAAAAGAAAGGCCGTCATGGCGCAAAGCACAGCGTCTGACTGTAAAGGCGATGGCTGTGGGTTCAATTACCAATGACAAGATAAAGCATGGTTAGTTCCTCCAGCCAACATGCAAAGTCTCAAAATGCTGAGAGTGGAGAACAGAGTGTCTTCCCACCAGGTTCCCTCGCTATATGCGGGATACGGCATTATTAACGTTATTAACGTTACAAAATTTACACAATATTTTTAACGAGAGCAAAGAAAGAGAGAGAGAGTAAGACAGATTACGGTTTTATTTGGCCATTTTCTGATTATTTCAATTACATCACCTCTTTAGCAATAAGCGAACATGTGAGAACAAAGCGAATATGTCAAAATAAGAAGATACAAGCTTCATCTTTGAATGTCAAATAATTTTCCATTGGTTTACCAAAATTAATGAAAAATTAATCATTGAAAAGTATACATTTAGTATTATATATATATATATATATATATATATATATATATATATATATATATATATATATATATATATATATATATATATATATATATATATATATATATATATATATATATATATATATATATATATATATATATATATGTATGATAAAGTAGAACCCAAAACCACAAAAATAAGCATTATGTGGCATTATGTAAGTGTACAAAAAATATTCTCCATTAACTTAATTTTATTTAGTTACGAAATATTTCATGTGAGCGAGCATCCTAAGAGCCTACGTCTTGAGCAATTTACACCACCTTCAAGTAGTTTCTATGCCAAATGTTCTAGCATTATTGGTATTATACAATTCAAATGTAGTTCAAATGTAGCCAAAGCAGAGATCGTAAACCTTCTTTAAATATTTTCTCTTTGTAATATTTTTAGAAATATATATATATATATATATATATATATATATATATATATATATATATATATATATATATATATATATATATATATATATATATATATATATATATATTATATATATATATATATATATATATATATATATATATATATATATATATATATATATATATATATATATATATATATATATATATATATTAGCTTCAGACTGTATCCCGCACTTGGGCAGAAGGGAACGTAGTTAGTAGGAACCTAGTGTTAAAACACTCCGGTTCTCACTTTCCGCTCGATTGTTGAGACATTGGGCAGATAGGGGCGGAACTCAACGCCACACTTGGTCTTGTTATCAGAGCGAGGTAAACAAAAATATTTCATCGTCCCCGAGCGGGAATCGAACCCACAAACCGTCGTATACAGACAGACGCTAGGCCTCTGCGCCACGATAGTCCTCATCTATTTTAATATACCGTGACATATTAGTATTTGATATATAATATTGTAACTTAAGGCATAGTACAGTAGAATAAATATTCAAATAAGCCTGGTTCCAGGTTTAAATGGTAATCGACAGACTTTTTATTTTCATATAATTTTTCCAACTTCACGGCCTATCCCGCAAAACTGAATAGCCATAGATGTCCAAGTGTTAAGACATTTTACTCCACTTACCCGCAAATTCCAGACATTGCATGTCTAGTGGAGGAACTAATCGCCGCACGTAGTTTTACCACAGAGTATGTGAACGAATATTTCAAGCTGAAAACATTTTTTTTTAAGTTTGGTTCCGTCTTAAAGTTCGAACATGTAATCTATGAATATATTGTTCTATTATTTCTTAACCTTTTCAACTTATTAAAACTGCACATAATGCAGTATAATAAATTTCAAATGAAAATATGAATGCCCCATAGCTATTAAGCACTAACTTGAAATATCAACGAACTAAAAAGCAATAAATTAAGGCAAACCTTGTTAAATTTTAAGCTTAGCAGCTTTGGAAATATTTATTCTGGAATGAGAGAGAGTTAAGAAAAATAAATTATAAAATACACGTGAAGTTATATTAAAAATATAATATAATTCTCAAATGTGAAGAATTTCATAAAAGAAATTGCAATTTCTACTTTCTTAACAACTCCTTTGCGTGGACCGTAAATGAAAAATTTAGTTTTATGACTGTAGACGTGATTGTAGGTTCAATTCCCGTGCAAGGTCTTTAAAGTTGGACGCGAAGGGGCACTTGATACTAGGCTTTCTCTGTCTACCTGTCTATATATGCGAGAAATAGCGTGAAGTTATAATTTTTTATTGCCAATTCCTATAGGAATTACAAGAAACCCTCTCTTAGAGAAATCCCAAAGGAATAAAATTATTTTTAATAGATTTTTTCCTGCTTTTTACGTGTCCTTAAATAATAAATATATTATTTAGTACAAATAATTAATTAGTATTGAACGCTTAACTAGAATTTCCCGTAAATCAGGTCTCAAATGTCAGCTATGGACGCTCAGTAATATTTCTTCCTACCAATAGAAATCGAACCCATAATATAACATTCATTTTTTTTTTATATTATTTTATTTTAATCTGAAAAAGTAAATCCAGTTTTAAATATCACTACTTCATATTTATTACTTTTCAAATTTAAAAAAAAAATTGAGTCTTTAATAAATATACTAAATAAATACAACAAATGTTTTCAATTTCTGACTTGTACCTTTTGGTATTGGAAGACGTCCAAAGCTAAACCTTGGGCTTTAAACCTAGACCTTTACGTAACGTGACCTATTACATTTCTAGACTGAAATTCGAGTAATACTGTCTTAAACAATTCTATATATGTACCTAAAATAATTTCGTATGTACCTAAAATAGTTGGTAATTTCTGTGTAGTTAAAATCTGTTTTTATAATATATAAGGTTAAGGTTAAGGTTCCAATTACATTTGAATAAAGAATGTTTTGTTACTTCAATTTCATGCATTTTCCCGTGAAAATAAATAAATTACCAGTATATAAATTACCAGTATATACTTATATTGTAAAGCAGACGATTTTAGTTAGTTTGATTGACCGCGCTATTCTCAGGAACTATTATTTTGAATTGGATTTTTTAGAGAGTATAGACTGACTCAGACTATAGTCGAAATGAACTAAACTAAAAAGCTCATTTGAGCTTGCGGATGAAGAATATATATATATATATATATATATATATATATATATATATATATATATATATATATATATATATATATATATATATATATATATATATATATATATATATATATATATATATATATATATATATATATATATATATATATATGTATGTTGTTCTTATTTTAAGTTTTGGTTTTTCTCAGATACTATTTAATTAATATAGTTATAAGTATTTTACCTTGCTTGTTTCAGTTACATGCTTTATAAGTAAAGGAGATATTAGTTAACTTAATATAAAGACCCTGTCACCACCTCTCGCTTAATTCAATACATGGCTTGTAGCCAGAGGAATCTTTCTAGAGCGGGAAAATTAAGTATTAATCAATCAATATTTTTTTTATATATGAGACAAAATAACCCTAGTGCAATTAAACTGATTATTATATATATATATATATATATATATTATATATATATATAGATATATATATATATATATATATATATATATATATATATATATATATATATATATATATATATATATATATATATATATATATATATATATATATATATATATATATATATATATATATTATATATATATATATATATATATATATATATATATATATATATATATATATATATATATATATATATATCGTTGTCATGACTGAATCTCTCTGTCATTACTTAGTAACTTTAACTGACACTAATGAAGAAACCTGAAATTGGGTATAGATATATATTTTTTTATGATAGTTAAGATTACGAGTATTACCCGACTCGTATATTTTAGCTATTTTATACCATTATTATAGTCTTATGGAGCGGGGCAGTGCAGCAGAATTCTCCAAAAGGGAGCCGTGATATCGATTTACAATCTAAAAGCTAGAGATTCTTTGCGAGATCTTTTTAAGCTAACAGGTATTCTAAAAGTTGCTTCACAATATACATATTACAATATTTTCTTTGTAAAAACAATATATCCAATCCCACTATAAAAACAGTGACAGACAAACAGAAACAAGTAATAAAGATAAGCTTGTAACGCCTAGTTATCGCCTCCAAAAAATGTATAAGTCATTTTTGGGTCTAGGTATACGCGTCTATAATAAAATTCCACAACCTACTCTAAATTTGCCACTTCAGAAATTTAAATGTTAAAACAGTGCTCGTGAGTAAAGCCTATTAAACTGTTCCAAAATATTTAAATGATAAAAATGTGGGGAATTGATGTCAAATGATTTTCTTGCAGAATACTACTACCACTGTATTTGATAGTAATTTTAATATTGATATTTATAAGAGCAACGGCTGAGCTTCTTGCCGACTCTTCTCAGCAGAACTGCCTTCCGAACTTGTGGTGGCGGCACGTTCATTTGACTATTCTAAAGTGTTTGTAAAAATAGATTTCAACAGGCAATGCATCGAAATGCGGAAAGTGGGGAGCGGAGTGTCGTAACACTAGGTTCCTTCTACCCTGCTATGTGCATAAGCGTGAAGATTCAAAAAAAAACAAAAAAAAAAATATATATATATATATATATATATATATATATATATATATATATATATATATATATATATATATATATATATATATATATATATATATATATATATATATATATATATATATATATATATATATATATATATATATATATATATATATATATATATATATATATATATATATATATCATGGCATTACTGAATGGATTAACTTTTTATTATTAATTAATCGATATTAAAAAAAATTATCAATCATTCCAAATCGTGGAATGAGTTATCTCATGCAGATTTCCGTGAGTTAATTAGCAACCAATCTGTTCACTTTAATTACTCAATGAATAAATTAATGGGCATTAAATTTTGTGTTCAAAATGAATGAAAATAATATTAATTCGTATAATTTAGTATAATTATGTATAAATTTCACGTTAAATAGATATGCTTTCACGCGGTATCCCGCATATAGCAGGATAGGCAGAAGGAACCTAGTGTTGAGACACTTAGTTCTGCTCAATTTTCGTTCACGCCAAACAAATTTACATGCTTCCCTCCTGTAAGAATCCAATCTACAACCGTCACGTCTACAGTCTAATACTGCACGACGGACGACCTCAATATATATTGATAAGATATTACGACGTTTGATTTATATATATATATATATATATATATATATATATATATATATATATATATATATATATATATATATATATATATATATATATCATTATTTAGCTAGGAGATAGGTACAAAGTGTTTAAATAAAAAAAGCACTGCTGAAAAGCAATGGTTGTAAATGTAATTCAAATTAATTTTCACGAAATCTTTCCTTTGTTATCAAAGCAATTAGTCCAACGTGGTAAATAAAACGTTCAAGCCCTCTTCTTAAATGGTACGGCATAAGGCAGTGTTGGGTTCTTAGCACACAATACCATAAATACTGGTAAAAGTTTGAATCTTGAAACTTAGATCTCTCCGTTTACCTGCTATGTGTAGAATAGAGAAAAATGACAATGAATTTCATTATTTATCAACAAATATACGGAGTATTTTGCCACTAAGTTATTAATTCACAAAAAGAAAATTTCTAAAAACTAGTACACTCAAGCGAAATGTGTATTATAGAGCTTGTAATTATATTAAACAACGCTTTATCTTCATAAATTTACATATTCGTAGCTCAGCTACATATGAATAATTAACGTAGTTTATTTTCATAGTTCCTACCTTACATGGTAAAATTTCTGAAAATACAAATGTTTTTATAATAATAACTTAAGCTCTACAATTGAGCTTTTAAGACTCGACACTTGGGCGGAAAGTGAGGAACGAAGTGTTAACTTTCGTCCACATTAGGTTCCCTCTGCCTAACAATTTTATCGAATTAATCATCTAATTTTAATTTTTTTTGCGGTGAAGTTATCAAAACGGGTGTCCAAAAAACTTACAATCCAATCAACATACACGATTCCGATTAAATGTTTAATTTAAAATGTGTTAAATCATGTAAATCAAAAAGTTACGCAATATAAATATTACTAGCGTTCCACCCGTGGCTTCACCCGCTTGGACTGAATCTCTTGGCAATTTAAAGTATGTATTATATTTATTCCATACTAATAAGCTCTGCCCCAATAAAAGAGAAACAAAAAGTAAATATTTTTTATGATTTTTTATGATTGGATCGGATTGGATTGGGTCGTATCATGAACATAAAGCTGCTCTGCAGGCAGCTTTAATTAGGACAGCCAGTATGAAACTTAATAGTTGCTCTTGTTAAGCAATGTTAAAATTGTACTATTATAACTATCCACGAGATTACATACCCTTTCAATATTCCTAATTTTTTTTTTACAATAGTGATACACAGAGAGCCTTTCGTCACTAAGACCTAGTTAAAACAAGCTGATAAAAAATAATAATTTTAATGTACTAAAAAGACAGTTTTTCATATAATAAAAGTTAATTTTGCTTATTAAGCATACTCGAAATCAAACGCAAATAAGATGCAAAGAAGATTTCCAAGAAATTGGTTCATATCTTCATAGCTAACGCATTTCGATGGTATTCTGCTCTTTTTCACTTTTAAATTTACATGAATTTTCTTTTACGAAATATGCCACTTCAGTGAAGACGTTAGAAAAAATGTATCAAAATTTTATTGA
The DNA here is from genome assembly GCA_037127375.1 of Dione juno. Classification (NCBI taxonomy): domain Eukaryota; kingdom Metazoa; phylum Arthropoda; class Insecta; order Lepidoptera; family Nymphalidae; genus Dione; species Dione juno. The sequence continues at coordinate 1,205,642 of JAXRJS010000016.1, read as the reverse complement.
ATAGAAGATGTTTGAATATGATTTCTTAACTAAAAAGTCATTTGTTTTAAGAATAATTTCAATTCTATTACATATATATATATATATATATATATATATATATATATATATATATATATATATATATATATATATATATATATATATAATATATATATATATATATATATATATATATTTATATATATATCTTCTTCTTCTTGGCATTAGTCCCGGCTTTTGCCAGGGTCTGCCTTCCGACTGAGCCTACTCCACTTTGCACGGTCTTTAACATCCTCAGTGGATAATTTATTGGCTCTCATGTCTTGTGTCACGACATCCAGCCATCGCTTCCTTGGGCGTCCGGGTGGTCTAACTCCAGGGACAGACATGTCAAGGCACTTCCTTCCGACATAGTTCTCAGATCGACGCATAACATGGCCATACCATCTCAGGCGACGCTCTTGGAGCTTATCCACTACGTCACGGACCCCAAGACTACCTCGAATGAATGTGTTGCGTATGCGGTCGGACCGCGTCACGCCACACATCCATCTCAGCATCTTCATCTCCGTGACGTGAAGCTCCTGAGAGTGCCGAGATAATGTTGGCCAACATTCGCTGCCGTATATAAGAACAGGTCGGATAATGCTCTTGTATATCAGTCCCTTGAGCTTGGGCGGTATTCTGCTATCGCAGACCACACCAGTGACCTCCCGCCATTTGGCCCAGGCAGCGTTTATACGGGCATGGATGTCGTGGTCGATGCCTCCAGACTCATGCATAACGGCTCCAAGGTACCTGAACTTCTCCGACTTAACGGCTGGCTCAGGCCCGATATGGATGGTGCTCGAGTCCGGGCTCCCACAAGCCATGTACTCGGTCTTCGACACATTCAGTTTGAGACCACCGTTTTCAAGCGCACCCTTCCAGGCGTTCACTTTACGCTCCAGCATCAGTCGGTTCTCATCAATGAGTACTATGTCATCGGCATACATCATCAGCCACGGAGGCTGGCATTGGATGTCAGCCGAGACAGTATCCAGCACTACATTGAATAAGAACGGACTAAGAGCTGAGCCCTGGTGAACCCCTACTGTAATCGGGAAGGGCTTGGTGTCGCCAACAGCGGTCCTAACCACTGACGCGGAGTCGTTGTACATATCTCTGATAACCTCAATATAGGCTTCAGGGATCCCCTTGGATCGCAATGCCCACCAGATACACTGACGTGGCACACAGTCAAAGGCCTTCTGCAGGTCCAAAAAGGCCACATGCAGAGCTCTCCTTTTTTCCCTGTAAGCCTCCATCAAAGTTCTGAGGGCAAAAATGGCATCCATAGTGCCTGATCCTGGTTGAAACCCATACTGAGACTCAGAGACAGTACATTCTTGGCGGAGCCTGAGACCGATCATGCGCTCGAAGACCTTCATGGTGTGGCTCATAATCTTAATGCCCCTATAACTACCGCAATCTTGAACACTGCCCCTTCCTTTGTAAATAGGGATAATAAAGCTCTGCCGCCACTGATGTGGCATCTTTCCAGTATTCAAGATATGGTTAAACAGGTCAGTAAGTATAAGCACACCAAGAGAGCCCAACGATTTCCACGCCTCGATTGGGATGTCGTCAGGTCCTACCGCTTTTCCGCTCTTCATGCGTCGAAGACAATTACGAGTTTCGACACGGGTTATTGGAGCAACAAGTCCGAGGTTAGGAGATAATTCAGGAGGAAGACTACAAGACTGCTGAGTGTTCAGCAGCTCCTTAAAGTAGCTTCTCCATCTCTCCTTCACAGAGGCATGACTACAAAGCAACGTACCCCGAGAATCTCTGACGCAAAGACATTTTGTAATATCCTGCGTCGCTTTATCTCGAGCACGAGCCAGTTTGTATATGAGCTTCTGCCCCTCCACAGTTTCAAGTTTATCGTACAATGGCGACAAACTTTCTCTGCGGGCTCTGGCTACAGCTCTTTTGCTGGCCCGTTTCGCTGCAATGTACTCCAGTCTGTCTTCAGGAGAGTTGGAATGCTGCCACTCTTTAAACGCAGCCTTCTTTTCCTGAATCACCCCCTGCACCTGGTCATTCCACCACCATGTCTCCCTGTCGAAGACACGCCCACCCTTAGTAACACCAAGAACTCGCTTGCCCGCCGCAGTGATTGCTGAATGAGCTCGATCCCATGCAGTCTGAGCGATCTCGGTGTTAGTCAGTAGACTCTGACTCTCCACCTCCGCCAAGAAGTCGGTCTGCATCGGCCCATTCAACAACCACCACTTAAGTCTAGGCTTGCGTTTCTCGGCTACTTTCTTTTTCGGGGTAACATTATAGTTCATGACAAGGAGGCGATGTTGGGCCGTCAGGCTTTCGCCGGGAATGACCTTACAGTTGGTCACCCTGCCTGTATGACACCGTCTAGTCAGCAAATAATCAATTTGAGTTGAGTGGGACCCGTTCTTATACGTTATAAGGTGCTGAGGTTTCTTCTGGAAGAAAGTGTTCACGATGGCCAGATCAGACGCAATGCAGGTTCTTAGAATATTTTCTCCCTCTGCATTGCGAAGACCATATCCAAAACCCCCGTGAACACGTTCATACACCTCAGCGACCCTACCCACGTGACCGTTCAAGTCCCCCCCAACTAAGATTGCTTCGGTAGACGGTATAGCGAGTAGGACCTCTTCACACTGCTCCCAGAAAGTCTCCTTTTCAGCCGCGCTACAACCCGCCTGGGGAGCATAAGCACTGATTAAGTTTGTGATTACGCCCTCGATCAGTACCTTTACCCGCATCAAGCGGTCGCAGCGACGGTCAACTTCAAGAAGCCCATTCTGAAGCTCTTCAGAAAGCGCTACCGCTACACCGTTTTTGCCCGTAGGTGACCCAGTGTATATAAGGCGGTAACCCTGCCCGATGTTACGAGACTTATTGCCCTTCCAGCGAGTTTCCTGAATGAAAGCACACTGGACCCGACGTCTCATGAGTACATCTGCGAGTTCTCTGCATCGTCCGGTTAGAGAGCCAATATTCCATGTTGCAAAGCGGAGTTTCCGTCTGGGTACTGACGCCGTTAGCCGTGCCCGTACTTGACACGGTAGCCCTTGCCCACTTATCGCAGGTGTAGGGCGATGTGCCTGCGCGTCGTTTAACGGCGACGCCCTAGCCATACCCAGCTTTTTTCTAAATCGTTCCATACTAGTGGCAAAGTGGTTTTTAGTGGAGCGATTGCCATCTGACCTCCAAACCCATTACTGGGAGAAACCAAGAAAGGAAAGGGAATAAAAGGCAGAAAGACTTGGAGTATAGGGGAGGGAAACCACTTACATGGATTGGATAGGGTTATGAAAGTGGTGGCTCGAGGCCCCGGGGTCGCGTACCCGTATGCCGAAAACCAAATATCGGACATATAATGGGGTATAGAACTGCAGCTTTGCCTCGAATTAAAGATTTTTTAACGATACATTCTAAGCTCCCGATCTCATTCAAAAAAAAGTACGTAATGTCATATTAATATCATATAGCTTCTATAAATTACTATTAAAGACTCACACAAAAAATAACCAATGGTGCCTGACATAAGCTTGTACAACCAAACAAATATTCAAATATTTTAGCTTTATAACATGTAGTATAGGGTATAAAATATAAACTATTCTTTAGTTTTACGCTGTATCCCGCATATAGCAGGGTAGGCAGAGGGAACCTAGTGTTAAGATACGCGTGCTACGTCTTTAATTATGTCACTTAGAGCGTGTCAATTTAGTTCCTCATTACAAATAACACAATGCACTGACAAGGCACGAAGGAGATTGTAAAAAAATATAACATTACACAATAAGACAATATATATCAAAATAATATCCAGTTTAATAACAGCCTACATTTATAACGATTCAAATATAAGTTTGTTATAATTGTTTTCTGGGATATAATTGTAGATTAGAATATAGAATCTATAAGCTTCAAACTTATTGACGAATTTCATAACTTTAGGTCAACTGGAAGTACTCTATAGGTTTTGATTATGCGATCATTTTCATACAAAATACAAAAAAATAAATGACATGAATAACTAAATACAAGCACTTTACACTATAGAGACTGGACACTATGAAAAAGGATCTTTATATTATCATATTAAGGACGAATTAAAATAAAAACACACCGTTCAAGCAAAATCGATACAAAATTTCATTAATCAAACATGAATATACCGTTTATCGTAAATTAAAAAACGTTTTCAATACAATCCAACACATTTTATATAAAATGAAAGAATCCTTTAAAACAGAACAATACCGGGTATTATTGTATGTGAAAAATCAAACAAAACTCTGGATAAGTCGCAAACAATAGACTATAAGAGTGAAATTTTTTAAAATTAAAATTGAGCTCTTGATTCAATCACAATGGTAGAGAAAGCGGTATAATAATGCAATGGAAATATGAGAAATATTATTATTTACACAAAAAATGTGCCGGACGTGTGATTTAAATGCCTGTTGGCGATTGTTCAAAATTGTAGAAATATATTTTCATTTTTTATCATTGTTTGTTTATAATCAGAAGCTCTACTATAGCGTCAGATCGAGCTATCTATACAAATAGGCGGAAAGTATAGAGTTTTGTGATATGACACTGTCCTCTGTAATCACTTTGTAGTACTATGATATAGATAAAAGACGTAATTTGTTCATCGCCAGCGAAAACATGTCGTAGTTATATCGTAGAATTGACAATTCCATGATAATATATCTACGGGCATATTATGAAATGACTAATTAAACTTGACTTTGAATTGTCAACGTTAAATGTTATTTGTGTCGATATTAAGGAGTAAGCTGTATATAAAATAAATTCGTTTAGTAAAAAACTAAATATTTTGTTTTAAAAGTTATTAAGGCTTTTTTCTTGTAAAAGTTATTAAGGCTCTAGATAATCAGTTAGATTTATAAATTTTAGCCTAAGCATGGTGTGGCCATCGCATAAACCGTTATTTTTAAACATTATAATAATATTTTTATTACCTAACCTAGGCCTCTATAATATTATAATTTTGTCATTTAACCCCACAATCGTTAAGTTTGAATAGTGCCCTAAAGTGTTGGTAACTTAACGAGTTTGCTAGCAATCGAGAACTTGCTTTGAATTATTTTATTAATGAAGGCAATTAAAATCGATTATTGAAGACCGTCGTGGCGCAGAGGCGCAGCTTCAGCAGCATGTAAACGATGCAGCATGGATTCGATTCCGATTTGGGAAGAATTTATATTTTATTCGCTCTGTCAACAAGGCAAAGCGCTTCGTTAAGTTCTGCCAATAAACACGCAATGCTTTGAAAGGTAGAATGTGGGGAACGGAGTGTCTTAACACTAGGTTCTCTTTCGCTTCGCTCGCTGCAAATATATGTAATATAAATCTTTGATAAACAACGTTTTACTGGTCTGATATACATTTCTTAACAATTCACATTCAGGTTAGGTTAAAAATAATCTACTTATAATAGGCGAAAATAGAGGATTTATTCTATTATTTTTTTTACAATTTCACTGATACCTTCTCACTGTATTCGGTAATAACGGGTCAGGTATAGAGACCTGTTATCAAGGTAACCCGATCTCTACTTTCAAACTGAAATCTAGTCATTCTTTCGAGTCGTATGAGTGATGGTCAAAGACACCTTTCTCTTTACAATGGAGTTGACAGTTATATATATTACAAAATATATATTAATTTAAAGATATTTTGTAACACGCTGTATCCCGCATAAAGTAATGTAGTGTTAGCGATAGTAATAATAGTCATTTAAAAATAAAAGAGATGACTTAGTATGAATTGTTCAAATAGAGAGAAGTTTTTATGGTTGTATAATAAATGTTATTATGGTTGGATGTAACAATTATAAAACAAATTTAGTACTTTTACTGATAAAAATATGAATTGTAAATGAAAAATAAACATGTGACTAAAAATTAAATATTTTCTTTTAGTAATGGTACGTTCGAAATAAAGTTTGTTAATATATTTTATATGGATGAAATAAAATATTTTTTAATGTTTTAGAGGGATTTTTTTTCGTATATAAGTTCCAAAAGAGTTATAGTGTTGATGTTAGGCGATTTTGAGAACTGGAATCACCAACTCAAAAGCAATAGTGCTAAAGTGCATGATTAATTGTTTTAGTTTCAAAGTGGTAGATTTTATGCGTAAAGTGATAATAAAGTCATTTAAAGAGAAAAGCTTCTAAATGTTCTATCCTTAGAAGTGAGGCGAGCTTTTCCCTAGGCAGAGGGAGGGTAATGTTAAGACACTCCGTGTCCTGTTTACCGCCCGTCGAGGCATTGCGTATTAAGTGACGAAACTCACCACCAAGCTTTGTCTTGTACCCTAGAGAGGAAAATGAAAGTAATAGATACCCCTCGATTGGAAATCGAACCCCAGAACCGTCGCGCTTACAGTCAGATGCTATTCGACTGCACCACGACGGTCTTTCATAACAAATACAGCATATAATCGGATGATTTTGGCACTCACATCTACCATCTATTTATCTATGCCACAAGTCCCAGGCATACTTTTATTCCATATTAGTACTCTGTTACCAGAATTATAAGTAAATATATGAACAATATTAAAATCAAGCAAACGACACAAAGTTAAAATGTTTCATTAAAATAATATGATATTTTGTACCCCCATTAATCAGGACGCAGATTGGCGGCACAAGAGTTATTTTCAAAGCTAAGTGTTGTCGTATACTGGTGATATAATATTTTTTTTTTAAGCTTCTATTCTTCTCTCTCTTAAGTATACATTGCATGTTAACGGTGGAACTCAACGCCGAGCTTTGTCTTCTATACCAGTAAGAGAAACTTAAAATAATGCACAACCGTAGTCATAGTTGATTATTATTATGAATGTAACGTTTGAAGATATATATATATATATATATATATATATATATATATATATATATATATATATATATATATATATATATATATATATATATATATATATATATATATATATATATATATATATATATATATATATATATATATATATATATATATATATATATAAACAGCTAGTGAAGGACGACCGTTAGTAAGAAGCCATCCCATGACCAGCGTTACACATTACTGTACTATTTATTACGAAATATTATATTGAAAGCACATTCTTCAATTAATTTATTATAGCATAGGAATCACAAAACGGAATATTAAATAGTAATACGTATAATACAATATAATATATCGTTGGTTAACAAAAAATAACAATTTTTATTTAAGAAAACAAACATTTTTACGCAACGGGATACGAACCCGCGCCTCGTGTTGGTTGGACGGTTTCCGTTAGTCTATCCTTAGTGTGGATTAACATTTTAAAAATAATAACAAATATGGCTCTTATTATTATAAACATTCATATATTTTTTCCCGCATAAAGCCATGCTGACCTTTACTTAGATGGAGCATGGTGTCCCATTACACCATTATCCCTAAAATATGTTTACAAGATAAAAAAAGATACGTGAACACGGAAAAACACCATATTTCACCACAAAATTCTAATATCTTAACATAAAAGAATTACGAATAAACCTCTACAATGTGCGTCACCTCTTACTGACAATGATAAATCACCCATACCTATTTACTGTATTATTTTCAAAGATAAATACTTTGTCAATTAAACGTTTACGTTGAAATAATACCGATATTGTAATGATATAGTTGAAATATTAGTATTCTAGTGGAATAGTCTGTTCTCTCTCACTAGGGAGATTTTATATTTATAGATAGATAGATAGATAGTTAAATATATAAAGAAAGAACATTCAATCATTAAATTTTTAGCCTATTAGCTTCTGAAACAGAAAGATTTTGGAAGTTATGGATTTCATTTAATACTGGGTTTTACAAAATTCATCCCTTAAGAGGGCTTAAAAGATGATGAAAGGGAAATTTGAATGAAAATTAACTTTTACTTCTACCGATTTTTAAAAGATATTTTATTTTAGCGCTTGTGTCTACATGGCTAGATATGTACGTATTTATATATGTACATATATATATATATATATATATATATATATATATATATATATATATATATATATATATATATATATATATATATATATATATATATATCGTAGGCTATGGGCTATACGTAAATTGTTTCAATGTACCTATAGTCAAAGATACTTCAGCTACTTTGAATATGTCATACACAAAGGCTGGAAAGGCTGACGATGATAATGAAATTATGATGTTGATTTCCAAGTATCGATATTATCAATATGTTTTTTAGAATTAATTTGTTTTACAAAAAATATAGGCCGTATATAATAATATATTCTATACTTTATTTAATCTGTTATTTCATTATATCTACATTTCTGTTATTTACATCTCTTCATTAGAATAGGTTTATGTGATCTTAGAAATACACAGACAGACATCAGTGGTGGTATGGTGGTAGTGTAACAACGTAAATGTGATGGTTGTCGCTTCCAATCCCCACTCGAAGCTATGAATTAATTTCATTTAGTTTCTCTAATAACACAAACTTGCGCCTGATGCGCGTGATTGTTATAATTAGAACAGAAGGAAGAAAGAGTGTCTTGAAACTAGGCTCTCTTTACCTACACTGCTATATGTGTCATATAGTAAAAATTTAGGAAATCTGGAAAAACAAAGAAAAAATCTGAAAACTTAGCGTATTCAATAATAAAATAATAAATCTATAAAAATTTTATTGCCTTCATCATAAAATCAAAAAGATATAAACTCTTGCCTACTTTATGTAGTTATTCGTATGTCTATAAATCTATCTATGAAGCATACGGTTGCTGAAACTGTTTTTTCATATAAATTTTGGGTTAATATATATATATATATATATATATATATATATATATATATATATATATATATATATATATATATATATATATATATATATATATATATATATATATATATATATATATATATATATATATATATATATATATATATATATATATATATATATATATATATATATAATATATATAAATATATATATATATATATATATATATATATATATATATATATATATATATATATATATATATATATATATATATATATATATATATATGGATGGATGGATGGAGAAGCTTCTTTAAGGAAAGATTAATTAAGGAAAGATTAATTAAGATTGCGGTAGTTATAGGGGCATTAAGATTATGAGTCACACCATGAAGCCCTTCGAGCGCATTATCGGCCTCAGGCTCCGCCAAGAATGTACTGTCTCTGAGTCTCAGTATGGGTTTCAACCAGGATCAGGCACTATGGATGCCATTTTTGCCTTCAGAACTTTGATGGAGGCTTACAGGGAAAAAAGGAGAGCTCTGCATGTGGCCTTTTTGGACCTGCAGAAGGCCTTTGACTGTGTGCCACGTCAGTGTATCTGGTGGGCATTGCGATCCAAGAGGATCCCTGAAGCCTATATTGAGGTTATCAGAGATATGTACAACGACTCCGCTTCAGTGGTTAGGACCGCTGTTGGCGACACCAAGCCCTTCCCGATTACAGTAGGGGTTCACCAGGGCTCAGCTCTTAGTCCGTTCTTATTCAATGTAGTGCTGGATACTGTCTCGGCTGACATCCAATGCCAGCCTCCGTGGCTGATGATATCGATGACATAGTACTCATCGATGAGAACCGACTGATGCTGGAGCGTAAAGTGAACGCCTGGAAGGGTGCGCTTGAAAACGGTGGTCTCAAACTGAATGTGTCGAAGACCGAGTACATGGCTTGTGGGAGCCCGGACTCGAGCACCATCCATATCGGGCCTGAGCCAGCCGTTAAGTCGGAGAAGTTCAGGTACCTTGGAGCCGTTATGCATGAGTCTGGAGGCATCGACCACGACATCCATGCCCGTATAAACGCTGCCTGGGCCAAATGGCGGGAGGTCACTGGTGTGGTCTGCGATAGCAGAATACCGCCCAAGCTCAAGGGACTGATATACAAGAGCATTATCCGACCTGTTCTTATATACGGCAGCGAATGTTGGCCAACATTATCTCGGCAGACTCAGGAGCTTCACGTCACGGAGATGAAGATGCTGAGATGGATGTGTGGCGTGACGCGGTCCGACCGCATACGCAACACATTCATTCGAGGTAGTCTTGGGGTCCGTGACGTAGTGGATAAGCTCCAAGAGCGTCGCCTGAGATGGTATGACCATGTTATGCGCCGATCTGAGAACTATGTCGGAAGGAAGTGCCTTGACATGTCTGTCCCTGGAGTTAAACCACCCGGACGCCCAAGGAAGCGATGGCTGGATGTCGTGACACAAGACATGAGAGCCAATAAATTATCCACTGAGGATGTTAAAGACCGTGCAAAGTTGAGTAGGCTCAGTCGGAAGGCAGACCCTGGCAAAAGCCGGGACTAATGCCAAGAAGAAGAAGAAGAAGAAGATATATATATATATATATATATATATATATATATATATATATATATATATATATATATATATATATATATATATATATATATATATATATATATATATATATATATATATATATATATATATATATATATATATATATATATATATATATATATATATATTCTTGGAACTCCACAGTTGCTCCTTTGAAATATCAAATTTATAAGCTGACCTATACATACATACATTATATGCCTATAGTACAAATAATATGTAAGATAGCGGGTAGATATCAGAGTGAATAGACACGTTTTTGTTTGCTCTGTATTATTTTTATAAATAAAAAGTAATTAAGTGTACATATGTGCTAAATCTTACATTCTTGTGCTAAGTTGATTATAAACTAACTTTCTAACACACTTTCAACAAATAATAAACAATATAAAAATGGAAACACCATTGAACCAACTTCTAAAGGGTATGGAAGAACTGTCTATGTTTTCCTCAAGAATGGGCGAGTTTGAGAAGAACCTCTCACAGTCTGGATCTACGCCAACTGTTAAAACCCTAACAGCAGAATTTTATACTTTTAAGTCTCTTGTGTGGAAAACTCTTGGTCTACTACAGTCACAGGTTGAACTTGTTGTGCTTGGTATGGACCGCCTGGAGACACTGTCTAGAAGAAAGGTTCTTCTAATTCATGGAGTTGAAGAAGACAAGGACGAGATAGTGCTTCAAAAGGTAACCGGCATATTAACCAACCAGATGAAGTTGTCAGATAAGTTGCCCACATCAATAGAATCTTGTCATAGATTGGGTGCTAAGAAGAACTCTTCCAGACCTATCCTCATCAGATTTTCTTCCGTGCAACTCTGTTCTAATGTTTGGAAGGCCAAAACGACGTTAAGGGGCACTAAAATAACTATTTCTGAATTTTTGACTAGATCGCGTCAAGAGGTTTTCATAGCGGCACGTAAACATTTTGGTATAAAAAAATGCTGGACAGCTGATGGCGTAATTATTATATTACTTCAGAACAAATCTAAAATTAAAATTTCGTCCATGCCAGAACTTGAACAATTAATACAGGAATGTTCTGCTATGAAATCTGTTGACCACTAAATTTATATTGTTTATACCATCTTAACTTGGTCGGTTAGCATATTATAAGATGATAGTTGCATATTTTACTGTTTATGTTTTGTTTAACTTCTGTATAGTACATTTACAATTCTTTTTTTGTTTTTACCTTTGCAATGTTTAAATTTGTACATAATTTTTTTTTGTTTAACATATTAATCATGACATAGTATGTTGACAATAATGTGTTTACGTTTGTCATTTATCGTACAGATTATAATACTGTTAGCTTTTGTGTTTGGTTGTTTTACGTTCCGTTTTGCGTTTGTATTTTTTAACAGTATATGTTCAAAATTGTAAATTAATTTTACTAGTTTAATTTATCTTGTAATCAACATGCACGGGAATCTTATTTAATTATTTTTTTTAATATTAATACTTTTTATATATTATAAAGTTTATTTAAATTTTACATTCATTATATAGTTTGTTATTATTTTTTTTATTATATTATTTTTATTTTAGTAGTTTATTCATTATTTATTTGTGTATTATTTATGCATTGCTCTATATATTATGTATTTAAATGATGAATACTTTTCCTGCTCTTCCAGCGATTATAACAGTGCTACTAGTAATGATTCATCACTTTCAGATTCAGAGCCTCTTGAAGATAAACTGTCAAAAATATTTATCAATCCGTCTAAATCTCTTTCCTTAGTGCATATCAACGCTCAGAGTGTACCAGCTCATTTTACTGATCTTCTTGCATCTTTTGGCTCCGGCGTAGTTGATTGTATACTCATATCCGAGACTTGGTTTAAGCCTTCTCTTTCATCTGTTAGCTACTCTATTCCAGGATACCAGCTATTTCGCAACGATCGCACTCTGCAAGGTGGTGGAGGTGTTTGTATATACCTTCGCAACAATATACCTGCCGGCATCATTAAATGTTCTCTTAATGATTCTTTAGGAACGCTCGAATATCTTTTTCTAGAATTAACGTTACATCGTAAAAAAATCCTTTTGGGGGTTTTGTATTCCCCGAATGACAAAATTAATTATTTTTCTACTTTGGAAAGTGTCCTGGAATATCTATCACCACATTATGAGCATGTCATCTGTATGGGCGATTTAAATACATGTCTGTTAAAGGATGTTGCTAGATCGGATTTGTTAAAAGCATTGTATGAGTCTTACAACTTGCATTTGCTTCCAATGACTTATCCCACCCATCATTTTCCTAACTGCAGGCCTTCTCTCATTGATCTCATGGCTGTCTCTAATCCTAATCTTGTACTTTCTCATGGACAAATGACTGCGCCATTTTCTTTTCACGATTTAATATATCTTTCATATAAACTTTGCCCTCCTAAGGTTAGAGACAAAACATTTCTTCAGCGCAACTTTAAGCATATGGACTTGGAACGCTTGAGGGAGGATGTGAGTAACATCGACTGGTCATCCACATTATCATCTAATAATATTGACAGTATGGTGGACTCTTTAACTACTAAACTGATTTGCATTTATGACAAACACGCTCCTGTAAGACCAGTTCGCATGAAGCATGCACCCGCTCCCTGGTTAACACCTGTTATTAGACGAACTATGTGTAAGCGTGACAGAGCCAAAGCTAAAAACAAAAAGGATCCTTGCCAAGATAACTTCGCTGCCTACAAAAAACTGCGTAACAATGCGTTGCAATAGAATGTGTAGGGATGCAAAACGTCGTTACATTCATAGCACTATCCAGAATCTCAGTCAAGCACAAGTTTGGAGATTGGAGATTCTTAGAGTCATTAGGGGTAGGTAATTTCAATAATACTCATTCCGTAAATATAAATCTCCATAAATTAAATTATTTTTTTACAACTCCACCTTTAAATATAAGCCCCCAAATTAAATCTGAAACTCTTAAGATTTTGTCACAAACTGTCCTACCAGACTCAACTCCCTTTTCTTTCAAAACTGTTTCTAAAGATGATGTCAGGAAGTGTATCAAATCTATTTCCTCTAAAGCCATTGGAAGTGACTATCTCAGTCTCGACATGATTCTACCCGTGTTGGAAAGCATTACACCAGTGGTCACCCACTTAATAAATTTTTCACTGACAAGTAATGTTTTTCCGGCTCAGTGGAAGAATGCGTATGTCGTTCCCTTACCTAAAACTTCCAACCCCACTACCGTTGCTGAATATCGTCCTATATCTGTTCTTCCGCTCCTATCCAAAGTCCTTGAATCCTTCGTAAACAATCAACTTCATGGTTTTCTCTCCTCTAACAATCTCTTATGTCCTTGTCAATCTGGCTTCCGTCCCTACCACAGTACAGTTACTGCGTTGCTGAATATCACTGAGGACATACGTTGTGCTATGGATAACACCAAGCTCACCGTGATGGTACTACTTGATTTCAGCAGCGCTTTTAATTCAGTTGATTTTGATATACTTCTGGGCACTCTTCGCGCAGCTAACATCTCTTCTCCAGTTATCAACTGGTTCTGTTCATATCTCTTCGGTCGTCGGCAGTGTGTAAAAGCTAACGGTGTCACATCATCATGGTTGGAACTCACTGCTGGCGTACCTCAAGGCGGCGTTCTCTCTCCCCTTCTTTTTTCTATTTTTATTAATAACATATCAAAAGTCATTTCTTCTCCCTATCATTTGTATGCAGATGACCTGCAGTTATATAAACATTGTAATTTGAATGAATTACCTAAGGCCATCGAAACTCTAAACAAGGATCTTATTGCTATTCAGTTTTGGGCTGAATCATTTGGCTTACTAGTTAACCCTAAAAAATCGCAAACTCTTATTATTGGTAGTAATAAGATTAGAGGTAGAATCAGTTGGAGCTCAACGCCGAAAATTTTGTATTCGGGAGTTGAAATTAAATACTGTAAAAACATAAAAAATTTAGGCCTTATTTTTGACAGTAATATGTCTTGGACTTCACACATTAATGATATTAGCAAACGCATGCATTTCTCTTTCCATTCTCTCAAGCGTCTCCAATATTTCCTCCCTCACAAAACCAAAATTATGCTTGCGCAATCTCTTCTCCTGCCAATTCTTGACTACGCCGACGTTTGCTATTTGGATGTGACCGAGGAGCTATTAAACAAGCTAGAGCGTCTTCAAAATCTCGCCATACGATTTATCTTTGGTCTGCGTAAGTTTGACCACGTTTCTCAATTTCGCGCTCAGCTTAATTAGCTTCCTATCCGCCTTCGCCGAGATATGCATATACTTACACTCCTTTTTAAAATTCTTAATTATGAAAATTTTCCTCTTTATCTCCGCTCTCGTTTTAACATACTTCCCACTCCCACACGCTCTAGGCGGTCGTGTGTCATACCGACACTAGACATACCTAAGAGTAATACTAAATACCTCCAGAAATCCTTCTCAGTGTATGCTGCAACCCTGTGGAACCAACTTCCTAAATCCATCCAAAATAGTTCAACCATCATTTCCTTCAAATGTCAATTAAAAAAGCACTTATTCGCTAGTTTAAACGAGTAAATTGATTTTCAGACAGTCATCAATGTGATAACCTTATTTTCAGCTCAGTTATGTATGTATGTATTATGTTTTTTTATTATATGTATGTGTATGTCTATGTATGTATATTTATATATGTATATGTATATATGTTTGTATGGTGTATTTATATGTTTGTGAATATTTATGTATTTGTAATAAGTAAGTATTTAGTATATATTATAGTTCCATATTTGTATATATCAAGTTTTATTTATGTGTGACATATAATTAATTATATATGTATTTCTAATTTATTATAGAATAATTTGTACTATATTCTTACCCGCTGCTTAAAAACTCATCCACTACCATAGGTTGGCTGGAAGAGATCTCTTATAGGGATAAGTCCACCTTTATGTACTAGTTTTTCTTTTTTTATGTTGTTACGCTTATGTTTTTTTTTTTTAGTACAATAAAGAATATTATAAGTTTGTCGCCTGCTCTTGTTAGAACTTGCCTTCCAAACCTAATGTAGCTTTCTGTAGGACTGATGCTACTGAGATTTCAATGTATATTGACGATTCAAGAGTGCTTATAATAGCCTAATTGAATGAAGAATATTTTAATTTTGATTTGAAAAAATGTATATGGAGGATTTCGTGGTGTTCTGGGTCCACACTATCCCAATGGAAGGAATTAATTATTTTAAATTTACCTGCTCTGATAGATACATCGCACTTTTAGTGATGTTTCTTCAAATATTTCAAGGAATTGTGTCATTTTGTAAAAAGAGATATCAATTTTGATGCATTTCGTATTTTTATCATAAGCCAAAATTTTTATCATAAAAAAAACCAACCAATAGTGCGATGTTGAGTTCCGCAAATTAACACGCAATGTCTAGAAACTTAGGCAGGAATATTGAATTTCTTACCACTAGGTTCCTTCTGCCTAGTTTTCCATATACTATATACGGTCTCGAAAGTGAAATTATTTAAAAACATATGTATATAAACTTATTCATATCTATTATTTATTACTTACATGCTATTAAAAATCTAATCTAGCAAATTTTACTTTCAGTTTTGCATATTGTAAGCTCTACAACATCACCCACCAAGTACGTTATAATGCTTCGGCATTAAATACCTTAATCTCTCTAACTTAAGTGAACACTATCATGTAACCGTTTCGAAAAATTTGCATAAGCTTTCTCCGAGTGTACTTAAGTGCATTTAAAATAACCACACTTGTGGATGCTGGTGTCTGATGATAAGCTATAAAAATTATAGTAACGAATGCTGAAAATTAAAAAAAAACTATCGGTCAAGTGCGAGTCGTACTCGTGTAGCGAGTTCCGTATCAATTATATGATTGTAGGTCATTGGAAAACACAACTTATTAATATTACCAACTTAAATTTGCCGAAGTATGCACTCATGTTGTATAAAATATACTACAAATATATGTAACATTGTAAATAATTTTGATAATTGTTCTTAATTAAAATTTTTAAATTTCATAATATTTCCATTGTTGTTCCATTCAACACGGCTCTATACATCTACTAGAAGCCAGTCCGCGGCTTCGCCCGCTTGAACTGCACTATTATTTATTTAACAGTAAAGTGCTGCAAAGACTTTAAATTTGAAATTTTGCAGAGAATTACTGCAAAATTTCATCTGAATTCGTTCAGCAGTTTTTTCACGAAACCTTAACAACATACATGAAATTTTCACATTTACAACATTATTATGATTAGTAAGATTTAAATGCCATTGAGAAAAATGTCGTTGCAAACAAAATTCTATATCATTTATTTTATAGCTTTCTATCTGGAAACAGCTTTAAGCTATAAGTCGGGTCTATATCATGCATGATGCTGCACGTCTCAATCGTTCAAACATCACATTATGCGGCGACACGAGCCCATGTCTTAGTTGCTGTGTACTTGTTTGCTTATTACCGTATCCTTGTATTGATAGTTAACTGGGTCAGATAGAGAGAGGCTTCACTTTTAGCTATAGCGGGATAAAGAGAATATAGATTCAAAATATTCCATTTTCCACTTTACATACGAATTTGGTACTTTGTGTGTTGAGTGGCGGAACTCATCGCCGTGATTTTTCGTACCAGGTCAAGCATATGGAAGATAATCAACTACTTAGTATTCCATGGACCGGGCGGGTGCTAGGCCCATCGTCTTGTAGCGAGAGGAGCTCACAGCAACGCCTGGGACTTGTAACCCAAGTGTAGGTTAAAAATGGTGCCTTCAAACTTAACACCTCCTGTAAAGACTTATTTATGATGATGGTTTTTTTTTTCTATTATATTACAACATTATTACAGAGCAATTAAGTAAATAGAAATATTTTTAAGAATCATGTAGGTTACTGGGATGCTTAGTAAAACATTATTAGCTCCCTCTATATCAATCGCAGGACAGAGGAACAGTGTCTTACTTCTAACATAATTAAGAGTTCAGTCTCCACTTGTAGCAATGTATAATTTAAATTTCTCCCCTATATGAAGATAAAACGCTACGTTAAGTGCCTCCAATCAACATATGACGTAGTTAAAGTACTAAAAGAAAACATATAAAAATTTGAACGCAGCAGGATTTGAACCCGCGCCTCATGGAAACCGTCCAAGCGGGTATTTTTCTATCTTTAGTATGGATTAACACTTTAAAAATCATCAAAAACATATGACGTCCCGATTTTCGCGTTGCCGAAAACTTATAACGGAGTGTTATGACTCTACATTCTCTTTAACTATATCTTCTATATATTAAGTCAGTTAGTTAAAACGACATAGTGACAAATCCAATGGAGTTTTGAAATAATTTTATATGAGCGAGGAAGGAATCTCCATAAAATATCCGAGCATTCGAACAAAACATATATCATAGATATTTCGGCGTAAAACGGTGTTGTTTTTTCCGTCGACCTCGGGACCATACCATACCTTATATATAGAGATGATAGAACATACACTGTGGGTGACATTAACATATTTTCGTTTTGCATATGCAATGCGGATAAATTTTGATTTGCAAAGGTCATGTGGCGAATAAAATTATACTATTCCTATATTTTATTTGGTTCCATTCTACGTATTGATGGGAGCAGGTTCGATTTCCAGCTTAAATATTTTTTAAGATTTTATTAAACTAATTGTAGTCTATATTCCTAATGAGGTTACCGTTTGTTTCAATAAAATCTCTCAATCTGTGTATGTTTCAATAAAATATTCAAAAAAATCTAAATCTCAATAAAATCTTAAATCTGGTGTAAATGTCGGGAAATCCGCTACATTCCGCTACAAATCCGCTACATACAAATTTCTAGTTGAGTTATATATATATATATATATATATATATATATATATATATATATATATATATATATATATATATATATATATATATATATATATATATATATATATATATATATATATATATATATATACATATATATATATATATATATATATATATATATATATATATATATATATATATATATATATATATATATATATATATATATATATATATATATATTTATATATATATATATATATATATACTACAAAATATATTTAATATAAATACAAAATATATTTAATATAAATACAAAATATATTTAATATATATATATATATATATATATATATATATATATATATATATATATATATATATATATATATATATATATATATATATATATATATATATATATATATATATATATATATATATATATATATATATATACATATATATATATATATATATATATATATATATATATATATATATATATATATATATATATATATATATATATATATATATATATATATATATATATATATATATATATATATATATATATATATATATATATATATATATTTATATATATATATATACTACAAAATATATTTAATATAAACATCAGCTTTGGCAAACGTGGCGTTAATTTTAGCCTCTCAACACATGATATACCGAAAATCAAAGGTCGAAAAGAAAAGAGCGGAGTATCTGAACACTAGGTTCTCTTTACGTACAACGTTCTATAAAGTACAAACAGTTACAAAATATAATAAAGATAAGTAGTTAAATCTCAAATTGCCAATCCACTAAAAATAATAAACACAAACGCTTTAAAAACCAATGAATTTTATGAAGTATCTTCAGAACTAACATTTTCATTTTCGTTAACAAGCTCCGTAACGGTTTCCAAAGGTCAGTGCTTAAAATGAAAAAGATTCTTGGATAAGAGAGGAGCCAACGTTGAAATAATTGATGTGCGATTCCATGCCGCTATTATGGTCATAACAAGAATACAAGATGCCTCTAATGTGCGCAGCCCGTTCGGAAAACATTATATAGCTCCCGATTGGCTTAACGAGTAAGGGTTTGTGACACTCAACAGATAATATATACATATACATATACACACAGATAATATATACATATATACACAAACAGATAATATATATATATATATATATATATATATATATATATATATATATATATATATATATATATATATATATATATATATATATATATATATATATATGTTTATTTTAAAATATATTAATCAAGAGCTCTACTTGGTGCGATGGTACGGGGATCGTGGGAAATATGGAAAACAAGGGAAAGGCCTCGAATGCCTACCGTGCTATTTGCGGGAAAGAGCGTGAAACAAGAAAAAGTAATTAGAGGAGTTGCTACGAGTATTATTATGTCAGATTTGGCAAAATTTGGCCTGTATAAATAGAGACAGACGAAGTAGAGTGGCAAGTCACTACAATACTCTCCGTTTACATAAATTAATATTTTTTTATCGACAGTAATAATTTCACAATCTAAACATCTTCAGAGTAAAAGAAAATCGCTTTACCATCAAGTGGCATAGGGTTTTTTTCTCCAGCGTTTATAGTGTGAAGAGGCTTTTATAAAACAACCGGCATATAATGGGGTAATTTAATTTTCTCAGTACAACCAGAGGGCAATACTGAGTAGATACTCCCTGCCAAGAAAGTAGACTTTACCTTCTTCATCTCTTTAAATAGTCATTTCTGTAAAGTTTTTATTCTTTGTATTTCGGACTTAAGTGTTCGTATATAGCATTTCAACGTTTATTTTGGATATTAGGTCGTTTGAATCTGATAGCTTTGTAGTATATATGTGTATATGTTACAATATATGTTGTGGATTATATCGATTTGATATGGGAAGTTAGCCCGTTTCCTATTTTTATATGTAAGATAGTTAAATGGTTTCGATTGAAGTGATAATTTGAAATACACCTTGATAAACATAAATATTTATGATTTTTATACTATTTATTACATTATTTATTATCTATGTTATTAATCTTGTTTTTTTTTATTTAAAATTTTCTAATGTATTGATTTTGTACGCTGCAATTATTAAAAAAATATCTGTATTGAGATTTATTTCAGATTCACGCTTTGGAATAAAGCAAACCAGAAGCAGGTAGAGAGCGAAGTCTTGAAACATTCCAGTGATTACCAAGATTTGACATTTCAAATATTTAATTTTAAAGATTCCGTGCCGCGAAATGGAAAATGGAACCTCCATGGACTTTGTGGTTCATCTATCTGCCTGTATGTCTGAATAGAGCATTTTCTTAAAATCGCTTGGAGGTATCAAGTTGAAATTAATGTGAAAAATCCAGTTGTGGTATTTTGGTGCATAGAATAAATATAACTTCAAGTTAAACGCAATCAAAAGATACCAGCGTTTATGCTTCATTTTTGGCGCACTTGTATGAAATTCGCCGCGTAATTAAAATCTACAAGGTAGTTTCCGTTGACCTAGATTTATGAAATATGGCAGTAAATTAGAACCTATGGAACAAACAAACGGAAGTATCATATGATTTAAAATTTACAAGTATATCACGAAAGAAGCCGTGATTTTTTTTTGTGTTCTTCATTTAATATAAAAAACCGCATACGACCGCTTTAAAGTACTTTTTTAATTTCTATTATATTTAACGTGTCAATCCACATTAAGGATGGAAAAAATACTTAAAGAGAACATATTAACTTACAATCATCTTTGGATAGCGGAAATTTGTAAAAATCTCCCCACAGAGATGCTGCCAACGTGATAAGTTGTATAAAGCTTAATGAAAACACACGCCTTAGTGGTCAGAATCGTTCTGGACGTTTAAGTTTGTCAACTTTTGTAAGTTGATCTCTCGCTATATATATATATATCTATATATATATATATATATATATATATATATATATATATATATATATATATATATATATATATATATATATATATATATATATATATATATATATATATATATATATATATATATATATATATATATATATATATATATATATATATATATATATATATATATATATATATATGTAAATCACCCATAATTTCAAAGTTGCGTTAATATATGCTTACTTCCTTGATTAATTTTGAACATGCAAAGCGCGTTTATTTGTATGAATGTAGGCAACTCGTGTTTACTTTAGAAACTGGAATGATTCGTTAGCGAGACTGAAAATATACGAATTAATTTCTTCACAGTGCTCTACATGTGGGTTAAGGATGTGACTATTACTGTCGATATTTATAATAATACTAGCGACACGTTCGCGGCTTTGGTCGCTTGATCGATGTTCTCGGATTTATATTATTATATTATATTATTGCGCTTATAATTTTTTTATTTTTCCTTTCAAAGTACTTTGTCTATAAAACATTATATATGCAATATTTTATCTGGGCGGCATTTTCTTGCTTTTGTTTTCGGTATCGGTAAAAAAGTCTTCCCCTCATTATACTCGATCCCGCAGGAATTCCGGGATAAAAAATTGCCCAAGTGTTGCCCCCACAACCTCTTCTATCTTCTAGTTTATTAAAATTGTTTTAGCTGTTCCAGAGATTAGCCCGGATAAACGGAAAGACAGGCCCAAAAATTTGAATTTTCAAAATTTAGTTTTGTATTAGTAACGTGTAAATAACTATATGCACTCGAAGAAACTCAGTTATTTCAAAATCACAAAGAGACACATATAAGATATATATATATATATATATATATATATATATATATATATATATATATATATATATATATATATATATATATATATATATATATATATATATATATATAT
The DNA here is from genome assembly GCA_037127375.1 of Dione juno. Taxonomy (NCBI): domain Eukaryota; kingdom Metazoa; phylum Arthropoda; class Insecta; order Lepidoptera; family Nymphalidae; genus Dione; species Dione juno. Next base: position 1,183,418 of record JAXRJS010000016.1, on the reverse strand, counting down.
ATATATAACAGCTTCACGCATCTACCGAGTATAGTACGTTACGTAGAAATAATTTAGTGCTAAGACACTCCGGTCTCCTTATCCATAAAAATACTATATTCTATACTATAGAGTCTCATTATAGCTTTAGAAAGAGTTTTATACAAGATTTTTATATTCACTATTTTATTTTCATAGACATAGACAGTAGTCTACACCCCCCTTCGTTTTCCATTTGAATAGAGTTAGTTGAGTGGTGTGACTTAATTTCGTCATCGAACCAGGAAAATAATTTAAGTAGTCAGACGCTGTAAAGCAGATGAGGCAGGGTAGGCAACCTAGCGACGTAAAAAATATAATAATAAACAAAACTTATTACTATTGTATCTATTAGAATACCGTAATAACTTAACTCAAGCTATATAATTTGGCGCAGAGGCATAGTCTCTGCCTGTAAACGCGATAAGATGTAGGTTCAATTCCCACTCGGGGAGAGTGAACTATGTTCATTTTCGTCGATCTGGCAAAGAAAAAAAAAGTTCAGCGTTGTTTTGCGATACTCAACACGCAATGTCTTGAATGGCGGAAAACGACTATGTAATTTTTTTTAAATTAAATGATTACAATTAAAGGAAAAATACGAAATGGATACAGAATAAGTAAATCCGAGATAAATTTGTCGCCCATGTTAATTTAACAATAAAAAAAAATTGAACTTAAATTTATAAATATATATACTTTGTGTTGACCTACAATTTCAAAATTAATACGGAACCATCGGTACACGGCCCAACTTATAATTGGCCGTTTATTTTGAACTATATAGACAATAGAAAATATCGATATACCAACGAAATCCCTATTAGTTGTTAATTTACTCGCGAATGGCATTAGTGTTTAATTAAAAGTTGTCTTGCTTTCCAGGATATGCGGCTGACGCGCCCTTGTATAAGTTAACTTTATGCCATTTGATCTTGACTCTAACGACGGCGCCGTTATCAAATTATCCAAGATTTAACACGCTTTAACCCGTATATAGCGAACCATAAATGCGTGTTTGCTTTCTAAGAGTCAAAAAAATGAAAATAAATCTTTCTCGGATTAGGAATCGAACTAACAAGCATGGTAAATAACCTTCTTATTGTTTGTACACATTTTCCGCGGAACTGCAACTTGACCTCCATTTTTTTTTTGCTTTTGATTTTCGGTGAGTTCTCCTTTTCTCGCTTTTTTTACCAAAAATATGAAGTAAGTTCACGTATTTTCCCGAATGTGAAAACTATTGTGCTGTATTGAACAGTTAATATAAATATGAATATTTGTATCGCCCAATTCAATGTAGTGAAAGATTTTTGATGATACAAAGTATTAGACCAATCCATCAAGGAAATGGAACAAGTTTTATACAACATCGTCCTTGATAAAAGTTGATGTTCCCTCTCAAAGTCCATACAAATGGCTTTTTAAATAACGGGGCTGTAAACGAAAATGCAAGTCAAAAACTTTTAATTTCTCCTTTTCATATTTAGACATATAGCTTGATGGTTAGGTTCCATGCAGTACTTAGTCATAGAGTGCGGTGCTAAGTTCCGCTACTCAACGTTATATATCAGAATCTTAGTTCACTTTCCATATGGGTATCTTCTAGTATAGAGTACAGAGTTCTGTCTTCACTATGGGATAAGATGTCAAGATTAAATAACATATTTTAGCTGTACTTGAATGACATAAAACAAGTACAGGGGCTCAGCAGAGATAAGAGAGAGAATAAAAGGCTAGTTATTTTTATGATTTTTAAATTGTTAGTCCATACTAAGGATAGAGAAATAGTTATGCGCTATGCTTTATACTACTTATTACGTTTTTACTAAATTATTGTCGCTTGCAATAATCTATGGGTATCGGAAATTTGTAAAAATCTACCTACGAAGATTATGGGTAAGCCATTATGGGATGTTCGTATCAACAAAAAACAACATTATTAAAATTTCGATTCCTTGTATAGAAATCGAAACCACAGTTATTGTCTATATCATAATTAATACAAACAGGAACTACTATCAAATTTTATATTACTACTATTTATTACATACTTCCAGCCGCTACACCGGCCAGTGGACTATTACACTCGTAATAAAAAAGGCAATATTAACATTCTAGTGGCGTATAATTTCGTGAATCGGCAACGTCGCAAAACGAATTAGTCGAGAAATTTTAAAAGGATCAATGCCTAATAATCCAATATCGAATGAATCGCCCGTAAATTCGTAACGAACGTGGCTCGCATGAGAATGGAGTCTCCTAAGAACACTGCTAGAGGAAAGCTTTCTTGACGTGTCCAGTGTAGCTTTGTGATAGACACTTAAAAATATATATATTTTATGATTTTTTTTATTATTTTTGATTCTATATATATATATACATATACATATATATATATATATATATATATATATATATATATATATATATATATATATATATATATATATATATATATATATATATATATATATATATATAGATATATATATATATATATATATATATATATATATATATATATATATATATATATATATATATATATATATATATATATATATATATATATATATATATATATATACTTTTTTTTAAATATAAAATTATTTACTGTTTTAATTTAAATCTGTTTAAATTTAATAAATATATTAAAAGACAAATCATATTAGACTCCATTATTCAAGCTATTATACTTAGATGCTCAGTTTATGAAGTCGTTATTTCGTAACTAACGTTTGCAAACTAACTAGCAATTGATATATAAGCCTCTAAAGCCTGTGACGAGATTTAGTAAATCGCAATCCTCTGGACATCGTAGGATACAGTGTAATGCCCAAAATAACTGTTTTAAGATAGAGCTTTCGATACTTACCTATAGTGTATGAAATTTGGATGGATAAATTATTATTTAAGTGAAGTGATTTAAAGTTAAATAAATAAAGAGCTTCACGCTGCATCACGCATATAGCAGGGTAGACACAGGATTGTAGTTGCATACGCAAGCGATCCTGCGACGTCTTATGTAGATGGTTAGGGCGACCCAGCGGAAACTGGATTTTAGTAAGCAGGATCGAATTTACCGGTGAGTTGGCGAGGTGATTAAGAGGTAAGGCACCTTTTGTCTTCACGGGCGGTCTGCATAAACGCATTTACCAGCAACACAAAAAAAATGGAGACACAGGGAACTTAGTGTCAAGACACTCAGTACAGTGGCAGCGTAGTTTGATCGCCACTTGAAAGTGTGAATAAAATTAATTACCCAATTTTTTTCTGGTATATATCTATCAGCCGATTTAATTGGCTGATAGAGATGTCATCTGACAGGACATGCTTTTTTGGCAACGAATAAAGTTTTAATTTTTAGAACATTTTGTTCAATAAAACGATGTATACATTGTGGACTTATAAGTAATTGTAAATCAATGAATTATTGAATTCAATAAAAAAATACCTGTAGAGGTTCATGCGCCGGTTCATCTCATTTCTAAGGCATTAATTTTAAAGAACCTGTGTTAAATTGTTAAGGCTAAAAAAACTAAATGTGCAGCTACTTATTTATTTATTTGTTTAGCTTCAATCTGTATCCCGCATTTAGCAGGGTAGATAAAGGGAACCGTAAGTTGAAGAAACCTAGATTTAAGATATTCCGCTCCCCACTTTCCGCCATTCGAGGCATGGCTTGTTTGCCTTGTTGCTTGAGAGACGAAAATGAAAATAAGTAATTCTTCCCAAGTGGGAATCGAACCCACAGACCATCGCGTTAGCAGGCAGACGCTGTGCCTCTTCACCACGACGGTCCTCAACTGTAATTTCTTAAATAAAATGATTTGAGTTTGACTTTGAATTTATATCAATGAAAAGAACAAGCTAATTAGCATACCCTGGATTCACAGAGCGGGTGCAGTGCCTATCCTTCTTTTTATAAAAAAAAACAAACATTTTAAAAAAGAGTGACATAACACGATTTTCAATTTATCAATTCTAGTCAATTTATTATCAACATCACTGCATTTGTCATAGACATATCTTACACTTCAGAATTTATATAATAACCTAATCAGGGTTAAATAAATTTAATATGTAATAATATCTCTTGTACAAGCTACTCTGTATATTCTTTCAGTATGCCATCCTTAGCGAGCCGAAGCGCATTCGAGCGGTGCATAATATTAAACGTCACATATACTATATGATTAATTTCAACCATGACTAGTGAATTTCAATAGATGGAACAGGTGAGAGCAGTTTACGACAGTTTCGTCGATCAGTCGGTCCCTAGGCCAAGTCTTTGACGGAGACTTTAAGTAGACCCAAAGACCGTGTAGAATCTTCATGTGAAAGTAATACAAATGTGGAGATAAAATATTTTATATGAATTTTTTCACTGTGATCTCTTGTTGCTCCTAACAACTTCTTATTCGTTTTATTTGGAATTGAGATGGGCATGCACAGGTATATATATATATATATATATATATATATATATATATATATATATATAGCTTATGAGATAACGTTTGATTATATAATTCTGTACTGTTCTATTAACTTCTAAAAAAAAGACAGATATATGCAAGAGTGTAATTTTTTAGATAAGCTTGCGTCGAAAAACACACCACGACAATTAAATTCAATAAATTTAATATAAAAATTTAACTTAGTTTACGAAATTTTTTTGCTCAGAATATACACATATATGATTGCCTGCCTATTGTCTTGGAATAAAAAAAATTATAGTGGGATTATTATTAGTAAATACTTAAGTGTTATTTACAATTTATTTATAAAATTTAAAAAAGGTAAACCGATGGAAACCGTGTTATACAAATTGGGTAATTAAAAAAAACACTTATTACGATTTATATTTATTTAAAGACCAGTATGCTTTTTAATCCAAGGAACATAATATTGAAGGTTAACGTAAAAACCGAGACGTAGATCACCACATTCTTTGCCACCTATGAACGAAGCAAGGCCTATAATGGTATCGCCGCTAACTAACGGACTGCCAGAATCTCCCTGAAAAAATTAAAATTAATCATGATTATAAAATATAAAAATACTTGAACCTTCACGCTATATCCTGCTTACATCAGAGTAAGCAGAGGAAACCCTTATGTTAAGACACTATGTTCCCCGCACTCCGCCTTTTTACCATTGTTAAATGGTGAAACTCAACTCCGCGCTTTGTCTTTCCAAAGAACAAATACATTATTCGAGTGCTATCTGACTCTCAAGTATCGCAGCTATTTCAAATTAGAAGAGTAGATAAAAGAGAATTGAGTCACTACACAGAGGAGAGAGAGAGAAGAGGGGAAAGAGAGGATATAGGTGATTCCGAATTTATCACTATTTTGGTAACACTACATCTGTATATATCGATCCTTGACCATATCTGGTATAAATAATTTATAATATGTGGTTAAGCCGCCGGCCGTATATAATATGGGCCAAATGCATATAATACTGATATATCGTGTTTTAGAGGCAATTATTCTCATCTGCGTGTATATAGACTGTTTTGATCGTTTATCTTGACATATTATAAATTGTGCATTATTTAAGCTTTATAATGTCTAAGTTTGCTTCACGTCCGTTTCCGAAATGTTGGAATTCAACAATGCGCTTTATCTTATTAGCAGAGCGATAAAAATCTTTTCCCCAAGTGGTAATCGAACCCATAAGCGATGCGTCGCCACGGCAGCCTGAATTTTAATATTTTTTACTTAAATTCTTACATATATGGATTTATATATTGAAATTTGTGTATTATAAGTAACTTACATTGCATATGGTAGGCATATTGACCTCACGTTTGGCACAAATGTTGGTCTTCTCAAGGAACTCAATGGTTTCCATCTCAATACTTTGTATCACTTCTTTTGGTACTAAACGAATGCATTGTTCAGACGTCAGTCTGACAAGATCCACTTTTTGAAGTTTCTTTGACAATTTTCCTGACTAAACATATAGAATTATTTTTAAAAGTATTTTATTGACATTATCATGGGGTTTTGGGGTTAATTACGTAACCATGGTTGGTTAAATCGTCACATAGGGGCTATATTTATATTCAAAATAGGCTGTAGCCCACAGTTGCGAAAAAATTGCGAAAACATGCGAATTTCGGAATATATTTTCTTAATGCTTCCCTTCAAGCTCCAAAATGCCAAATTTTGTATGCAGTGTAATTTCAGTTGAGCGTTGTCTAGCAGTCACTGTCACACACAAAAAGAGTTTTATGTATTTACAAATAGCAGGATAGGTAGAGGCAACCTAGTATTAAGACGCTCCTTTCGCCGTTTTCCACCTTCTAAAATAATGCGTGATGAGTGGCAGAACTGACCGCTTTTGTCTTTTTACCAGAGCGAAGAAAATCTCAATATTTGATCCTACAGGTAACAGGTAACAGGTAACAGGTAACAGGTAGAACTAAATTGACGTTACTTTTTTTACCTTCAAACACTTTCGCTAATAGAAGCTAGTAGCTATATAGTAACTGTGAGAACTAACCCACATTTCTGAGGAACACATTTTTTATAATCTTTTTTGTGTATATGTTAGTTTTCATAAATAAAATACAAAATAATATGATAGAATGCCTTACGTAGCCTCGATTAGTATTAGATAAGAAGATTTTTCTATTATATGGCTATCAAATATGGGTCGAGATTGTAATCTTAATTTACTATTGCATATATAATATTTCTTTTTATTTGTTAGCGCTTAATATTTTATTAAATAATTTTCATTTTATAATTATAATATAAGGTCTACTATATACATATAGATATATCTAAATATTGAATTCTTATTACAAATACAATATTGGTGACTACAAAGTAAAAATAAATTGTGAAAAAAAAATATTAACCACATATTTAAAAAAAAATAAAGCAATAATATAAAACCTTACCTCGTCTTTCCCTCTCCCTACAAATACAACCTTAGAGTTTGCAGATACACTATTGGGAAGCTTTATTTTATTAACTTTTTTTGAAAACTTCAAAGGTCTAGAGAGCTTTATTAAAGCTACATCATTAAAAGGCAGTCCCAGATGTCCCAATTTATAATCTTCGTGTACTATAAGTTTATTGAATGGAACTTTTATACTGTTACGAAAAGATTCTCCGCCCACATATACAAAATTTTGCACGTTAGGGCTAAAACAATATTCAAAGGAGCTTTATTAATGTCAACGTTGCACCAAAAAATATATTATAGATAATATATTATAGTCAAAAGAGCTTTATTAGCTTCACACTGTATGTCACATATAGCTGGATAGATAATGGGAACTTAGTGTTAAGACATTCTGTTCTCCACTTTTCGCGTGTGAATTAATATACATAATTTTTTACATAATTTTTTCGCTTAATTATCTAATTTTTTCGCTTAATCTAATTTTTTCGCGTAATTTTTTCGCTCTGGTAACAAAACAAAGTGCGGCGTTGAATTCATTCACTCGCCACGCAAAGCCTCGAATTGAGTGAAAATTGGAGATCGGAATAGCTTAACACTAGGTTCCCTTTTCCTAAACATCAACATGCAGGCTATACGGAGCTATTCATTTTCATTATATGATGTGAAAATATAGATTAAGGTACGTACGGCTGTCGTGGCGCAAATGCACAGTAAAACACCTGTAAACGCGACGGTTTATTAATTCGATTCCTAGTCGGAGAGTCGAATGCATTATTTTCATTTATTTAGCTCTGGTAACAAGACAAAGCGCGGCCTTCAAATTCTCAAAAAGCAGAAAGTTGTGAACGGAGTGCCTTCACACTTCACAGGCTTCCCTATTAGGTGAGGTTCTAGGTTCCCTTAAAAAGTAACTTACTTCAAATCAGTCACGCAATGAGCTGCTGTTAAAATCCAAACTTCAGATAAAATGGCTGATCCACAGCCGAGGAGACCCGCGTAAAATGGATAATCTTCGATTTTAACATTTTGTCCATATAGAATACGTGATTCTATAGAGTACGCTAAAATATAAAAAATATAATAATAAATATGTTAATAATAAATATGTTAATAATGTTGTTTACACAGTGGCTGTAGATTCAATTCTGATGTAGGGAAATTAATGATATTTCAATTACAAAGTGCAACGTGGAACTGGACGAGATTGTTTTTCACACAGGTACATCTTCTTCCACTTAGCATTATCCCGGCCTATTGCCAGGGTCTGCTTTCCTACTTAGTCTACTCCACTTTGCACGGTCTTGAGCATCCTCAGTGGTTAGTCCATTGGCTCTCATGTCGTGCGTCACGACGTCCAGCCATCGCTTCCTTGGGCGTCCGGGGGGTCTTACTCCAGGGACAGACATATCAAGGCATTTTCTTCCGACGTAGTTCTTAGGCCGGCGCAAAACGTGGCCATACCATCTCAGACGACGCTCTTGGAGCTTATCCGCTACGTCACGGATCCCAAGACTACCTCGAATGAATGTGTTGCGTATGCGGTCAGCCCGAGTAACGCCACACATCCACCTCAGCATCTTCATCTCCGTTACGTGAAGCTCCTGAGTGTGCCGAGATAATGCTGGCCAACATTCGCTGCCGTATAGAAGAACTGGTCGGATCATGCTCTTGTATATCAGCCCCTTGAGTTTGGGCGGTATTCTGCGATCGCAGACCACACAGGTACATATATATATATATATATATATATATATATATATATATATATATATATATATATATATATATATATATATATATATATATATATATATATATATATATATATATATATATATATATATATATATATATATATATATATATATATATATAGCTTAATTGCCTAGCCTGCTGTATTCGGTTGAGTAATTAGGTAAAGAGAAACTTGTATCAATAAAACGTAAAACTAAAAAAATTATACAATTCAAACACCTCCAAAAGTAAAATACAAATAATCTGCAGCAATTATTATGGGTAATGTGTTATTATTAATTTAAAGTAATAAAGTTAATTATATATTTTTAAATATCATTCCATAGTATATTTTTTTTAAATAAAGGATAAACTCCATATCGTTGAAAAAAGGAGGAAGGAGAATTTATTCACTGTAACAGCTTATTACAAATTTGTAGCTTAATTTTTTACTCTAGCAATGGCGCGGCATTGAGCTCCGCCACTCAACACGCATTATCTCGAATAGTGTAAAAGGGGGAGTTAAATAACATAACACTAAGTCCCCCCTTCTTCCACGTTATCACGCTATATGCGAGATACAGTGTGAAGAAAAAAAAGCAATTTTTTTTTTTAAATCAAAAATACACTTACAGTCATTATTAGCCATAACAGAAACGAACAAACAAAAGAAAAACAACACAAGCATTTTATCGTTCACTGTATACAGTATTAGTTATAAATGTGTAGCAACTGAAAGAGGCTTCGTTTTATATGTTTAATATACCTAATACCTTCTAATGATAACACGTATGGACGTGTGACCGGCACTCTAAGAATTTGAATAGCGTGTCAAACATGTTATGTATTGTTTAGTTTATATTATTATTCACATTATTGTAATTTACAAACAATATATATATATACATATATATATATATATATATATATATATATATATATATATATATATATATATATATATATATATATATATATATATATATATAATATATATATATATATATATATATATATATATATATATATATATATATATATATATATATATATATATATATATAAAAACCGATTAAATAATGTCATGTCATCAATTGAATATGAATGATTTTTAAAACTTTTGTCTGGCTGTTTGTTTTCGGATCTACTGGACGTATTTAAATGACATTTTATTATGAAAAAATACTTAGAGATAACATATAAAAATTTGTACGCAGCGAGTTTTCAATCTGCACCTCATGAAAACCGTCCAAGCGTTTAGACCACTCAGCCTGCTTTGAAATTCTTATATGCTTAGTACAACTTATTACCTTGTTAGCATCTCTGTAGGAAGAGCGGGTTCAAATCCCGCTGCGTTCAATATGTTTTCTACTATTATTTCAATCCTTTCAGTTTGGATGAACACTTTAAAAATAATTAAAATAACATTTTTGTTATACATACAAGATATAGATCATACAAGATCTAGATCATACAAGATCTAGTCTATAATAGACTTTAAAGACTAGCATACCTGATTCAGAACTATAGTAGACCTTCTGAATTATAAGAAATAATGAAATACTGCCATAGCAAAAATCATTGAACGCGAAAAGAACTTTCCAATGACATATGAAAATCAAGGACCACAAAAGAACATCTAAACTATAAGCAAACAGAAAATGGCTCTTTAGTAAAAATTGTTGAGCATGATGAGTAATTTTTGTTGAAATATGAAAATTTAAGATCTGGGACATTGCATGAATAACCAGTCATATGTCCAGCTTAACTACATGAAATAACAAAATGGCGCCTTAGCAAAATACTAGTAGTCATTTAAAATTATGGACATTTTTCATTGACTCTTTGATACATAATATCAAGGATCTAGACCTACTGGATGTAGAACCAAAATAGATAAGATAATACTAAAAAAAAATTAAAAAAAATATCCTTAGTAATAATTATTGATCGCAATCAGTTTCCGCTGTCGTGTAAAAATCTGGAAGATGAAATGTGATGTCATGAATCTCAATGACAAAAATAGCAGTCCATATTCTTAGACATGCAAGTCGGCGAGGATCATAAAGTCCACACCAGTGTAGTTGTGGACGTCCACTAGTCGGTAATAATTATTCAAAAGTGTCATTTTAGACACGAAATACTTATGACTGTGAATTCGTTTTTCATGACATATATTAGTTTTATTAATTCATTACCACCGCCAGTGATGGCAACATTTTAACAAGCATATAATATTTTAAGCGCATCATAAGAGCCATGGCAATACAAAAGGCGCTGGTTTAAATCACGCTACGTTCTAATTTGTTTTGATATTTAAATGTATTTGTAAATATGGAGAACATTGCGGAATATTATTATAGACGCGTGTTACGTTCCCACACTACCCGGGGATCGCTTAGCCAGATGTCGCGTAACTTGTTTACTGCATTCCATCAAATCTAAGAATTGTAACTGCAAGAAATGTAAAACGTAGTGTCATTTTTCATACATTGTTTTAGTTTTAAAATAATTATTCACTCTTGTTTTCTCACATCGAGCAAGTAGTCACCATTTTAGTTAATAATTTAAATTGTAATTTTTTAATAAAATATTTTAAAGATTTGATTTTTTTGGATCCTACGCTGCCACCGTACTTAATTCGCGTATACCTAGACACATAAAAAAATATTTTCCTTTATTGAGGCGTAAGCTTGTAGCTTATTTTTATTTCTAGTTTCTACCGTATGTCTATCGCTTTTTCTAGAAAATCACTGGATATATTGTCGAATTAACAAGATATTATAATACGTTTATTGTAAAGCAACTGTTATACCTTCTTGTTTGTAAACACCTCGCAGAGAATCTCGAGCTATATAAATTAATCTCACGGCTGTATAATAGCATCCCATAAGATAAAAGAGACCAAGAGATTTTTAGGTTTTCTTACAAAGTATTTTTCTTTCTTTACAGTGAAATAACATATTAAAATTAAAACAACTATCATCATCGCCACTGGACGGACTGGAAGTTTATTGGGATCTTAAACTATTGATTGACAAGATTCATTGGGGGCATTGCATCAAGCTATATATTATAATAGATGTAGCCCACAATTTATGTGGACTATGAAACATAAAATCCCGTACTTTCCCGTTCCTGTTGGTATTTCGGGAAACCAAGAACCCAACATGCCGATAGATTTTTACGAAAGAGTTTGATAATTTTCATAAATAAATAAGAATATTGTATAATTACATATATATATATATATATATATATATATATATATATATATATATATATATATATATATATATATATATAACCCAAGAACCCAACATGCCGTTAGATTTTTACGAAAGAGTTTGATAATTTTCATAAATAAATAAGAATATTGTATAATACATATATATATATATATATATATATATATATATATATATATATATATATATATATATATATATATATATATATATATATATATTCTATATATATATATATATATATATATATATATATATATATTATCATATAGTCATAAATGTTGATTCAAATAAAAATTTATTTAAGGACCAGTATGCCTTCTGATCATATAGGGACATAATAATCAATGTTAATGTAAAAACCTACGCGAATCTCGCCACAATCACCAGTGCCTACGTATGAAGCAATGTCACCGAGGGTATCCCCGCTGACTAAAGGACTATCTGAATCCCAGCCCGGCGTTGACCTCCTCCAACCAATGTGTCGTCTCGGAATGCCTTTACACTTCATGCTCTCAGCCTACTCTGTTATATACTTATGTTAATTCTATAAAGTAAACAATTCTATAATATTACACTACGTTTTCAGCTTTCCACCCGAAGGTGAAAAACTACGGTCGAAATCGGAACACTCGGAACACGCTTTCTAAGAAAGTTTTAATAATCACAAAAAATAAAAATCAAGAATATTAATTATAGTAGAACCTTCGACAACTTACAAAAATATTGAACAATTATTTGTTATGTAATAATTAACCCTAAAAAGCTTAAATAATTGCATTTGAGATTCATGAATAAAATGTATGACTCACATTCGTAATTAATAACTAATAACTTTGCTACAATTACTATACAACTAACTTTTACCTGCACTTCTCTCTTTATTCTTCTAGTTCATCCGTATTGTCTAATGTAAATAGCTTATAGGGCATTTTCGACCGCAGATATAGACGATTGATAGCGATTAACGTGATACCATATAGCCTATATTTTAGCCTTTCTTTATAAATAGACTATCCAATGCATACGGAATTTTGCATTTCATTCAACTAAACAAGCTCTTTAGCTTTATAATATAAATTATTAATAATAATAGTATACATATAATAAACATACACTGCAGATAGTAGGCATATCGGTCTCACGCTTGGCGCAGATGTTGGCTTTCATAAGGAATTTCACATTTTCACTGCCAACATAGTCCATAGCCTAATACCAAAGGGATCACCTTTAGTATTAGGCTAACGCATTTTTCAGGTGTTAATCTGACAAGATCTAATTTTTGTAATCTCTTGGCCACTTGGCCGGTCTGAAAAAGCAACACAAAATATATATGTTATTATATGTTTCATATTCATATCAATAATTTTATAAGTAAAAGAGTTGAGTTGATGATGAAAAATTTATAAATGTTTATTTAAGATTTGTAGCCCGTAGTTTTATTGTGGACTTAATTCATCTGACATAATTGTAAGATCTCGTTTAATCCCGTTCCCGTTGGGGTTGAGGATAATCTTCTCTTAGTGCACTCCCCAAGGACCTTACACGCCAGATTTTAGGTGTCTGTCAGTCACTTAATAAGGAAAAGTTTTATATTTATTGAATTTTTATTCTATAGAAGAAACTTAATTATAGCAGCTTTTGGTATTGATTGTTTTCAATATGTCACAGTTCAGATAGTGTTGTTTTTTATTAAGCATCGATTTCTTATATTGTTAAGAAATCACTGTTTAATAAAAAAAAAAAAAAGTATATATATATATATATATATATATATATATATATATATATATATATATATATATATATATATATATATATATATATATATATATATATATATATATATATATATATATATATATATATATATATTTTATTCTTTTTATAATTTTTTTTTTATTGGTTTCAAAGTTATATATATAGAAAAATGCACTTTTGTTCTCAAAACGAAAGGTGACCCAATAAGGTATTAAAACGATTTTAGTATGTACATACATATATATACATGAGGACCATTGAGGCGCAGAGTCAGAGCGTCTGCCTGTGCACGTGACGGTTTGTGGGTTCGATTCCCACCCGGGAAGAATGAATTATTTTCATTTTCTTTGCTCTGACTACAAGGCAAAGCTTTGAAGTTCCGCCACTTAACACGCAATGCCTCGAATGGCGGAAAGTGGGGATCTGAGCGTGTTAACACTAGGTTCCCTCAGCCTACTCTGCTATGTGCGGGATACAGCTTGAAGCTAAATAATAAATGAATATATATAAATATGATACTGACAACTAACATCTGCTACAACAGAAATAAATATATAGATATAATAGAATAAATAAGAGAAACAATGGCGACGAAAACACGCTGTCGCTTACTATATTGAATATTAATTTATAATTAATGTAAATTTATTATATAGAAAAAATCTTTAGATACGCAATACGTAGATTAACTATTGAGTTAATCTAGGAATTTAGAAAATGTAATAAAAAAATGAATAAATATAACGAGTTATAGTTATTTGCTTATTTTTATTTATTTATTTTTTTTATGGCTTTAGTAATGTGACGCATTTAAAAATATTTCCAGTTTTTCTGAGTCACACGTTAAATATTTGTAAATGTTAGATGGTAGGTCGTTGTTCGATTGATTTCTACAAGAATGCTTACAATTGAAATTCTTTACTTTGCAGAGGCGCAGCGACCCAGCGATATTTTACGGCGTCTGCTTGTATATGCGAGGATTTGTGGGTTCGATTCCCACTCAGGAAAAATGAATTATTTTCATTTTCTTCACTGTGACAACAAGGCAGCGTTGTGTTCCACCACTAGACACGCAATGCCTCAAAAGGCCTAAAGCGGAGAATGGAGTGTATTAACACTAGGTTCCTTAAACCTACAATTTTAGTAGGTTTAGAAACAAAATTTTGTAGCCCAAGAAGAGAAATAACAGCTCCAAAAAGTTTACGTCTTACTTCGTTCACTTGCGAATCCCGTGACAAATGTTAGTCTAATATAATGCCAAATTTTTTACTTTATTTGCATACAAAATTGGCATACCGTCAAGTATTATAGATGGCAAGGTCAAGATAATTATTAGTGACAATAATCTAGGACTTCTTATTAATTATAGATTGATTTTTGACTGGATTAATAGTGAGACCGTAAGACTTGCTTCAAAAAGATGAACGACCGAGGTCTTCATTCAAAAAATTTGATGAACAGATTCTATAGCAAATTGTATTAATTAAAAATTGAAAATATAAATGGAGACAACACGCCACCTTGTGGAACACCACCATTTATAGTACGCTCATCTTCAGATTAGTCTTTAGCAAATGACTTGCCAGTCTCACGCTGATCCATTGCAGCTCGCTATAGCATAAAAAATTACATTCCAATATTAACGTGATTAATCCGTTAAGAGTTTTATTTAAAACTAAAGCCTATTTTTAGTTATTTCTTGTAGAAATTTTATAAAATTTGGTAGTAGAATGATCTCGGAAACCCATCAGATCACCAACTGACCTCTTTCCTGTGTGGAATATAAAATTTAAAAATGTAAGAATATATTATGTAATTTATTAATATTCTCTTGAATTTTACTAACACAGCTCAAGAAACTTTTCTTACTTAATTTTTTGATTTCCACTCTCTTAAAGATATTGTGTTACGCTTATCCAGACAACCAAGAAAAATTTTATGTATTAGTTTCCTGAAAATATCTAGGAAACTGGCAAATTATAGGATTTGAACAATGTTCAAATCATATTTCAGTGCAACACAATTTAACTGAGTGTTACAGAAGTAATCAATAAAACGCAGTGGCACAGCGTCTGACTATTAATGGAAAAGTCGAGTTCGATTCCCACTCAGGGTATTAACGTGACGCGTGACGATGAGTTTTGTCACTAACGAATATTTGACATAAAGCAAGAAACAGACTATCTAAGATACTTATGTATATAAGAGCGTGTATAAATAAGTATAAATTCTTTACGCTTACTATTTTCCTGGACCGGAATTTGAAATAAAAAATTATGTATTGTCATTATTACTTTATTTATGCTCCAAAATTGACTTTCGATAAACATTTTATTTATTTATTTATTTAATAGAAAGCCAACGTTGTATACAAAAATAATTCTTCTACTTATAAATATTTTACAATACTTAAAAGCGCTGCTTATGCTTAAAAGCTAACTTAACATGCATAAAAAAATAAGACAATAACAATAATCATTTTTAAAAAGGATAAACTATACAGACCATTCTAATTTACATTTTAAAATTTAAATAAATGGGTATTAACAACAACCAAATCCAACAAAATGAAAAAGCATTTCCAATACATAAATTCAGTCTGAGATCATTTTTTTTTTTTCACTTTTAGTTTAAAAGAGTATGTGGATTGTCGGAAAATATCTAGATGTGCCTTATTAAATATATTATTATACAACATTACCAATCTATTTAAAGGAGCCGCTTTGCCTAGGTTAGTCTAGTCACTTTCTCCTCTATTGATTTCACTAATACAAATAAATGGAGATAACATATAGGAAGATATGACATATGAGCCAATGGACTGTTCACTGAAGATGCTAAAAACCAATTGATGAAACCAATTTAAAAACAGACCCTGGCAAGAATGCCGGGCCAGTCAGAAGAACAAATTGGAAGATAGCGGAACAGCGTCTATAAACTTTATTTTCTTATGGTATATTATACTGTTTTTTTTTTATTTCTTCACTCTGATAACAAGACAACACCATTGTGGTTTTTAGAGACATTATCAACTTTACTTTGATATTACTTGAGACATTTCTCTAAAATTAGGTAGAAAATGGAGCACCGAGTGTTTTGGTTTGGCCTGGTACAGCGCTAAGCTGAAAAAAATGCCTTCGACTAACGTTTATAAGTATCAAGGAAGATTAAAATTGAAAATCATAATAAATAAGTACTTTTTTACTACTTTATTATAAA
Organism: Dione juno; assembly: GCA_037127375.1. Classification (NCBI taxonomy): domain Eukaryota; kingdom Metazoa; phylum Arthropoda; class Insecta; order Lepidoptera; family Nymphalidae; genus Dione; species Dione juno. Next base: position 1,166,508 of record JAXRJS010000016.1, on the reverse strand, counting down.
ATCTTCCGATAAATCTAACGTTAACGAACTGTTTCGAAAATTGTACCTATTAAAACTTTTACCTCTAAAACCATTAAAATCTTAGATAGGTATATAACAGAGATATATCGTAAAGGTGTGTCAAGATCCTAAGTAATATAACAAATAATATTTATTATCAATATATTTTTAAAAATCAAAAGCTTTGTTGTTGATTGGAACCTTGTAAGCTTTCATCTGATCTTACATTACCATAAAAGTTGTTAAACACAAATTTAATTTAACATGCCAATATATAATAACATAAGTATATTCTGCTCTGTTCTTAAGTAATGGCGTTTCGAGCGTGCCAGTTGAGTATAATTCACTTTGCCAATGGCACAAAAAGTAAGTTAAATGAAAAAAAACCCTATGTCTGTCTGTCATTTTCGTCTCGTATGTGCGTCATTCAATTTGTATTTTATTTTTAAGTTACACATATTTTTATATTTGCTTAAATCAATAAATATCTCAATTTTCTCATAACCAAGGTGTGTCAACAATACTTCTTACATTGATGGTGTGTGCTGATGAATAAATATATCTATATTTAACATCTTATTCAGTTTATCGTATCATATAAAAGCGACACTCTTGTCTTTCTCTTCGTCTGTTAATATTATTAGTTTTATTAATATTAACAAATAATTTTTTAAACAGTTTTTTAGTAAAACGGTTATTTTGAACAAGTGATCTATAGAAAATCGATATATTTTGAAGTTGACTACTTTTATTAATGTTCACTGAGCTCGTTCTACTGTCAAAAACCGAGTTTTTAAAGTAACTCACCAGAGTATACTTATATAGGACAGATTACACTAACGCAATATAAAGCAGCCCCTTGAGACCTTCACTTGGGTCACGAGTCCCAGGCACCGGCTCTGAGCTCAACTTCCTATAAGGCGATGAGCCCGGCACCCGTACTATGAGTTTTTTTGGTGACTTTTGGTAAACAGACAAAAAAGTAAAATTAAAAGCTTAAAAAGTCAAAATTAACTTTCTTATTCTGTCTGACAATGTTTCTAATTGCGGATCCATGATCTATTGTAAATCTTAGGTATCTAGAGCATGATATTTAATTTAGTTTGGGGCAATTTTAATATTCTCGCGCATTTGTATTTATTATAAGACATATTTATATATGATATTATATAAAGATATTATTTATTTCAAAGAATAAAAAATAATTGGGAATATATATAGCTTCAATCATAATACTGTGTTATTTGACCACAGACTCTAGTCAAGAATAGTTTGGATATCCTGTACTACTAGATTTAAATATAGGTATAACTTTACTAAATATCATAAGATCAGGAAACACCACCATACTATTTTCGCATTCAGCACCACACGTTCTATTTATATTCCACCACCTGTATAAGTAGTAGGCTGTCTTTGTGTCAGTCCTTGCCTGTGGCATTTGAGCACAATTCACTTCGCCAATGTCACGTTGTAGGGAGTGTACATGAACTAGATTGTACGATTAAAAAAATTATAATAATAATACACAATAAAAATAATAGAACGCATGTATAGATATCATAACCGTCACTTTGGCTGATAAGTTTGGCACGAATGACTGCCGTAGCAATGCTAGTTTGTTTTTTATTTAGCATTCCACAAGCGATGCAAGTAATATTTTTTAAAACACGACCGAAGTCAGTCAGCATGTGACTACTACTCATTAAAAAATATACATCAATTGTTATTCATGTTTTCTTAGTAAGTGTTGGGGAGTCTTATAGAGTTGTTTTGCTTGCTCATAAATTTGTTTACTTGGTTTTGAATAGTTAGTTAGTTTGTTATTGTGATATCTTCCACGTATTTACAACTCAAATAAAATTGCAAGCTACAACTCGTGATATTGATATTTTTACAACAGGAAATATTTTTAATTCTATTTAAATTAATAAGAATGTATAGAGGAATTTTTAATTTAAATGTATATTGATATATAAATCATTAGCCTAGCCCTTCTATAAATACCAACTTTTTTTCACAGCTTTGCTCCAAAACAAAGCATCTTCGTTTGTTAATGAGGAAAATAAGAAAACATATTACTTACAATATTTATATATTCATTAATAAATAAGTAATACATACATACATATATATATATATATATATATATATATATATATATATATATATATATATATATATATATATATATATATATATATATATATATATATATATATATATATATATATATATATATATATATATATATATATATATATATATATATAAGTATATCTCGATATAATTATATCAATTTAAATATAAAATACTATAGAAATTTATATTTATTTATAGACCAGTATGCTTCCTAATCCAAGGAAGATAGTATTGAACGTTCACAAAAAATCCAAGGCGTGCTTGAGCACAGTCAGCCAAGCCATATGAAACAAGACCTACAATGGTATCGCCGCTAACTAACGGACTGCCGGAATCACCCTGAAACAATAAACATAAATTTTCTATAAGCAAATTAGTGATTTTGTAAATTGTAATATTATGGAGATCTCATCAGCTTCCTAACTAAGCGAACAAACGAGATATTTACCATTGTAAGCGCTACTTTTAAATTTTTATACATTTTATTAATTTATGATTTTATGAATTTTCTAAATTTATATACTTTTAAGTTCCTATCTTTTAAAAAAATCCTTTTTACCTATACGCATATAAGATTAGACAAGCTTTAAAGCGGCTAAAAAAAAAGCCCCAGAAGAAGTTGGTATCGATTGAGTTGCTAAAAGCTGGTGGCTCTGCGGTAACAAAGGGACTTTGTCTACTATATAATGACATATTATTTACTGGAGTGGATTTGGTAGTATTATTCCACAAAAAGGCGACAAAATTCTGTGGACGAACCATCAACCCAATTATTTAACCGATTCTCGAGAGTCATCACAACAAGACTCACTCAGAGGCTCGATGAGTACCATGCCAGAGAACAGGCTGGTTTCCACGAGCGGTTTGAATCAATATACCACATAGTATAAATATATGGTATGTTTTGTGCCTCTGAATGAGCTTGTGAGATTCAGAAAGCTGGAAAAGATAATAAGCCTCTATACAATACATATGTAGACTACGAGAAGGCATTCTCCATCCAGATCCTGAGGAATTTGTACAAATGTGCAACAACGACTATACTGCAAAGCTTCAAGAAAATACTAATCCCATACCGATTTAAAAGGGAGTACGTCAATGAGATGAAGAAGAAAAAGAAGAAGTAATTATTCATAAATCAATCAACTACATATTTAAAAGAAAAAGAAACAAAAGAAAAAAAAGAAAAGATTTAGAGATTGATATAAATCTAATAAATCCTTATACAAATAATAGATGAAGTTAAAATTGATGTACAATATTTATAATATTGCTATACATATACTCACATTGCAAGTAGTAGGTCTATTATTCTCACGTTTGGTGCAGACATTAGTCTTCATAAGATATTTAACATTTTCTCTACCCATAGCATCAAGGTCTACTTTTGGTATTTGACTAATGCATTGTTCAGGTGTAAGCCTAATAAGATCCGCTTTTTTTAATCTCGGAGACACTTGTCCTGTCTGAACAAAATAAGTTATTTGAACATGTAATTTATGATTTTAAAAAAATATGTTTTTGAAATTTTGTAACTAAATCGCTCGATTAGCACAATAATTATAATATAAAATTGTTATCTAAATTTTGATTATGGCTTAAAAGGAGCTCAGCTAATGTTTTTTTTTTCTTTTCTCATAATGTTCACAAATGTCGCACATATCTTAATATGGAAATATTGAAACAAAATCTCACCTCATCTATACCTCTTGCTACTACTAGAACCCTATAGCTCCCAGATCCACTGTGTGGAAGCTTAATTGGCCGTATTTTCGATGAAAACTTTAAAGGTGTAGATAGCTTTATTAAAGCTATATCATCAATTGGCACGCCGTTTACATCTGTATATTTTTCGTGTATTATTGATTGTCTGTATGGCACTCCGATACTATTTTGGTAAGTTTCTCCACCTACCCATACGATTTTCTGGGTTTCCACGCTACAATGAAAAAAAAATATAAACTATATTAATACAATATCCATGTAAATACGATATATCGAGCTAAATATCATCACCATAGGTAGGTATTGGTGGGTCGTTTCAACATTTTGTCACTAGACTTGATCTTCAACTTTACTTATTTGTCTATGATGATATTCTTACTATCTTAAGAAACATTATTTTCTAAACTACGTTAACAATTTTAAAATTTTTTTAAATATTTATAGTGAATAAACCACATTTGGAAAACCAGTCTGTTAAAGATAGATATTGGGGTCTTAGCTAATACGAATACTTAAAATGAGAACTATTCGCTTTGTTAGTGGCCAACAATGTGTCCGCAAAGGCTTACTGCAATTTTAAATATATAATTAAATTAAATAAATTATAACAATGATTGTTACTTTGCTAAACAATGAGCTGCTGTTAAGATCCAAACATCAGATAAAATAACAGCACCACAAGAGTCAGTTGCAGCGAAAAATGGATAATCTTCTATCCTGGCGTCATGTCCATATAAAATACGCGATTGTATAGATATTGCTGTAAAATTATAGAAAATTTATAAGAATTCTAGAATTTTTGTTAGATATATATATATACCTAATTGATAAATACAAGTTACTTTTGTAAAGACGTTTAAAGTATTTAATATATATATATATATATATATATATATATATATATATATATATATATATATATATATATATATATATATATATATATATATATATATATATATATATATATATATATATATATATATATATATATATATATATATATATATATATATATATATATATATATATATATATATATATATATATATTTATATATATATATATATATATATATATATATATATATATATATATATATATATATGTATATATAAAATTATTAAGAACGTCTAATATAGACTAACGTACCTGTTCCTGGCCTGAGGTCAGATTTGCCTCGGACACATGGAGTGTGTTATGTATCATAACAAAGACTTTAATTATTTCCGTATTATGACATATAAGTTTAACGGCAGGTAAAAATTATTATTATAGTAAATCACTCTCGAACCATATTGTAATGGAAACAATTAACTAGTCAAATGAGCGTCAGTGTTCATATCCGAAGAGAGAGCTAAAGAGTATACGTATATATCCCTACGTTTTTAAGTAATGTCTTCATGTACTATCGCATAATATGTAAATATTTACATATGTTAAAGGTACTCACCATCATCGTGTGCCAGAACAGTAATAAGCAAGCCAAATAAAACCCACACGATCATTTCGTCGTCCACTCTAGTGAATATTATTAAATAATGTGGAGAAATAAATAATGGATGCCTTTTATAATAATAATAATAATAATAATAATACTTTATTGCACAAAAAATATATATATATAACATTTCACAAACATAATTATGTGTATATTATGTGCAATGGCGGCCTTATCGCTGAAAGCGATCACTTCCAGGCAACCATTCTGATTAATATAATGATGATATGAAATCAGTAGCTTAAGTGCAGAAAGGTGCAAAAAGTATTACATTACGACTATAAATACATTTAAGGTATTATATATAAATATACTAAATATACTTACATATATAATAATTTATATAGATATACATACATACACATACACATATATACACATAGATACACAACATATATAAATAAATTAAAAAAAAAAAAAAAAATACATAACTTAAATAGACATACATACAATAAATATGAAATTATAAGATATAATTCTAATTATATAGATAGTTCCAGATAGTGTTCTTTGAGACGGCGTTTAAATATTCCAACAGATTGGGACTGTCTTACTTTGAGTGGCAACTCATTCCAGAGTTTTACTGTCTTAACAGTAAAAGAGTCACCATAGCATTTCGTACGGCACAAAGGTATCTCTAGGAGGTTGTTAGTCCGGGAGCGGAGTTGTTGGGAGTGATTGGTGCTTGACCCTAAGAGCTTGAAACGTTCCTTGAGGTACATAGGAGTAACAGGACGGTAGAGGATGGTATAAAGGAGAGTGAGGGAGTGTAAGTTGCGTCTGTGTTGTATCGTCAGCCACTTTAGCTGGCTGCGAAACTGCGACACATGGTCGTACTTTCTCAGTCCAAAAATAAATCTTATTATAAGATTTTGCAGACGCTCGAGTTTATTAAGTAGCTGTTGAGATAAGTCGAGATAGCAGGAATCAGCATAGTCAAGGATTGGCAGGAGAAGGGTGTGGGCCAAGGATATTTTGGTAAAGGTAAAGGTAAAATATTCCCCCATCTTCTCAATCTACCTATGGCGGAGAAAAGTCTACGACTAAGCTTTTATATGTCCATTTAATTTTGAAATACCTTTTTTTATAGTAATTTAGATACCTTTCCATGATTTATGTCAATGGAAATATTTAAAAAATGTCTTTGAATATGTTAGGATTTATTTATTTGTATTTTTGATAGCATTCACATTATACAAATAGTCGTGAAAAGTGACACACACACACACACACACGCACACACACATGTACATACATATGAAAAATGTGTAAGTGTATTATTTAACGTTAAAAAGAGCAAATGATAAAATAAAAACTACGCAACGTTTCTAAATGGACCTTCCAACTAAGTAATGAATGTTTTATCTACTAAGTTTTTTATGCTACTTATTTAAAAGGGTCTTACTTGTTCATACCTAAATTTTTTACAATTTTTTAATAATACTGAATTAAATTTAAGTCCATAAAGCAAGGAATAAATTCGGATTAGATTCGTTGTTTCTTGAAAATTGTGTTGCAAAAGCACATTTTCATATTTTGATATCTGATCCCATTAGCTATTCGCATCAGTCAATTTCTATTTGTGATGATCGTTGGATGAAGACGTTGTGTTAAATCTTCCCTCAGTCTTGCTAATATCAAAGGTTCTGAAATATTTTTTTTTTAGATTCAAGTTCTGTTACGCGCAAATGTAAGCAAAATCTATAGTTTACAATATTCCAAATGTACCCCTAAATCAAAAACCACTATCAATAGCCTCTCTTAGTATCAGTCTGAGCGTAAACACCCTGAGGACTAAACTTATGCGCAAAGACGTCGATGTAGAGAAGAGACAAAGTAGACGAATATGGCGAATAGAACTCGGCCAAATAATTAACCTTCATTGGGTCAACACCATATTCCACTGAGCTGAGCGTACCTTTAGCAATATCGGAAAAGTTTACGACCAAAATACCCATGACAGTTAAAACTCAAGCGCTTGAGTAATAGTTAATGTGTAATAGTGTGGTAATACTGCGGAAACGTGGTTCCTGACTCAACAACGAATGGATTTTTTTTATTATTTTATAAAAAAAGAAAGGAAACGGGACAGAATATTCTCGCCCTCGCCCATAGATATCTACAACCTGAGAGGGTGTGAATGCTTTGCCAACCTTAATGTTGGAGAAGATGATTGTACATATAACGCTTGCAAGCTTCTAAATTATATTGCTCCTGAAAAACTTCAGAAGGTAGATCATTCCATAGTTTGCATATACGTAGGTAAATGGATCTAGATGCACGCACGATGGATCCAAAAACTACAACCAAATTGTGATAGTAATTAAATAATTCCTGTGAACATTCCCCATTGTATAGTCAGTAGAATACCGACAAAGAACCAACGTCTCTCCGTATACTTAATGATTCTAAGCTGTTTGTAAGTTAAGAATTATCGACAATTCGAACTCCCACTGAATGGAGTCAAATCATTACCGCCGTAATGATGTGAAATATAGCTACAGAAATATAGTAAACTATAGATTAGAAATGTCAACCGCAAGAAACCCAATACTTTTAATAATACAAAGAGGAAAATTGGCACAGAGAAAAATGCTATGCTGAGTGGACCCATGAGTGACCGCATACAAAATGTAGAAATTAGAAAAGTAATACAATATCTTGTTTTCTCTCTCTCTCTCTCTCTATATATATATATATATATATATATATATATATATATATATATATATATATATATATATATATATATATATATATATATATATATATATATATATATATATATATATATATATATATATATATATATATATATATATATATATATATATATATATATATATATATATATATATATATATATATATATATATATATATATATATATATATATATTATATATATATATATATATATATATATATATATATATATATATATATATATATATATAGAAAAGACAAAGAAATCCTGGGCAAATATTCAAACTCGCTGCAGATCCTCAGGCAGGCACAGATTGGTTATAAAGCAGAACTGAAGCGTCTTCGACGGCATCCCCGTGGTAGACTTGACCGAGGTGAAATTCCGCCGCCGAAATATTATATTATTTTTCAATATTGGATATTTATTAGTATTTAAGAGTGACTGACTTAACGTCTTAAGCTAAGTTATTTGCATTATTGCTATATTTTTTTATCTATGAAACGTAAATTTCTGGTGACATTTATACATCTTTTGATGAAAGTTTTATTTTTAAATTCTGCTAACGCCCAAAGATAAATAAATAAGATCTCTGATTAAGTCAGAGTCAGTCAGTCAATGATGCAGCGTAGAAGCATGAAATTTAGCATGTACATAGAGTTCGAGGTGCTTGAACCTTGGAGAAGTAAGATAGGACTTAGATTTTTATTTTCCGAAATTCCAAGATAAATCGTAATTTTACGTTTATAGTCTGAAATATCTATATAATGAATATATACGTCCATGCCACGTTGAACACAACGGTTCTCGTCCGATCACCGAAGTTAAGCAACGTCGGGCGCGTTCAGTACTTGGATGGGTGACCGCCTGGGAACACCGCGTGGCGTTGGCATCTCAGAGGGTGTCTAGCCAATTATCTGTCCGATATTTGGTTTCCGGCATACGGGTACGCGACCCCGGGACCTCGAGCCACCACTTTCATAACCCGATCCAATCCATGTAAGTGGTGTCCCTCCCCTATATTCCAAGTCTTTCTGCCTCTTATTCCCTTTCCTTTCCTGGTTTCTCCCAGTAATGGGTTTGGAGGTCAGATGGCAATCGCTCCACAAAAAAAAAAAACCACTTCGCCACTCATATGGACCGATTGGTCTTAGTCGGAAGGCAGACCCTGGCAAAAAGCCGGGACTAATGCCAGGAAGAAGAAGTCTGAAATATTGAAATATAGCCTGCTACAGCTCGTTATATATAATATTTTTAGTTTGGCAGGAAATAGATATAAATTAATCAGCAAATATATCTAATGGGAAAATATATCTGTATAAATGAATATAGATACATATATAGACTTTAATTATGTTCATATCAACTTTTCTTCACTACTCTCGTACAAAATAATGCAAGTTAATTGGCAAGATATGAAAAAATAACAAAACATATAACATATAATATTGCTTTATTATTTATTAATTAATAAATACGTAGTACACACATTCATGTATACATTTACGTACAAATGTATATATACACATATTGAACATTATATTCACTTAAAGACCAGTGTGTTGCCTAATTCAAGAAAGATAGAATTGAACGTTGACATGGAATACAACGCGTGCTCGAGCACAGTCAGTCAAGGCATGTGAAACAAGACCTACAATAGTATCTGGTAGTTAACCAGACTGCCAGAATCACCCTGAAAGAATAATATTTATTCTAGGTTTCTAATATATATATATATATATATATATATATATATATATATATATATATATATATATATATATATATATATATATATATATATATATATATATATATATATATATATATATATATATATATATATATATATATATATATATATATATATATATATATATACATATGTGAGCTTAGATATTTAGTATACGCAAGTTTTAGAATTTGTTCCAAATTTGTTACCCTAAATTGTTCATTTGTAAATCATAAAGCCTACACATAAAGGCAGATATAATAAATAAATCACGTACAAGACTCATCATTCATATATCTCAAAGTCAAGTATAAAATATATCAATTTCGGGATTGATTTAAATCCACAAGTTAAAAATAAATGATTATGCTAAAATAATTGTACAATATTTTATTATTGGTATATATACATTCACACTACAAGTAACAGGCCTATCTCCTTCACGTTTGGTGCAAACATTTCCATTCTCAAGATACTTGACCTTTTCCCTACCCATACTATCAAGTCTCACTTTTGCTAATGCACTGTTCAGGTGTAAGCCTTATAAGTTCCGCTTTTTGTAATCTCGTAGCTCTTTGTCCTGTGATTTATTTTTTTAAAATAAATCTTTAATAAAGTAATTTAAAAAGTAATATAAAATTTCATAAGCAATTGTTCTCAAGTGGCACAGTTTTGCTTAAAAATAGTTACGTAATATATTCAATTTAAAAATTACTACTTAAATTGAAAAGGATGTCTACATCCTTTTAGATTTAAGATCTTGAGAACACATATCACGCTTAAATATATTAAAAGATTATTAGAAAATCTCACCTCGTGTCTACCTCTTGCTACTATTAGAACTCTTATGCTTCCATACCCACCATGTGGAAGCCTAATTGGTCGTACTTCGATGAAAATTTCAAAGGTGAAGAAAGCTTTATTAAAACTATATCATCTATTGGCACACTGTCTCCTGTTCTATATCGTTCGTGTACTATTTGAATGACTGTATAGTACTTGGATACTATTTTGGTTTCTGTCTCCACCTAACCACACAATTTCCGTTGCTACAAAAAAAAAGTATATTGAACTATATTGATACAATTATAATGCAATTACTTCACACACCTTGGATATGCTGATGATATAGTAATTTTGGCGGAGTCCCTGGAAAACCTCAACACTATGCTAGGGGTCTGCCTCTTTTGCAGGTCTTAACGGTCGGGTGATGAAGTGTGTGTGAGTCGGGTGTGAGTGTGTGAAAGTGAGTGACAAGTACTTATACTTAGGACAAGTAATTCAAATCGGTAAGTTCAACTTTAAGAGAAAGGCCACTCGTAAGATTCAACTAGGCTGGGCAGCTTTTAGGAAAATATAATAATCTTAATATAATGAATCTTGTATACCTCAGATCCTAAGATTTAAAGTCATCGGGCTTCGAGCACCCTTTACAGTTAGTCTTTTCGACAGACAAAATTAGTGTAATCCTATATTTGAATATCTTTAGCCAATTGTTTACAAAAGTGTACCAAAAACTTTTGTAAGTTGTATTCAAGTTTATTTTTGTTATTAAATCCGCAGATAAACAAACATCACCAGCGTAGCTCTTAACTAAAGTGGTAATGGGCAGACCATATATAGAAAGATAAAATCTCCTGGCGACCTCGTCTCCGCAAAAGAGCACAGGCCGCGCTCCAACCAGGTGGACTGACAACCCGAATAAGCCAGGAAACCGCTGTGTCCAAAGGTCGCGCGACCGAACAGTGATGAATATTTGGAAAGTTTTCAAAAGACAGATGGAAGAATTAAATTAGATGTGAAAAGACTACGTTATTAGTAAGGTTGCAGGCTTGTTAAATCAAAATAGAGCAACAAGTATTATAAATAGATATAGTTCTTGTAGGTAACACATATACTTAAAGTGACAAATAAGTATTCCGTTACTGCGCCAATGATGTGTTTATTACAAAGCATTAATACAATTTTAAGCTAAATGAATAGTAACAATGGTACTTACGCGTATATACAGTGAGCTTCTGTCAAAATTCAAACCTCATACAAAATAGCAGGACCACAAGCGTCAAGTCCATCAAAAAATGGACAAAAATCTTGATAAATATAATATTGAAAAATATGCTATATGATTATCTTATAATAGTGGCGTTAAAGTAACAAATAACTTTTCTAAAGAAGAATAAGCTTACATGTTACTAACATACAAAAGTAGCCTATATTATATATTGAACAGTTTATATGTATGTACGTGCTCATCTCAAGAACTACTGATTCAAATTGGTTTTTCTCTTGGTCCAGGATAGTCTATTTATCTCACTTCAGGCACTTGAAAAGTATCATGTGTCTTAATAATAATCTTTGCTATTGCTATTTCTAAGTACACTATATATATATTATATACTAGAGAATAAACAATTGACAGATAATATGAGTGTCACTGTTCATATCAGAATATAGACAATTTCTCTCAAAAAATTTGAGTCTGCCCGTATTTTTAAAGGAAAAAGGCTATATTTACTACATTTCTTTTTACATTTTACATTGCTTTTTACATTTGAGTTCTGTATTGACAATGTAGTCAGTGGGACTTCAAAATAAATAGAGATTTACTATCATCGCCTGCCACAACAGAAATAAAGAAACCATATAAAACCCACACAACCATATCGTCGTCCACTCTATTGAATATTACCAATAAATGTGAAAAATATAAAGAACGGATGGTTTTTATACGTCTATTCCATATTTTATATGCTTATTAGAAAAATTCCTTTTGATGAAATACGTCAGTGGGCAAAGGAAGAATTTAAAAAGCGCTCTAAATATGCTACGATTTATTAATTTATAATTTTGATAGCATTTACATTTTTCAAATAAACATGGTAATTATCTCCCGTAGTGACGTCACCGCGTACGTACAGAAGAATATTTATGGTATATCTATTTTATGGCTAACAAGTACAGATAAGATTAAATTATTGTGTTCTACCTTTATAATGAATGGAAGAACAAATGAATGGTAGTCACTCAAAAGCTTCACGCTGTTACCTGTATTATAGCAGAGGACACCTTTTATTAAGACACTCTTCATAGCGCTTCACCATTTTAGTAGAGCAAAGAAATTAAAGTAATTCATTCCCCCAAGTGGGAATCGTACCAACGACCGTCGCGTTTATACTCACACGCAGGCACTGTGTCACAACAGTAATAATTTTTCTAACTCTAAAATGTGAATAGTCGTGTTGTAAAACATTTTCAATGCTTGTGAACATCAACATACGCAACTTAAATATCTTATTGCCGCCTAATATTACTCATTACTCTGCCGGATCTCATTAGCTATTCTCACAAGTCAAAGGGCGAATATTCGGTTACAAGCTTTGATGTCGACAATTTTTGACCTGACCTGTAGATAATCTAAAGAAAATTCTGCCGAGGATCGAATGAAAATTGGACATCTGATAACTTTGTTATCAATTTATGATCGAGTCGAGGTTTTCAATCGAATTTGTATTCAAGATTAATAAGCAAAAAAATCGGGAATGTTTAGTAATCTTGTTATATGTTTACTTTTTGTATAACTTTTGTTTTCGGAACGGGATTTGAAACTGCGTCTACCTTGGATGTCTTCCTAATAAGCCTACTAAAGATTGTATGCATTTGCATGTGACCGCTTCAACTCTAGTAAATTTTACCAATGCCATGTCTAAAGAACTAACTTTTCAAAACAAGACTTGTCAAATACTGACATCTCTCGATAAACAGTATTATTTACTCAGTTACTTCAATAGGATTCACAGAATTATAATATTGAACAATATGTTTCTCGACGGATTTAGTTTTAGAGGACGAATAAAAAATATCTAAAATATATTTTCTTTCTTATAGATATTTATATTTCTGAGATTAGACTCTAATATATCGACATATAAAGCTTGTCCAGAGCTTTCGAACTTTGATAATAATTAACTATTAGAGTCAGACCCTTAATTAATAATTAATGGATCGCATTGATTTCTCAACGTAACCTTGATGACATTTGTGTCAGGACACTTAACGCTTCAAACTGAAAGTTATACGCGTATTGAACTTATTTACCGCACAATAATTTATATCAAGATTCCCCAAACTTCCATATGGAATATTTTGGATTATATAATTTTAATCGATAGAGGTAACATACTGTTTTCTAGCTATAGACTAGCCCCTACCGTTCGCCACATCAACATCAATCACTTCATATATACATTTCATTTACTACTTGGGTTCGGAAATGTAGAGAACTGTACGCGTTAACCGCCCAACACTACTGTAACTCTCTTTATATAATGTAAAAAAAAAAAAAAATATAGTGATAAATCAATTCAAATGCAGAAAAAATCTTTCAATAAGATATATATGTTTTTTTTAAAGTTACTTTTTTTTCTTAAAAGTATTTCATCTACATTTATATATGCAAGTAGAAATGAAATAACAATTTAACATAACAAGTAAGTACGTACAGTCGGTGTAAAATAGTATTACGTTCAACAAAAACTTGAGCAAGTATTTTAAATGCAAAATTAGAATAAACTTTACATAGAAGTTTGAGCTTCGTAGGTTCTGTTTAATTAATAAATTTACCAGCGTATAATTTGGGAAAATGAAAATAAAGCGATTTCGGTTATACAGCAAATTCGCAAACATTCGCCGCAATTTGATGACTTACGGACCCCTAATTCGTGAGGTAACCATGTTGAGCGGGTTCCGTAGAACATTATGATACCCTATTTCAATTCATCTAAAAGCTCTGTAGATTTTAAAAAAATTACTAATATTATTTTTAGGGTAAGCTTTTTGCCAGGTATGACCTTTTCTATAGAATATTAAGCTTAATAAGCGAATTGAAGTATAAGAATTATTAACAATGGTGGATAATATTTTCTATAGTATGAATATATAAGGAACTTGTGGTTTGAGATGCTGTTAAGAAGTACAAGATTGAGCTCAATGGTTAAGAGTTCGATTCCTCTCAAGGGTATACTTTAAGTTTTTGTTTATATAAAATACGTCATTGGTTTCTATCACACAAGAATCACAGATCATTGAACACAAGATCTGATGAAAATCCCAAAGTAATATATAAAATAAATATAAAGAAAAATATTTAGTAATATATAAAAATTCGAACTTCGCAGGACTCGAACCGCACCTGTTTACTTATGACTTAACACGTTAGAGCTTAAACTATTTCAAAAAAACTGGAGCATCTGGACGGTTTGCGAGAGACAGGAGTTCGAGTTCCGTTACGAAGAAATTTTCATAATTTTCTAATTATTTCGCTTTACTTAGATATGGAAAACACTTTAAAAAAATACGCATATGCTTAATCCATAGCGGGTTATTAAAAATTTGGAAAGAAAGTGGAGAGCAGAGTGTTTTGATACTAAGATTTCGCTGCCTCATGTGTTGTACGAAAGGTGAAACGTAAAACTTGATATAATTGTAGCATGCTACATGCTGAGAATAAAGTTATGATAACGACCGTCGTGGTGCAGCAGCTGCGGCGTCTGACTGTGGTACCTGATAGCAAGACAAAGCTGGGCGTTGAGTTCCGCCACTCAATACCCACTATCCTGATAGTGGGAAACGGAGTGTCTGAACACTAGGTTATTACATATTTATAATTAAGGTAGGATGAAATGACTATTTTAACCAACGCAGAACTTGGTATAGCTACTTACTATTTTTTATTCACTCCAAGAATATTATATGGGTGTTAGTGTGTGGAATTAAGTAGTGTTGATGCTCATTCGGGAGGCTAACCACAGTTGTAAGTATATTGTAAATTTACATTAAAAAGAGCAACTGTTGAGTTTCTCGCCAGCTCTTCTCGGCAGAACTGCCCTCCGAGCTGGTGGTAGCTTCTAGTAGGACTGACACTTATATTAATTGATAACTGATTTAAAAGTGCTTGTAATAGCCTATCTGAATAAAGAATATTTTGATCTTGATTTTTAAAAAAATATATATTATTTTTTATAAAGCAGCAGCAAGCAGTATGTAAACCAGCGTCTGTTGGAAACTGTCCAAGCACTTTGACCACTAAGCCATACGTTCTCATCAAGCTACGTCGAACAACTTATTTAAGTTGTTAGCATGCCTGTAGGGAGATTTTTACAAACATACAAACAAAGCATACTCTCTTGCCAATTGAAATTTTTTTTTTAACAAACATAAATTATTAACTATATATATATATATATATATATATATATATATATATATATATATAATATATATATATTATATATATATATATATATATATATATATATATATATATATATTATATATATATATATATATATATATATATATATATATATATATATATATATATATATATATATATATATATATATATATATATATATATATTTTCTTTTTGTATTTTATACGTATACTGAATATATTTTTATAATAAAAGCCCTCTACTTACTATTTCCTACGTTAAATCCATCTCAAATCTCCACATGAAATGAATTGCTGAAGTTATTTTTGTTTATGAATGTTATGTTAGAGTTAGCTTGAAAATTTATAAATGTTTATAGTATATCTCAAAAGTTTTCTTTATAAGCAAATTGTTTGTTTGTAGGAATAAACAGCTTTATGGTATTAACTGACTATCGGTAGCTTTTTGTACAAAAAAATATGTACTCTATGATTTATTTGTATATATATATATATATATATATATATATATATATATATATATATATATATATATATATATATATATATATATCTATATATATATATATATATATATATATATATATATATATATATATATATATATATATATAATATATAATATATATATATGTAATGATATGGTGACGCAATGGAGCAACGTCTGACTGTAAGCACATTGTTTGAGAATTCCCTATTCGTAAGCATTAGTCATTGTCATTTCCTCACTTTAGTAAAACTAAGTGCAGCGTTCAATTCCGCTATTCCGCTACCCTGACACTGTCTCTCTGCCTACCCTACTATACATGAGATAGAGCGTGAGCGGAAACAAAAAATATGCTATACAAGTATACTGACGTGAATCTCTATTATTTTTTTCATATATACTATGATAATTAGATTCACAATGAACTCCTAATAACTAGTAAAATTATTCTTTCCTTTTAAAGCTCTCCTTCTAGTTTAAGACTGTAAGCTTAATAGCGAAGTTATTTTTAACAAAATTTTCCCGTGATATCTTGCCACGGCAAAGTTTGTATACGGCTGTTGCAACTTTTGTTGTTAGCACCTCTGTAGACTTTACACAAAGCTTCTCTATACAAAAGCTATTACGAAGACTGATCATTATTTAAGGAAAGATGAAATTTTAGGTATTATTCCAAAAAATATAACACTCTAAGGTGATTTTGAATAATTTATATTAAATAACAGGTTTTTTTTTACTACATATTGCGTGTAAAATGTGTAATATTCGTTAAAATATTCGGCCTTTTTTTTCAATTTCGTACCGTATCATGCACATAGGAGGTACTTTCTTCCTTTCCATACTTTATATTTAAACCATAAACTAATTCAACACAATAATATAAAAACAAAATGCATATAAAATTAGATAACCAAATGTTTTCTAATAACTCTACATTCCAATACGTGTCCAGTCGCAAATAGCTTAAAACTGAAAGTTTGTGAAACAATACCAACTTTTAATGGGCCCAGAGGGCACAGGTTTCTGCTTTTTGGCCGAAATCCAATTGAAAGTGTGATATAAAAGTTAAAGTTTGCTTAAATTATTTTATAACTTTTTTAATAAACGCCGTATTACGATCGTGATTGTTGTACGCTAATGCTCTTTCACATTGAATTCATGAAAATATATATATATTTTTTTAACGATTTGGTTTGTTTGAACGTGCTAATTTCAGGAAGCAGATTCCAGCGAGAATTCCAGCAAAGACCAGGAAGGTGCTGGTTGAAATTCAAATATTACTTTCGTATTAGTAGTAGTAGTAGTAAATAGTATTTACCTGCGGTCAGTGTTACGTCAGTTAGAATGTGTATTTTAATTACTCATAATAATTTATAAGCAAATAATAAGGAAAATTTAAATAATTTCGGTACTTTAGTAAGTTCTAACAACTTTGGTAGCGCAAAAACCAGAAAAATGAAATCAGCCGAAGAACAGCTGGAATGGAACTCAACAGTTGCCTTTAAAAGAAATTTTTATCAGATCCTTAAATTAAAGATAATTTTAACATTACTTATATAGTGTTAGCCAAATTCAAAGTTGCTTAGGATTTGACAGTGAAATAAAATCTCACACAGCCTATAAAATAAATATTAATTACTGTAATGTATGTACATCAAAAGAGGTTTGGGAAGACCAGAGTTGACTTTCGAGATACGATAAGATACTGGACGAAGGTCAAGCATAAAGCATGAAGACCCCCGAATATCATGTATGAAGATGTTAATGCCAGTGGACGAGGCGAAAGAGGTATGTAGGGATTGTACCGGGCGCTCCGTACTCTCTGGCTTCCCCGTTAAGGATAAAGCGTGAAGCTATGTATATATGTAATATATGTATGTAGGTACCATACATATAATGAAACACGATTATTGGTAATATACTTAATAGATGGCGGTTATCTATTGGTCTGAAGAGTTAATCAAACACCCGTATAAAGTTATAAAGTAAGTGCATTACTTAATTCTGTGTCCCTTGTTTTGATAGTAAATTGCCGAAAATGGAGGCGGTAGTCAAATAAAGTTGATTAAAGTAGCTGTTATCGTAGCACAAATATAAAATTGAGAATAGTGTATTCAATTCCAATTCAATATTTAATTGAAATGGGACACTCAATGTCTATACAAAGAGGGAAAATTTAGGAGAGTACCAATTTTTTTTCAGCTTGACGTTTTATCCCGCAGGATGGGTGGATATTGCCAAGACACTCCTTTTTCCGTTTTTTTCCTTAAATACAGGCAATGCGTGTTGCTTAGTGTAACTCAAAGTCATTCTAACATAAAACAATACTTAGCTTACCTTATAAAATAATAAAATTTATTATTAAATCATTGCTTACTGTCTAAGCCTTATTCTGTGAAGGCTAAATTGTTGTATATATTAAAGTATAAATAGTATTTAGACTTTAGACTATTGTTTGTTTTAAGGGAATGACGGGGCTGACACTTTTGTATATTGTTTACTTAAAAAGTCCCTACATAAAAACAGATACTAAAAAATTTAAAAAAAAACTAAATCATTGACTGATCAGAAGTCAATCCACTTTATAGGAATATCTATAATATTATGTATTTTTTGAGATTGATACACTCGTTATTATATATATATATATATATATATATATATATATATATATATATATATATATATATATATATATATATATATATATATATATAATATATATATATATATATATATATATATATATATATATATATATATATATATATATATATATATATATATATATATATATATAATATATATATATATATATATATATATATATATATATATATATATATATATATATATATATATATATATATATATACCTGTATTGCATCTGATCTGGCCATCGTGAATACGTTCTTCCGAAAGAGTCCGCAACATCTTATTACGTATGCGAGTGGACTCCATTCAACCCAAATAGATTACCTATTGACCAGGCGGTGTCATGTTGGCAAGGTAACTAACTGTAAAGTCATTCCTGGTGAAAGCCTCACGGCCCAACATCGTCTTCTTGTCATGGATTATGTCGTTACCCCGATAAAGAAATTAGCCGAGACGCGTAAGTCTAAGCTCAAGTGGTGGTTGCTGAATGGTCCGATGCAGACCGACTTTCTGGTAACAGTCAAAATTTAACAACTAACACCGAAACTGCTCAGGATGCTTGGGATCGAGCTCAGTCAGCAATTATTACGGCTGGTAAACATGTTCTTGGCGTTTCTAAGGGAGGACGTGTTATGGACAGCGAGACATGGTGGTGGAATGACAAGGTACAAGAGGTGATTCATGATAAGAAGACTGCATTTAAGGAGTGGCAGCGTTCCAACTCTCCTGAAGACAGATTGGAGTACATAGCAGCGAAACGTGCCAGCAAAGAGCTGTAGCCAGAGCCCGCAGTGAAAGTTTATTACCTCTATATGATAAACTTGAAACTGTGGAGGGGCAGAAGCTCATATACAAATTGGCACGTGCTCGGGATAAAGCGACGCAAGATATCACAAAATGTCTTTGCGTCAGAGATTCCCAGGGCAAGCTGCTTTGTAGTCATGCTTCTGTGAAGGAGAGGTGGAGAAGTTACTTCTTGGAGCTGCTGAATACTCAACACCCGGGTAGTATTCCGTCTTAACCACCTCCTAACCTGGGACTTATTGCTCCAATAACCCTTGATGAAATTCGGAATTGTCTTCGACGCATGAAGAACGGCAAGGCGGTGGGACCTGACGATATTCCAATCGAAGCGTGGAAATCGTTAGGCTCTCGTGGTGTGCTCATGCTTACTGATCTTTTTAACCGCATTTTGAACACTGGGACGATGCCACATCAATGGCGGCACAGTTTTATTACCCCTATTTACAAAGGAAGGGGCAGTGTTCAAGATTGCGGTAGCCATAGGGGCATTAAGATTATTAGTCACACCATGAAGCTCTTCGAGCGCGTGATTGCCCTCAGGCTCCGCCGAGAGTGTACTGTCTCTGAGTGTCAATATGGATTTCAGCCAGAATCAGGCACTATGGACGCCATTTTTGCCCTCAGAATTTTGATGGAGGCACAGGGAAAAGAGGAGAGCTCTGCATGTGGCATTCTTAGACCTGCAGAAGGCCTTTGACTGTGTGCCACGTGTATCTGGTGGGCACTGCGATCCAAAGGGATCCCTGAATCCTATGTTGCTATTATCAGAGACATGTACAACGACTCTGTTTCTACAGTTAGGACCGCTGTTGGCGATACCAAACCCTTCCCAATTACAGTAGGGGTTCACCGAGGCTCAGCTCTTAGTCCACTTTTGTTTAATGTAGTGCTAGATACTGTCACGGCTCACATCCATGACCAGCCTCCATGGCTGATGATGTATGCCGATGACATAGTACTCATTGACGAGACCCGACTGATGCTGGAGCGTAAAGTGAATGCCTGGAAGGGTGCGCTTGAGAACGGTAGTCTTAAACTGAATGTGTCAAAGACCGAGTACATGGCTTGCGGGAACCCAGACTCGAGCACCATCCACATCGGGCCTAAGCCAGCCGTTAAGTCGGAGAAGTTCAGGTACCTTGGATCCATTATGCATGAGTACGGAGGCATCGACTACGATGTCCACGCCCGGGTTAGCGCTGCTTGGGCCAAATGGCGGGAGGTCACTGGTGTGGTCTGCGATCGTAGAATACCGCCCAAACTCAAGGGGCTGATATACAAGAGCATGATCCGACCAGTTCTTCTATACGGCAGCGAATGTTGGCCAGCATTATCTCGGCACACTCAGGAGCTTCACGTAACGGAGATGAAGATGCTGCGGTGGATGTGTGGCGTTACTCGGGCTGACCGCATACGTAACACATTGGGGTCCGTGACGTAGCGGATAAGCTCCAAGAGCGTCGTCTGAGATGGTATGGCCACGTTTTGCGCCGGCCTAAGAACTACGTCGGAAGAAAATGCCTTGATATGTCTGTCCCTGGAGTAAGACCCCCCGGACGCCCAAGGAAGCGATGGCTGGACGTCGTGACGCACGACATGAGAGCCAATGGACTAACCACTGAGGATGCTCAAGACCGTGCAAAGTGGAGTAGACTAAGTAGGAAAGCAGACCCTGGCAATAGGCCGGGATAATGCTAAGTGGAAGAAGAAGAAGATATATATATATATATATATATATATATATATATATATATATATATATATATATATATATATATATATATATATATATATATATATATATATATATATATATATATATATATATATATATATATATATATACGATGATAATAAGAATATCTAAATAAAGCTTAGCAAAAGAAACTAAGACGTCTTACATTATACAAATTAAAACACAAAAGACAAAGGTCATTGGGCGGTCTGTTTCGGTTTAGTCGTAATGATTAATCGTCTAGTCCCGAACAGGACATTAAAACGCCTCGACGACTTTCAAAGCTACTTGGTTCCAATACATCATATCTTTATGTTCGTGCTGTCATAAAAATATAGCTGAGAACATGGAAGAGAAAATCCATAAGAAACTTTTCTATTCATTACAAGAGCGCTAACAAGATTGTTGACAAATTATCTTCTATATTAACTAAGCTTCACGCTGTATCCCGCATATAGGAGGGCTCTGCCTACCCTCCTGTGAACTTAGAGTTATGACACTATTTTCCCCGCTATCCGCCTTTTAGATGTTACTTACTTTTAGAAACTTAACGACTTGTCGCTTTATTTTTTACTAGAGCAAAGCAAAATAAAAATAATTAACTCTCCCCAAGTGGGAATCGAACTCACAACTGTACTGTATGCTGTACAGCAATATTACGGCCCCTAATATAATTTGATAGCAAAAATTCTTGGCAAATTAATACATAGAAATGTACTTTCATGACAAACATTATTTTGCTTTGTTTAAGACGTGGGTCGAAATTAGTTACGAAGGCCATTGGCGTAGGAACGGGGGAAGGGGGGAGGGGGGGTCGAGTAGGCCGTGGCGTGTGGCACCCACGCTAAATAGGGAAAGAAATTAATTTGCTATTTCTCCATATGTGGACAAATTTAACCTATATATAGTTACTTTCTTGTTAAAAATGAAAAAATATAAAAAAATTATGTGACAAGGTATTGGATTTTTTTAGACATTTAGACATTTTTAGACATTCGACATTTTTAGACATTTACTGGCGGGAGAGTCATGTTGTCAGTGATGGCAACTCTTGGGCAAACTCATTTACCATCCTCGGTATTTAAAACCGGTGTTAAGTAGTGGTTTTCTCTGCCACTGCGTTTCGCATTAGGTAATGCCGAGCTCCGGAGCCCAACCTTTAACCCTTTCTAAATTATGACAGCGGTACTGAAAAAGATCTTACCCCAGGAGGGTATCAGCATCCCCAGTGCTGGAGAATCCCTCCCTGAGTCCTTAAACTCAGGCCGCCCGTTGAATTCTGGGGAGGGCACAGAACCGCGCAATAGACAGGGCAAACGAGGTGTACGCTCTACGGCAACCCCTACCACGCTTAACGTAGACTTCTGTAAAATCAGGGGTCTTCACTGCAACTTGAACGCCGTCCATCACCATCTTGAGACGGCTCGGCCGGCCTAGTTGTTTCTGACGGAAACACAGATTGTCAGACCAAGTGACACAGCCTATCTTCATTACCCCGGCTACAAATTAGAGCATAGCTTCATGCGTCATGCCGGAGTTACTGCGTTTATAAGGGATGACTTAAGTTTCCGTCGTCTTGCAAATTTTGAAGGTCGGGACCTGTGTATTATCTGGCTTCGTATTGATTCGAAAGACCGTGTCCGAATCTACGCATGTCTGTACAAGTCCCATAGTGGTAACGCAGAAACGGGTCGATTCATGGAGTGTTTGCAATCGGCTATTGATAACATGTTCTCACTTATCCCCTCCGCTGAGGTCGTGATACTTGGCGACTTTAATGCGTACAATGTCCATTGGCTTGGGTCACGCACAACCGACCACGCGGGGAGGGCTGCATTTGACCTTGCTGTGGCTAATGGACTCTCCCAATTGGTTGACTCGCCTACGCGACTCCCAGATGTGGATAGCCATAATGCCTTCTTACTGGACCTTCCGCCGACTTCACATCCGGAACAGTATCGGGTTGTGGTCGACGCCCCTTTGGGATCTTCAGATCATTGCCTGGTACGGAGTGAGATGCCAATTAAGCGCAACAGTCGCAGAACACCCGCGACTCGTCGTGTGTGGCACTATAAGTAGCAGATTGGGATGCTATGCGTACCTTTTACTCATCTTATCCCTGGGGGTCGCTTTGCTTCTCTTCTGATGATCTTAGGGCCTGTGCTTCTGCTGGTATGGAACTTTATATACCTAGCTCTGTAGTGCCACTTGGTGGCAAGTCACAGCCTTGGTTTGGTGTGTCTTGCAAACAAGCTGCTGTTGAAAGGCGCGAGGCATATCAGATCTGGGCTGAGGCACTGGCTACTGGGGATCCGAAGGTGAAAACCTTAAAAGGTACTTTAAACGGCAAAATTCCAGAGCCAGGTTCGAGCATGTCACCGAAATCGGTGAGAAACTTGTGGGCTGCCCGGCCAGAACGCGTCTGAGTTCCGGGCGCTCACTAAGGCTGCACTTGGCAACTTCAATCGGCCCTCGTTCCCACCGCTACGCACAGAGAATGACACCCTGGTCCATACGGCCAAAAAGAAAGCTGGTCTTCTGGGAACTCTCTTTGCCTCAAACTCGACTCTTGATGACCGAGGAACTACACCGCCGACAATTCCGAGATGCCTGAGCTCAATGCCTGACATCAAGTTCAGTCAAAAAGCTATCCGGCGAACTCTCTCTTCCTTGGACATCCACAAGTCGAGTGGACTACTTGCGCTCCTGAGTTGACACCGGTGCTAACGCGACTATTTCGGCTATCCTACTCAATCGGCGTAGTCCCGAATTCATGGAAGAGCGGTCTGATCCACCCGATCCCGAAGAAAAGTGATAGTTTGGATCTGGCGAACTATAGGCCCATCACTATCACCTCCCTGCTCTCCAAAGTAATAAGGGTATAATAAACAGCCAGTTTCTGGTTTATCTAGAGGATCACCAGCTGATCAATGACCGTCAATATGGTTTCCGCCATGGTCGCTCAACTGATGATCTTCTGGTTTACCTTACACACCATTGGGCTGAGGCTGTCGAAAGCAAGGGAGAGGGCCTGACAGTTAGCCTGGACGTGGCGAAAGCCTTTGATCGAGTGTGGCATGGGGCGTTCGAGCCAAACTTCCATTGTATGGGCTTCCTGAGAATATATGGAAGTGGGTCGCCAGTTTTCTTACCGGGCGTTGCATTAAGGTCGCTGTCGACGGCTATTACTCCAATAATTTGCCCGTAAATGCTGGCGTCCCCCAGGGCTGTGTGCTGTCCCCTACACTATTTCTTCTGCATATCAATGACATGTTGGAAGATTCTAGCGTTCATTGCTATGCAGATGATAGCACAGTGGACGTCGTATACTCCGGCCGTGCAGGTCTTTCTCGGGAAAACGTCGACGATTGCCGAAAGAAACTTGTTACATCTATCGAGGCATCCCTCTGTAATGTCTCCTCTTGGGGCGAAAGGAACCTGGTTCAATTCAACCCCCAGAAGACCCAAGTTTGCGCGTTAACTGTGAAAAAAATACCCATCGTCGCCAGTGTCGCCAGTTTTTGAGAACACTCCTCTTAAAGCCGCGCCCAGCATCAGTATATTGGGCCTCAGCGTTACGAGTAACTGTCAGTATCGCGATCATTTGGAAAGCAAGGCCAAGTTGGCCGCTAGGAAACTGGGTGTCATCGGGAAAGCGAGACAGTACTTCACGCCTTTACACCCATTGGCTCTGTATAGAGCCCAGGTTAGGCCTCATATGGAGTACTGTTCTCATCTCTGGTCTGATGCACCCCAGTATCAGCTTGAACCATTTGATCGCATACAATAGCTTTATTATCCCTATTTACAAAGGAAGGGGCAGTGTTCAAGATTGCGGTAGTTATAGGGGCATTAAGATTATGAGCCACACCATGAAGCTCTTCGAGCGCATGATCGGCCTCAGGCTCCGCCAAGAATGTACTGTCTCTGAGTCTCAGTATGGGTTTCAAGGCAGATCAGGCACTATGGACGCTATTTTTGCCCTCAGAACTTTAATGGAGGCTTACAGGGAAAAAAGGAGAGCTCTACATGTGGCCTTTTTGGGACCTGCAGAAGGCCTTTGACTGTGTGCCACGTCAGTGTATCTGGTGGGCATTGCGATCCAAGGGGATCCCTGAAGCCTATATTGAGGTTATCAGAGATATGTACAACGACTCCGCTTCAGTGGTTAGGACCGCTGTTGGCGACACCAAGCCCTTCCCGATTACAGTAGGGGTTCACCAGGGCTCAGCTCTTAGTCCGTTCTTATTCAATGTAGTGCTGGATACTGTCTCGGCTAACATCCAATGCCAGCCTCCGTGGCTGATGATGTATGCCGATGACATAGTACTCATCGATGAGAACCGACTGATGCTGGAGCGTAAAGTGAACGCCTGGAAGGGTGCGCTTGAGAACGGTGGTCTCAAACTGAATGTGTCGAAGACCGAGTACATGGCTTGCGGGAACCCGGACTCGAGCACCATCCATATCGGGCCTGAGCCAGCCGTTAAGTCGGAGAAGTTCAGGTACCTTGGAGCCGTTATGCATGAGTCTGGAGGCATCGACCACGACATCCATGCCCGTATAAACGCTGCCTGGGCCAAATGGCGGGAGGTCACTGGGGTGGTCTGCGATAGCAGAATACCGCCCAAGCTCAAGGGACTGATATACAAGAGCATTATCCGCTGTTCTTATATACGGCAGCGAATGTTGGCCAACATTATCTCGGCACACTCAAGAGCTTCACGTCACGGAGATGAAGATGCTGAGGTAGATGTGTGGCGTGACGCGGTCCGACCGCATACGCAACACATTCATTCGAGGTAGTCTTGGGGTCCGTGACGTAGTGGATAAGCTCCAAGAGCGTCGCCTGAGATGGTATGGCCATGTTATGCGCCGATCTGAGAACTATGTCGGAAGGAAGTGCCTTGACATGTCTGTCCCTGGAGTTAGACCACCCGGACGCCCAAGGAAGCGATGGCTGGATGTCGTGACACAAGACATGAGAGCCAATAAATTGTCCACTGAGGATGTTAAAGACCGTGCAAAGTGGAGTAGGCTCAGTCGGAAGGCAGACCCTGGCAAAAGCCGGGACTAATGCCAAGAAGAAGACAACGTAGAGCCGTTCGAATCGTTGGGGACCCAATTATCTGTGAAAGACAAGATACTTTGGCGTTGCGTAGAGACGTTTCTTCATTGTGCGCTCTCTACCGCTTATACCATGGGGAGTGTTCTGGTGAGCTGTTTGACCTGATTCCTGCCGCTGAATTTTCCAACCGCACTGTACGACACAAGCTAAAATATCATCCCCACCACTTGGACACTTGGCACTCCACTACAGTGCGGTTGCGTAGGAACCTTTTACCACGTACCACACAACTGTGGAATAGCCTGCCGGCGGCAGTGTTTCCAGGTCGATACGACATGGGTACCTTCAAAAAACGCGTCTACCTCAACCTTAAAGGCCGGTAGCGCACCTGTAACACCTAGATGTTACACGGGGTCGTGGGCGTCGGTGTTCACTTGCCAACAGGTGACCCGAATGCTCGTTTACCTTGTCTTTCCCATAAAAAAAACATATGCGTTTTAAATGATTATTATATATCATAGACGTAGATGTCCTGGACTCACTATAGACTGGGCACTCCCGAGAAAATGTCTGTAGTTACGCAAATGACGAAGGCTCCAGTTGAAGGGATAATGAAATTAGTAGGAATTTTTCTTATTTATATTTTTTTTAGTTTGCTTTTTGAAATAAAATATCCTAACTTTAACTAGGACTTACGGATTAGATGTTAAAACGAAAAGTGTTATTATCTTCTGCTACACTATAATAATATAGTAAACAAGTATATAAAGTAAAGTGTGTCTGTTATTTAAATATTTTGACAAAAAAATAATGTAGAGGTATTTAAAAACAGTACTAGTTTATCTGCTTGTTGTGTACATATCTTTAGAGTGGACGGATCCACAAGACTACTGGACCGATTTGAATGAATAGATCAGCTAAACTATAACAAAAGAAAAAATTATAATACTTTAGTTACTTCTATGATTCAATCCAATTTTTAATTTTTTCTTATGAAACAAAATTTTAATGTATTTTTTTTTTAAATGATTTAATCTTTAGTTGATTTTTTTTATTGTGATTAGCATTTTTCGCTGCAATATGACAATTGCAGATTTAGAACATTTAATGAAGAATCAAAATGTCCAGTAAAAGTAAATAAGATAGTTAATAAAAATATGGCGCTCTACATTACATTATGACATAACTCATAGACATTTTTATATATAAATACCACCATAGATAAGCTACACTATAAAAAAAAATAAAAAATTCGGTAAATAAAAATTATATGGCATCGATCGTAAAGTCCACGCTAATAAGTTGGGGGCATCTACTAGTATAAAAAGTTTAGAAGCAATGCCAAACGTACGTTGTAAAACATATGGGAAATGTCATCAAACGGGAATTGAACCTATAATTATCACGTTGCCACAGAAATAACACTATCCTCTAACCTGTGTCTAATAAGACAAAAACATTGAACTTGGTACCTCGCGTACAAAGAGCCGTATTACAAAAGCAAAACTACACAGTGTTTATTTTTTTCCTTCTACAGCTTGAAGCCGTTTAGTTTTCAAGATATTACGCACGCAATAGCATGTTGGGTGACGGAACTCAACGCCGGGAATTTTCCTGCTATCAGCTAGAAAAGTTTCCCCCGAGTTTCTTGCGCCGGTTCTTCTCAGGTCTGAGGCATTAACTTTAGTTAACCAGTGGTAAAGTTTTTGACGTTCAAAACACTGAATCATGTATTCGTACTTAGAATAAATATATTTGAATTTTGAATTTTATCACTGAATGCGCATCGAACCGACACCCGTCGTGTTATCAACCAGACGCTATACCGCTGCGCCACGAAGACCTCATATCCAATATATACCATACAATATTGCATACGATAGAGATGTCTAGGTTAAACACCTGACTCGTCACTTCCCAACGTTCCTGTACAAAACTTGAGATGGAAAATGAACCAAAACTTTACAGCCCCGCTAAATTGTTGCCTCAATAAAATTTTATCACTCAGTATTTACGAACTGAAGGGTTACATTTTATGATAGAGCGTGAGTGAAATAATTTTTTTATGGCGTAATCTATGAAACGAGTTTCCTGAACTCGATGAGGTGTCAAATTCTTCCCGTTTAATAGTTGCTAATGGAATGGCTTTAGGAAATGTTTTGTGATGATAAAGCTACTTTATGGTGGTGGTGTGAGTGGTGGTGGTGGTGAGGTGTATATAAATAGTTTGCTTTGAACATATCTTTTTATTGCTCGTATTTTATATAGAATATAAGATTATATAATACTATTGTGATGCCCTTATCTTCAATCTATACTGATAAATAAAATTGGTGTGTATGTATGTAATATTAAAATAATCGCTTTTTATTACATGCATATGAAATATATTATATACTGTACATATACCACAATAACGTTTTTAAAAAATTTTATCTTTCTGTCTGTTTGTTCCGGCTAATCTCTGAAACGGCTGAACTGATTTTGACGTGACGTTTACTGACAGCTTTAGCTGATGTAATAAGAAGTAACTTAAGTTACTTTTATTTTATTTTATTTTAGAAAAAATAAATATTATATTAGAGTAACTACGAGCATGTACTATGTGATTTCATATCGCGTGTCGCTAGTGTGATATAAATATTAAATTATATATATAAATATATATATAAATATTCTGTATAAGATTTTTTAGCCCAGCAATATTTGAACGCTCTTAACAGCAAATGAAACAACGCGTACACACAATGCAAAATTTTTATAAATTCATTCAATTTCAAATTCAAAATATTTTTTTATTCCAATAGACTTTTGCTAGTACATTCGAATCGTCGTATGACATGTCAAAATTCCAATATTTAAATACATTATTATTCTAGAAGTCACAAATTGTAAGATACAAGCTATCACAATCTTATCTTTATAAAATATCAATCAGATAATCTGAAAACTAAGAAATAAAGCCTACTTCAGAATCGCCATATATAAAATCGATCCGCAAATCACGAACAGACAGATAGATATATGTAAAGCGTAACTCCTTAATATTCTTCTCGGGAACATGTAATAACTATATATGAGGGACATGTGTAATTTCCCCTGGGCCTGACGCCTTCAGACGTTACTATGTAATTACTATGTGCAAACAACTAGGTTTAGTTATCTTATATAATAGTTTGTGTTATAAATTTTGAACTGTTGTAGAAGTTAAGTGCTTATAGCCACACACACATATATACATATATATATATATATATATATATATATATATATATATATATATATATATATATATATATATATATATATATATATATATATAATATATATATATATATATATATATATATATATATATATATATATATATATATATATATATATATATATATATATATATATATATATATATATATATATATATATCTATATATATATATATATATATATATATATATATATATATATATATGAGATTTTACGATTTTTTTATACTAACAATATATTCATATAAAATTATATAATAAAATTATATAATTTTTTTATAATAAAATTATATAATATTTAAGACCGTAATGAAAATTAATATTATTGTGAATTAATCATGGAAACAAATATAATTAACTACGGATTTTGTTGCTCGCTTCTTGTCGGACTCTTTTGTTATTTTATTTTTTTTTTGATATGTCAATAATTTTTAAAAATTTTCATGTACCTAATGTGTTTTAGGAGTCTGGATAAGGGGTCTGTTTAATTTTGATCTTTCAAATTTTGGTTCAAAAAAGAGAGATTCTAGCATACATACTATAAGTTCTTTCTACCAACCCAGTTATAGTATGAAATTAAAAAAATCTATTTGTAAATCGAACCCAGAACCACCAGCATAATCCACACATGGACCCATACCATTTAAAACTCTATAAAAACTAACTTCCAACAAAATTGCTATGTAACATCAACCTAACTAAATGATTTTCATTAAAACAAATTCTAAACTCCAAATAGAAATAGACTCTGGAACAGTTAAACTAAACACTTTAGCCAGTAGGCCGTGAGAATTAACCTCTAATTATCGTGGATTGCTAACTGTCAAAGTTAACGCTAATGACCTGTGAGGGGTAACTGATGAGCGAAAATAGTTTGCAACGGTGTTAGGTAATGTATGGCAAATATTTGTATGGGATATATATTTTTTTGTTGCTTGGGCTTCTAGAGGCGAAATTCAATTTTGGATATTAGAATGAGATATCGTGTAATCGAGACTGAAGACTAGCTATACTATTCTCTCCGTTGCAATTAGAGGTAGTGTATTTATGTAAATGTAGTGCATGTTAAGAAGAATATTAATGATTTTGCTAAAATCAGTGATTCATGGAGAAATTTTCAGTGATGCATGGAGGATTCCATGGTGCAGTGTGCGCGCTTGATTCCAGATAATGTCCGACAATGTTCTACGTCACAATTTAAAAGAACTGTAAAAAGACGTTTGAGTGTTAAAAGTTATTACTTAATCAATTATTTTTAAAATTATAACACACCTTGGGAATGAAATGCTCGCTCCAGTCTATCTCAAGCGTATCATTGTCAACAATGAATAATTGTAAAATTGTAAATGACTATATATAAAAAAGTCCCTCTTAGTTTCTTGCGCCGGTTCTTCTCAGGTCTGAGGCATTAACTTTAGTGAACCAGTGGTAATATTTTTGAAAATGAATCTTGTATCCCTATTTTGAATTAAAATTATTTGAAATTGACTTAAGACTTTTGTATGTATGAGTGGCAGAACTTAACCTGGCACTTTGTCCTTCCAGACCGAGGATACGGAATAAGAGGCTGCGTCACTGCAGCCTGTGGAATTAATGGTACTACTAAGTGCTATTAATAATATAGTGAAGTTGTAATAGTGGCGCCAATGGGATGTTCAATAACATAAACGATGACTATAGGTTCGAATAATATTTTTTACTCATCCCTTAAATTTAGTTAAGTTGTAAATTATACGTCAGTTGGAAATATAACTTATAAATGTTGTAGTGTATCTGTAATGTAAGAATTGTTTTTTTTTGTAAAAGAAAGTTAATATACAGGTACCACAAAAGGCGGTCTAATCGCTAATTAGGGATCTCTTCCAGACCCCCTTTGAGTTAGGAAATGCTATATATATATATATATATATATATATATATATATATATATATATATATATATATATATATATATATATATATATATATATATATATATATATATATATATATATATATATATATATATATATATATATATATGCCACATATGTTATATATTATTATGTATATCTATAGAATGTGTAAGAGCTTATTCCACAAACTTATTGCTTACACAGCAAATGAGTTCATAAAAGTCCTCTCCACATTTCATAATTCACACAACACGCACAGACAGACATGAATCAAGTTATCAAAATGATCTTATGAGTGTTCCATTACACTTTTTGAGGCACAGAATCCTAAAAAAAAGACTACAATTCAAATAACATTAATTGAAAAATTTTATACGTAATACAAAGAAATCGTTAACGTTGCTAAAAAAAAAGTTAAGCTGTAAGAACAGCCAATAAAACAGAAGTAGATTAAATTGGAACACTGTATGTAACCAATGACAAATCGAACAGCAGCTATTCTTTAATCCAATTGCCATTTTGCCGGCCGGCTCCTTTAAAAACATTCGATACAATACAGTATACAGATACGAATAATTCTCCATGTAATGATCTCATCTGTTGTTGATACGTATCTAGGTTAAGGTGAGTCTACACGATAGGATGTGATGCAGCGATTTTTAGCTTAAATGCTTAATACTTATCTTCAAGTTAGTGTATTTTGAAGATGAACGCGATGAAATCAATACGAGAATCGATTCGGAGAAATATTTTTTTAATATTTTAGTTGGATTTTTGGTTATTGTATCAACAATTTTTGAAAGCTCCGTTTGCTTTTTGCTTAAAGTGCTCAGTATAACAAGTTAATATTTGAATAACTTTGTATTATAACATAAAAATCTCTATTCAATACAGCAATATCTTTTGTAGAAGCTTTTAAATTTAGAAAAAATTGTATTAATTGATAGTTATGGAGAAAAATCTAATAACCAATTTGACAAAAATATAATTTTCAATTTTGTGAAAATTGTATGGCATCACATATATCATTGTGTTTTTTGTAAAACAAACATTCTGTCGCTGCGTTGGTATTCCACAGTGTACAACTACCTTATATTGAAATTGGCGTACGCTCCGACTCGATTTCATACTTGACTACACACTGTACTGAAACAACACCTAGTGGTATTGTTTTAAAAATACACGTGTACTTTGAATCGCGCTGTCGAATACATTTTGTATTGTTTGTATTTATGTAAAAAAAAAATAAAATAATGTCCAAATTGCTAGGCAATGTCATTATTATTATTTTTTTTTTTTTTATTTTAATCTTGTTTTATATATTTGTATAAAAACGTAGAGCCTTTGTGGTGCGATAAGGAAATGTTTCAGGCATTCAAAATTGGCACTACTCAGCTTATATAAAATACTTATATATTTTTTTCTTAAATGACTATAAAGGCGACGGTTGTGGGTTCGATTCCCACTCAGGGAAATAAATTATTTAATTACTTAAAATATACGGTGAAAAGAATGAAGCTATTTATTTTGTATATATTTTTTAAAGAAGGCAGCGACATAGTGTAAAAACACTTCATTGTCAATTTTCCGTCTATATTCGTTGTGTTACAGAAATAATAATTACTCATTTACCTAAGGGTCCTTATGCTTTAGCCCCACCAGCATCTCGTCCACAGTGAGATACTCTCTCACTAGGCCACAGTGGCCTATACAGCTATACAGTACTACTATACAGCTATACTATACACCTATACAGTATATATAAAAACATTCTCTTTCTTTAACTACTGTCAAAACATCTATCGACGTCATTGGATTTTAGAGTAATAAAAAAATAATCAAATTTTAAAAAACAATGACACGTATTAAATCTCTTATAAACCAGCAGAGTATTATTTCAGCAAAATCCTCAGCTAAAAGGAGAACTGTTACTCAAACGTCACAGAACATGTATCCTGTTCAGAACAACTGTTTCCAATTAAGCCCCTCGAATACGTGAAAACGATACTGAATGCAAAAAAACACTCTTGCTATCTCTACCTTGGGAAATCCTGCTATAGGGATGTCGATATACTTTTCTTTTTAAATTACATGAATTGATGAAATTATTTAAATTTGGTAAATAATAGTTTTGTTCGTTTACTGAGAGTATTAAAATCGATTTTTTTAATTTTTTATTTCCAAAAATATTAATATTTACTTTTTTAAAAACACACAGAATATATACTTAACAATTTTGAGTTTGAATCAATCGTATTGTAAAGGACATCCATCGATACAGTGCTACCATCCCGTCGAACAGCTACAAGCTCACAAGCCATTGACACTACGTAGATATTTACATATATAATATTTGAACATTTATATGCCTATCCTGATCTGCAAGATAATTAAAGTACAAAAATATATATATTATAAAATTTCCCACAGATGGCAACCCTATGGAATAAAAAATACACAGAAACACAATACGAATTCAATCAGTTGTTGCACTTCTGTTATCGTTATTTATTCTGCGGTTCGATTCTCAGCTCGTGCTTTTAGCTTAAGCACCCTTCTTTCACTGCGGCAGTTTTTTTTTGCAAATATTGCAATTCAAGTTATATTGATTTCGAATACGCCTTCTGTTGAATCAATAACAACAGGTTTTTACAGCGTAATGGTTTTAATCGATGGAAGGTGTAATATAGTCTTTGAATTATCAAAAATATTAGTAACGAGGCAGCGTTTAGTTTTAAACTCAACTCGCACAGTGTTTTGAAAATTAGGCAAAAAGTGGGAAATGGAGTGTCTGAACTATATAGTAAAGCTACTTTTAATTAATTGAAGTAATTAGATATTTTAGTTGTTTACAAAGCAATTAAGTAAGCCCTGAGGCAGGCCATGTAAAAAGGTTTCATATACCAACTATTATGGTAAAAACTGATCTGTTCCTACGTAAATGTGCTTCCATAAATACATACTAAGATTTTATAACCTACGAAGAATGTGAGAAAATAAAGAAAAGCATAAAGCTATATATAAATTAAAGTAACGGTGAATAATGTTTCAATAAACATTGTTAATATATGGTTTCAAGCTTTGCGACACTAAAAGTAAATAAATATGAGAAATTAAAAATATTATAAAAGAAAGCTTAGGCTTCTAACACATATATATATATGTATATATATATGTATATATATATATATATATATATATATATATATATATATATATATATATATATATATATATATACATATTTATATATATATATATATATATATATATATATATATATATATATATATATATATATATATATATATATATATATATATATATATATATATATATATATATATATATATATATATATATATATAATATTTCTCAACTCAAACCAATTTGTTAATTTGCGACACTTAGCGTTGAGTTCCGCAATATGCAACGTTCCCTCCTCTTCTTCCTTGCCTTTCCTGAACTAAGCTGTCAAAGATCCTTCAATCACAATTTCCTATTAATATTGTATCTAAATTCCGTCTACAATTATTATTAGCGATATTTGCGAACAGGAGTCGCTATGTAAGGAATAGTATAATGCCTCGTACGTGCCGCCAACCCAATTTCACGGCTCCCGCCGCCCGCCTTTGGACAAAGTCCTTTGAGCGTTGGCCGAATATATTTTTTTTCCTTATTGAATGTATACTGAATTATAAGGCTGGTTTATTATAGGTTCTTTTTTTTTATTATTGACAGAATATTTTTTATCTTGTTTTTTTTATTGACATTTTTGTTTTCGTATTTGTTAAATACATTTGTAATTCATTTTTGATGTGATTATTGTAGTGACATGTCACTACTTTAAGTATACAATAACATATCACTACATTCTTCTTCTTATTTAAAATATGGACAAAGTATCAAAATATATTTAAAAAATATTATCGAATTAGTATAATACTTGGAAAATAATTCAACTCAATTTGATTTCTTATAGTATTATAATAAACAAAATAAACACTCTTGATTTGTATAGGAATATAAATTGTAGCTCGAGTCTTCTCTTTTTTTTAAAAAATCGTCTTTAGTTCTCCATCACGATACTCAAGACCTACCCAAGACCTTTGTTCATGTAAAATTTGAGCGTTCCACATCTATTAGTTTCGACTGTGCGCTGTCTGTCAGTCAGTCACTTAATTAGGGAAAAGTTCGTGGATGCTGTCTAGTTCAAGCTACGCAAACGCGAAAATAGAAAATAGTGAATGCTAGTCCGACGTAGTTTATGTTAAAAAAAAAGAGAAAAAATGGTTGCACACAAATTTCTCATATGAAACTCCACTTTAGGCTTGATATAGAAATCGATTTTTCGGAAATAACCTACAATTCAAGAGATTTTTTTGCTTTGAGATTCGTTGGGATGGAGAATTAAATCGACATTTACTTATAGTATGCAAATTTACTTATAATATGAAAACTGTTTTTTTTTCTTTATTTCTAATGAATATGTGTACGCTTCTTCTACTTTTTATAAGTTAGGGAAAAATAGTGAACGTTCACTTCGTTAGCCAAAACATATTTTGAGGTCGTCGTGTTGCATCGGCAGAGCGTCTATCTATAAACGCGACGGTTACGGGTTCAATTTCAACTGGGGGGTAGGTATTATTTTTATTTCCTCGCTCTGGCATCGAGACAAAGCGCGGCGTTTAGCTCCACCCTTCAACATGCAATGTCTCGAAAATTGGGCCAAAAGTGGGAAATGAAGTGTAAAGTGAAGTGTGTGTCTTAACACTGTGTTTCCTATGCCAATCCCTCTATATGCGGGATACATATACATATTTATTCATTTTTATTTATAAAAATATTATATGATATATAGCGAGAGCCAACGTTACAAAGAATTTAAACAAACAAAGTGTAGTCGTATGTTAAAAACTGAAGTTACCTCTGTTTATTTTATAATATGTGATAAATGATATGTTCTTAATTTCTGTTTCCGGGCGCACAATTGAGACGTATTTATATTTATTTATTTGATATATATATATATATATATATATATATTATATATATATATATATTATATATATATATATATATATATATATATATATATATATATATATATATATATGATTTAGGGCGCCCATCGTTTTGAAAGTCACCACTATACCAATAAAATTCATAAATGAAATGAATTAATTAATACTTCTACATTAAAACTTGCATTTAGCTACACGCTTACTGTCAAACGCTCTCACTGATCCACAATGGATTGACACACTAGATTTACATTATATATACATATCCTACCAGCTTGTTCCAGTTTCACACACAAACTACTTAACGGATAAAACTTTGCAGTAATACACCTTATACATCAATGTAACATGTGGGCTACAATTTATGATAAATTAATTAAGTAAATAATAGTATTACATGCTCACATGCAGTACATGTGAGTGAAGCCGCGTGCGAGTCGCTAGTTCTTTTATAAGCATATACTGTTGTCGCATTATTGTGTTTTTAAATACCTTATGATTCAGTTTAACAACTAATTACATGTAGGATTTGTAAAGATAAAATGAATTTAATCTAAATCTATATAATCCGTCTACAAAATTCCGGTCCGAGATGTCTCGGTCGTTGCCAAAATTATCCATTGGCATATTATTTCTAGCTTTAAATTCGCCGTACTAGCGCCATCTTGACTTAATTCAGAAGGCTCACTGACGACGTTCTTAGTTCGATAGTTTGATTAAATATATTTATTAATAATATATACCTATAAATATTTCTAAGGCGTGTTTATTTGAACATTTACTCTCTCGCATGTGGAAGGAAAATCTTCTGGTTGCCCTAAAGTTTATGTAAAATATGCATATCGGAACCTAATCCAGTTCCTGGAACCATGGTTCAGAGCTGGAACCAACCAACCTTTTCAATTGGTATACGCTACAAAGCAAATGTGATATCGATAGAAATTTCCAAATCGTCCTTGATACATTTTAAGACACTCAAGTGAATGATAACGTTGTTTTCACCATAATACCGTTAATAGGCGTCACACCTTCAATATTTACACTTTGATAATCTTCCCGATATATTTGATAACGGGTACAGGCAGTGACTTAAGTGCTACAATGACTTTTTAAATGTATGTTTTTATTTTTAAATAATTATAAAAATAATCCGTTTTTGTACACCCAAGAAAAGTACATAAAAGCCAAAAAAAATTATAATGATACAGAAATGGTATAAAAGGCGGTCTTATTGCTTCATAGCAATCTCTGCCAGGTAGCCTTAATCCAGAGGAAATAACAAAATTGTCAAAAAGGTCAAAATAAAAAGCAAAATAATATAAAGCTAAGTATATACCATATTATATACGAAAATATTTGTATATGTATACTTACATACATACATACATTCATAGTCATACAAATATTAATAATCTTATCAATACAAAGTTATTAAATTATCGATTTAGCCAACATATAATTACTAAATTTGATTTCGAATCGAATAAAATCGATTTAAATAAAGAAATAATATTAAAAATGGAAATATTTCTTAACAAACTTTCTTTAAATGTATTAACGTTTGTGAAATAAAATTTATTTACATTTGAAAACATTAACAGCCATTATAAGATTATATAATATTAAGGCGCTACCACAGATTCCAGATCTCATAATTGTCTTTTTAATATGAAATTAAACGAACAAGTAATATTTAAGCAAAAATATATTTAGTATTGTATGAAAAGAGTCTAATAGCGATGTTAAGAAACATTGCCAAGAAACATAATTTCCGCCTCTTTATATAAGTTTCATCTGTTATCATATTGTGGAAGAGTAGTCTATTTTACCATATATTTTTATACATTTCAATTTTCTCGTTTCACGTAGATACTTAAGAGATACTGTCGGTTTTAAGCCGCATTTAGCTTGAGAGGGAACTTAGTGTTGAAACACTTCGCTCCCTACTACTACTACAGTTAAATTACATAATTCATATACATGACTTAAGCTCCACAACCAAACGGTGTGACACTGTGCCACGACGGTCCAAATTTAAAAATAATAAACCAATAAATAATAATAATAAAATAACGCAAGGAAGCCAATTTTTTCCTCATTTTCAACTATTATATAGACATTATACTGACTAAATCTGTGACCAAATTCTGCCTTCAGTTACAAACGTATATATATATATATATATATATATATATATATATATATATATATATATATATATATATATATATATATATATATATATATATATATGATAAATAATCAAGTTGAAGCCAATAACAGTCACGTACACTTAGATATAAGCCAACCACAAAACGATGAAGTCAAGAACATAATAGTTTTAAAGAGAATAAAATCCAAATTGAACAGCCAGTAGCAACTTGGCAAAGTTTTTATATGGCTACATCTACATCACGTATATTACACATGGATATACATTAAAACGGACGGCTATATTGCACCTACAAGTTAGTTGGAACAGTTCCATATTTTTTATCTAAGTTTTTATCTAATGTGCCTTATAAATTGCCTCGAGCACTGTGTTTTATATGTTTGGTACCGTATAAGTGAAAATTGATTTAGTTCACCTCAATGAATGTATGAATGTAAAATGCTGTATTGCTGGACTAATTGTTTAAAAAGGTAAAATCCTGCTGAGTGCATTGCACCGATTCTTCTCAGGTCTGAGACATTTTTTTCGTTTTAGTGAACTGTCTGTCAGTCTGTTTTTAAGCTAGACGTGGTCAAGCTATTTCTAACAAACACACTATATCTCTTAAAGTTTATAGAAGATTACTTAATAATTCTCCTCCTGATTTTATGAACTGAATTATTCAAGAAACACGGTAAAATTGCTGTTACCACAGAAAATTTACTACATAAATATTTAAAATAAATAATATTAAATAACTTATGATCCTTATTGTCCGAATAATTTTAAATATATCACCTTTAAGTAACAAATAACCTTTCACATACAATATTACTATTAAATTCTATACAGAAACACTCATATCTCACAAACTATACGACACACTGCCAACAGTTGTTATTTGTCCAACCAAACTTTGATAGTACACAACATATTTTCAACGCGTCTGTACAATTACCCTTATCTTGTATCTACTGTAGTTTAATCTTATTGTTGCAATGCGTCCGTCGCCGTCAAAGAGATTCGTACGATGAATTTTGGTATTTGGTGTGTTTTTCTTGTAATTAGTGAGACAAATAGTTATTATATTAATGCTAGAAAATCTCGCAACGATTCTGAAGACCAGGGGGTGGATATTTTGGAAACACATGAACACTTTCAACATATGAATCCAAATAATGCCAATCAAACGCCCGATTGGAGTGAAATTTTGGCGGAAGTTGTTGTCAAGCGGATATTTTCATTTCACATAAGTAATAATAAGACGGAGAACTTAACAAGCATAGAAGCTCCCGAGACAAGTATTTGGGTTAGAAGCGTTAGTTGCGTATTGAAGTTCTTCAAAACGTACATTTACGATCCCATGTTCAGTTACGTTGAGACTAAAGTAAATATTCATAACACGTATAACAACGGCACAGGAACTAAATTTAAAAGAAACATTACAGAAAACGATCCAAATAATGATGTTGAAATAATAGACCCAAAATATCATGGCAAACTTTGTTCTGGAGAAAACTGTACGGAGAGTGGAGAACTAGAAATCAATGATAAGGTTTGCGCTAGTGGTTTCGTAAAGGATCAAAATGGGATATGTGTTGACGCGAGATCGTCTAAGTTCATTTTGTCCATACCGTATCATTGTCCAATAGGTTATAGACATGACTGGCTCGGATACTGTAGACCGACCCTTTAATGTGAAAAACAATATGTTTTAAATAGTTTTTGGAAGAAGTTATATGTATTCCCTGGAAACAACATTTATGTAGAGATGCTGTAAAATTAGGTGTGATTATATTAATTGGAACTGCCAAATTAATAATAATAATAATAATAGTAATATACCATTATTTCAGACCATTCGATCCATATAAGTTACAAACAAATAAAATATACAGCAATAAATATTATAATAATTAAACATATTTAAAAACTAGTTTTTTGCTAATTGAGCCAACAAATGCCTAATAAAATCAACATAAAATTAAGTATGTAATAAGATTATTTTCACTTGTTTGTCTATCCATAAATATATATGACAAAACAGAAAATAAAATATTGTATTGTATAGACTTTAGAATTTTGAATACATAAAATTATAGAATTTATTATTAATTTTTAAAACAATGTTGGTCACACATAACGATAATACACTTATGTTATACTATTCTGTTACTACAAAATCTCTTTAAGAAATTATCTACTTTTTTATATATATATATATATATATATATATATATATATATATATATATATATATATATATATATATATATATATATATATATATATATATATATATAAACCACACCTTTCATCTTAAAACATTTGGCCCATAAAATCGGTCTATGGTATAGAAAACATCAATATATCCGGTTAATTCCAAAGAATCCAACAAGTAGCTATATTAGACAATCGGCGGCCCCAATTTCACGGCGTACTGGTTCCCAAAGAGCAGTCGATGTACCTGGGATCAAACGGACATTGAGAGAGTTCGCCGAAAATTGACTCGATTCGATACGTGTTCGTAGCAAATACTCGTAAAATAAAGAAATGGTTTAGCTGGTAATTCTTGATTTATTGGAACGATCGTTTGTTGTTCCATTGCGATACAAACTGATTGTCCTAACCTGTAATAAATATAAAATATAAATATTACAAAAATATAAACTCTTTTTAATAATATATAGTCCTCAAAAAAATTACAGAATGAATGTATATTATATTTTGTAATGATAAGCAGAGGGTACGTAGCATTCACACTCCGTTCCCCATTTTGGCTTAATTTTCGGGACATTTCGCTTGATTTTCCGAGCATAGTGTTTCCATAGAGGTGATATGAAATCGCTTAATTCCCCTAAGTAGGGATCGAACCTGTACTCATCGTCTTTGTAACATAATGTGTAACTAATACAGATGACGTGGTGAACAAAGCCCATTTAAGCTAACTCACCCTGTACACATTCATCCAATTAGGGGCTCTGTCTGTTCTAGATTATCGACAGACGTGTAAATTAGACTAGAATATTTCAAATTTACAACAAAATATAGATATTCATAAAACTTGCTAAAACATAGCTAAACCTATTTCTAAACATAGGTGCGGGTTCAAATCCGGCTCCATACAATTGAAAACAAAGTGAACAGTACGTTTTTGTATATAATAACACAGGATCCCACTAATGACCGTACCAAAGTCCCAAGGCCCACAAGCGTAGCACATTGCTCTCATTAAAAGTTTCTCAGTTTTGATTAATTACACTCGCGCGACGAACTGCAATTTGTTACTAAACTTTGTCCCAGCATTCACAAAGTGTATTAATTCTATACGTAAAGGTTATTTGTTAATTGCGATTATAGTTTTTATATATTTATTTATATATATATATATATATATATATATATATATATATATATATATATATATATATATATATATATATATATATATATATATATATATATATATATATATATATATATATATATATATATATATATATATATATATATATATATATATATAAATATATAAAGAAGAGTAGTTGAAACTATCCGATTGCACGTGGTGAGTTCCAAGGTCATTTTGAAATTTAGAAATATATTTTCCACGGACGTACGAAATGAATAACTGAAAGAGCCATTGCGATTAACGATTCGCCCAGATTCAGTTTCGTTTTTGATCTTCCATGAGCTTTAGAGAAGCTTCTGGAAAAAAAGTTAATTATGTTCTTTAAATTTACGTTCTGATTCTCTTTAACTATGAGTGGGATTCTTGGTAAATAGGTTTTCTATTATACTGCATATTTAGAGTTCTGTAGCCGAATTACACAAAACGGAGCCTTATAAGTTCGTCACATCTGTCTATCTGTCACAGCCACTTTATTCTGGAAGACGTATGCTCAATTACAATTTAGTAGATAGATTCTTTAAAACGCTTGACGATTCTTATACAAAAATAAAAAAAAACTCCAAGAGCCTCCTAAAATTCATGAAAACTAAAAAAATATGTGTATAAAATATATCCTTCAAAAAATTTTTACTGTCAAATGGTGGGATGTGCAAATCAGCGTTATAGGAAGAAAGAAGTAACTTCTATCTTGACTTTCACTTACTTTCAATTTAGTATCACTATTTTTCAATAACTTTATGAGAGCTTTTGATTCAAAGCTTAAGCATATGTACCTTAAGCTTTATTGGCTATGTGTCTAGCACAGAATCCTTTGTGTTACAAATTGAGAAAACATGAAAGTTTTACGTTGCTAGCGAACAGGTGCTAATTACGACTTTAAAGCTACTAACAACTAACTACCGGCTTTAATTGGCCTTTGCAGATTTGTTTAAAACGTTAGGCATTCTAGAAATCGGTTTTCTTACATGTAATAAATATGTACGTACATCTGTTTGTTATGTATAAAGCGTATTTGTCATTAAAAAAATACAAAGCTTTCGACTAGAAATCTCGCTTCATGCTGTATCGCTTCGCTTTATAGGTGCAAGCAAAGGAAACTCATGACAAAATTTTTGAGAAAGTGCTAGTTGAGTGGTGGGACCCATCACAGTGCTTTATCTTTTTATCAGAGTGAGTAAATGACCGGCTGCATGTCACTCAAAGAACTATAGATCGGTCTATCCTCGAGATCTCGCTAATATACATTCCGAAATGAGATTATCCGCCAGAATACCGTAACAGATATATTGTCAGATATAGGTCTGAAGTAACATATATATTGTCTGGAAATGTAGCTAATTGCAGTGGCAGTGGGCTGGTCACATCTGTCGTAGAACCGATGGACGATTGACCAAACGGGTAGCCATGACCGATGACATATAGAAGGCGCCTGGTAGTAGAAGGTACTGGATGTTGAGAAACCCTGGGGGAGCCTACGGCTAATA
Organism: Dione juno; assembly: GCA_037127375.1. NCBI lineage: Eukaryota > Metazoa > Arthropoda > Insecta > Lepidoptera > Nymphalidae > Dione > Dione juno. Next base: position 1,122,492 of record JAXRJS010000016.1, on the reverse strand, counting down.
TGTGTGTGTGTGTGTGTGTGTGTGTGTGTGTGTGTGTGTGTGTGTGTGTGTGTGTGTGTGTGTGAGTGTGTGTGTGTGTGTGTGTGTGTGTGTGTGTGTGTGTGTGTGTGTGTGTGTGTGTGTGTAAGTAAATGAAAATTATCATGAAAAATAAGAAAAAAATCCATCGTCTTTCCTACTTTCCACCTACTTTTAAGACATAGTTATTAATTAATGTCAGATATGCAATCATACAAAAAGCTAATATATTTTAGCTATATACGTTCCCTGATCGTGTCTCGAATTAAACACCACCACGTATTATATAATAAAAATTACGGGAAACGACCTAATATTGTTTCATATTTTTAATATATCGCCCAAAGAACACATAAGGGGCAGCGGTTATTCTTATAATTTATTGCGTTACGTCTATACAAGGGAAAGGGAAAGTGAATAATTGCTTTTACTTTCAGCTACGTATGTAGTAAGAAACATTCCTTTTTATATAGCTTTGTACAGTTAACTTAGAGAATTATGTTTTATTAATTTATTTATTAAGCTTGACGCTGTATCCCGGATATAGCGGTATAGCATAATTAACACTAGGTACTTTCTGCCTACGGTTCCCTCTTCATATCCTGCTTTGTGTAGGATACAACATAAAGCTAAATATATAGGTATATGTATGTTATTATATATATATATATATATATATATATATATATATAGTATATGTATATATATATATATATATATATATATATATATATATATATATATATATGTTAAGCTATGTTAGTTATGGAGTGATTGATCTCAATATCAAACTGGCATAGTGAGAAAACCTTTGATTTTAAAAGCGGTTAGGGATTCGATCTCCACTCGAGAATACAAATTGTGGTAGCTAGATAAAGTACAGCGTTGAGTTCCACCACTCAATTATGGCGGAATGTGGAGAAGAGAGTGTTTGGCATTGCGTCATCTCTGTTCTCCCTGCTATATGTGTGAAGTTAAAAAAATCTTCATACCGTGCTCTATCTAAACAACTTATTGATAATTTTTGCAACGTTAAAGTAAATTGCTGAGCTGAGTGTCACTCGCAGTGATACAGCATCTGACTGTAAACGCATTGCTTGTGGTAACAAATCAAAGCGTGGCGTTTATTTCCGCCACGATCGCCATATGCGCCGTATCGAATGGTGAAAATAGATACCGGAGTGTGTTAACACTAAGCTCTCTCTGCCCATTCTACTATGTCAGATACAGCGTAAAGTAAAAAAATGCATACACTATATTATTAATGTAATCTAAGTAAAAAAATATTTACAATATTTTAATATAGTTTAAAGTTAAAATGTAACCAAAAAAAAAAAACATTCTTCTATTATTAATTTTCTTAAACAAAGTATTTCGTCCAGCTAGCTACCGGCAGCCTGTACGGAAAATTCCCAATTTTCACTCAGAAGAAATTGCTACAAATCTTTACGATTATGTTCTCACTTACTTAGCCGTGCAATTACTTGAATACCGGACGTGAAGGAACACACGTTACAAACATAAAGAAAGGCCTCACAAAACATTATGGAGGGACGAATAGTCTTCATAAAACCCTTCTGTTTTTCTTATTTAGTATATATTTATATGAAGATAATCATTCTGCAGGAATTGACCGGCACCACGTTAGCCTTAATTTTTTTTTTGTATAAATTTAGTTTTAAATGCTTGGCAGTTCGATTAATAATTAAATATACAAACTAATGACGAAATGTCACGTTAAAAGCATGAGGAGCCCCCAGAGGGTATGTGTGAAGAGGTTGATGACAGTGAATGAGGCGAAAGAGGTATGCAGGGACCGCAGCGTTTAGCGCTCCGTTCTCTCTGTCTACCCCGCTAGAGGAGAAGCGTGAAGTTGTGTATGTATGTATGCATGTATTTATGTATGTATGTATGTATGTATGTATGTATGTATGTATGGATGTATGTATGTGTGCATGTATGTATATATGTATGTATGTATGTATGTATATATGTATGTATGTATGTATGTATGTATGTACTAATGACTTCGACACAAGCTATTCCCTTTACTGGGCAAGAATTGAATCATTAACATTCAAAATTAAATTGGGAACTTAACTTTAATCTTCTATCTTGTTATAATATTGCCTTTAAATATTGAATCGATTTTATCATAGTCAGGTTTTCTTAACACAAGGATACATGTGACCGCTAAGCTCACGAAGAACCTTAAAAATAGGGACACGCGACCTTGGCAGACTCAATGTCGCCTGTCCCCAGGGTTCAAAACTTGTCGTAAGATGGCTATTCCTAGGAATCAATGATGATGAAAGCTTACAGTCCTGGATTTAAATATCTAACTAAATAAAATGTAAGTACTATATTTGAAGAGAATTCTGTATCGTTGAGTAAAACTTGTCGAATTTTCAACATAAAGCGGGTGTTAACAATTGTATTTTTGAAATTTGAAAATAACGGAACTTAACGCCGCGCATATATTACCAGATGTGTGAAAAATATCGACCTCACTACCTCAGACCACCACGTGGTACCACTACGCCTATATGGCTCAAATAAAAAATACGTAAGTAAGAATATAATGAAGACTTAGTGAATTGACTCAAACGTCTTTAATTCAACGGTGAATATTATTAAATCGGAAACTTGCTCGCAGTAAATTGAAAAGTTTTAGAATTTCCTTTCATAAAGCGAATGATGACGTTGAAAGAAGCTAAACTATGCTGAGATCGTGATTCTTCGCGTTTATTACTTATTACTTATTATGTAATATAATATAATAAAAATTTGTTCGTAAATTAAATTACTTCTACTTGTTGTACCTGTAAATTTAAAATGTAGACTTGCAACGGCTAAAATACTTAAAGAAAACATAAAAATTAACATATAAACGTATAACGTAGGCGTAGGTTCAAATCCCGCTGATTTGAACCTACGCCTCATGGAAGCCGTCCAAGCGCTCTGACCACTATGCCATGCGTTCTTCAACAAGCAACGCAAGCAACTAACTGCAACGACTTTTGGGTGTTGTTGGGTAAAACTCAACGTCGCACTTTCTTTACCAGAACGATGAATTTGAAGTAATCCACAATTATCACAAGTTTACGGTTTACTTTTAAAATTAGACGTGCAAAAAGCCTGCACATTTTTAAAAATTACTTAAAAATTACTATTTAAGCCAGTAATTTTGCCTTTGTGTTATTATAATAATTATTTTTAATGATTTGTATGTATAGTGTGTATGTATTGAACTTATTTATATGTATATTATGAATATATGTATGTATATGAGTATTATTGTACGCTTGTATTATTTATTTATTCATATCTTATTTATATTTATTTGTATGTTTATGTATATGTTATATTATATGCGTTATATATATATATATATATATATATATATATATATATATATATATATATATATATATATATATATATATATATATATATATATATATATGCACCGCCCATGTTTGTACAACTCCAACATCCAAAGGTTGCCTGGAAGAGATCGCTTTTAGCGATAAGGCCGCCTTATTGTACTTCTGTCCTTTTTTAGCTCTTATGTAATGTATATATATATATATATATTTATGTTGTGTAATAAAGTATATTTGTATTTGTATTTGTATTTGTATTTGTACGGTTAAACGTTGTCTCGCCAAGCCATGAAGACGTCTACAAAATTAAAATCTAAAATCTAAATCTAAAATTAAAATATTCTTTATTTTATTACGCCAATACAAGCACTTTTGAATTGTCAACTTACATTGGAATGTCAGTAGTGTCAGTCTTTCAGGAGGCTACCACTGCACAGGTCCTGTTGAGAAGAGCCGGCGAGAAACTCAACAGTTGCTCCTTTGAAATATCATTTACAAATGATTTATAATAATCATAAGTTTCCTGAAGGAGCATCAACGGCATTTAGTTCGCACAATAATATTCTTGGATAGAATAATACGCTTTATTTAATAATACATTTTTAACTTTAACTTTAAATTGTTCCAATGGAAGATCTGATATACCTTGTGGAGTTTTGTTATACATATGTACGTATACCTTGTGCCATGAATGATTTATTAACCTTCTGAAGACGAAAACTAAGGGTTACCAGCTTATTTTTAATTATTGTATTTATACCGTGTGATAGACACTTGTTTTTAAATTATTATGAATATTATCGCGGACAAGCAAAATATTAGTCTAAATGTACTGTGCTTCAACTGTCACAATACACGTTTTATTAAATAATTATCGCAGAGAAACCCGTGCTTTTATACAAAAAATTAGATACAGCAGCAATAAATACAGCTTGATTATATTAGTATAAGTAATAAAAGCTAAATCGCTTATTCATAGCCTTAGTTCTAGACATATGAGTTTGTGATCAATATTAATCCTAAATTTTTTTTACACTAATATATATAATATTGATGTTAAAAAAACAAAAATTTTATAAGTTAAAAAGGGTACGTACCAAGTGTCTGTATAGTAAATTATATTTATACGTATTTCAATAAAAAAAAATTATAAAAATTGTACTCAAGTATGAATTAAAACTTCACAAATGCTTAAAGAAATAATTATTAAAAATAAAAAAAATACTGTTTTATAAACGTAAATTAAATATTGATAACATAAAATTTATCCATCCTATATTTTTATCAGATAAAATTTATATTCTATAAATTAGAAGTTATAATATTTTAATTAAAGAAAAAAATAAAGCTTAAACTTGAGTAAAATATTTCTCAATAAATAAAATCAAAAACCGCTTACAATCTTACACAACATTGTTCAATAAAATATGGATGCGGCATCACTAATTAGTTACAGCATATAAATGTTAGTACAATTAATTATGACATATATGCTAATTAAGTAATAGAGATGTCTTTAAATAACTGGCTGCTATAATTTCTGCGATAGCGAAAAAAGGCGGAAATATATATATATATATATATATATATATATATATATATATATATATATATATATATATATATATATATATATATATATATATATATATATATATATATATATATATGTGTGTGTATATATATGTATATATATGTGTATATATATATAAGGTTCGCATTTTGGAAAATCATAGTAAGGAGCACGTTCGAAACGCAATGTAAATGAACTTAACTGAACTGAACTGAACTTATTGGACACTGGACTGACTTCATGTTAATCTTTTTTCTTTAGTGCCTTTCACCTTCACCACAAGCACCTTCTATTTATATTTGTTTTCTCCAACTTATAGAGACAACTTCAACTAAATCACTTGCGTCAAATACTTTTAAAAGTTTTATATAATTCATAAAACCAACACCCACGTAAGAAAAAGTTAATTTATTCCGTACAAAACGTGATACCCCACTAGAAAAGCCTGCCAAATCTGAGAGCACCTCTTCTCATAGATCCCGATATTATTTGGCGGCATTCCAAAATAATTACTTTACGTAAACCAGTCGACCAATCGCGAGGAAATGAAAGATTGTTATAATATAGCATGGATATGGCACTAAATATCATGTTGTATATTCTTCTTCTTCTACCTGGCATTAATTCCGATTTTTGTTGCCAGGTTCAGTCTTTTGACCCAAGTTTCTTCATTTTACACGATTTTTAACATTTTCAGTAGTTGGTCCGTTGGCTGTTATGTCCTGCATTACGACATCCAGCCATCATTTCCTTGGGTGTCTGGGGAATCTAGCTCCAGGGAAACCTCAAGATACCTTGCTCCGATATAGTTACTAGACCGGCTCTTATAATTGTGTTACTGTAAGATTATAAATATTATTAATGAACAGAAGCGAAAGAATAACATGATATACCACTAGCTTCCCTCGGCCTACTTTACAAAATGTAGCAGATACATTAGAACAAAAATAGTCTATACAATTCTAAGCCAATTAAAAATTTCTTATTACAAATTCTAGTTCTCAGAATAGTATGTACTTAAACTTTACGTTTAAACGGATATCACGAACATTTTTTTAAATTCCCGCTATATTCTACTTATAGTAAGATAGAGAGATAGTTTCTAAGATAAAAGGTTTCTAGATAAAAGACACTGTTCTCCGCTTTCCGCCAAAATTTGAGACACTTCCTTGGGCTCAACTTCAAATTAAAATATAATATTTATCTCAAAATATTCTAAACATAATCTAATAAAACTTGAGCGTTAATTCCAAAACAAAACAATACACAAATTCCTTATAGAAACAAATCCTACAGAACACACACACACACACACACATACATCACTTGCCACATCCACCCGAGCCCACCTACCTCAAAGTGATCAACAAGCTCCCAATACGGCGGTTATTGTATCAAATATTCATTAACTCATCGTAAAGGGTATTTTGAAAGCGAATTTCGGAGCCAGAACGAAGTAATTTGGCAGCAATGTACGGACAAATTAAATACCGCTATAAACCTATCAAGTAACATCGTTAGTGTCTTATTTGATTAATGGAATATATTGATAAGCTTTTTATCGTGGGCGGATAAAAGGAAATCGTAGGTCATCCCTCATAATGGCGGGATTTGGACAGTGGCCTGTATTTTTTGTTTGATAGTCAATTGTATAGAAATGTTTTTTTTATTGTTATTGATATATGACGACGGTTGTGTTATGGGCGGTGTCTGATTTAAATTGCGACGGTTGTGGATTCGATTCCCACTCGGGGTAGTGAAGTAAATTTCATTAAAAGCTCTGCTAATAAGACAAAGCACGAAAAGTCTCGATAATTGAGCGGTAAATGGGGAACAGAGTGTCATAACACTAAGTTTCGTTTGCCTCTCCTAAAAGCAGAGTAGAGCATCAAGATGAAAAAAAATTGCGTCACTTATTCATGGCAAATTATTGTATGGCCATTATTTAAAGAATATAAGTATTAATACGTAAAAAAAAGTATATGTTTAATATTTTTTTACAATTAATTAAATAATTATTGCAGATAACATATATTTTTCTTTTTTCACAGTGATAACATAATTACATGCCAGTTAGTTTGCTCAATATTTACAAAAAAAAAAAAATACGTTAAAATCATCAAGCTCACAAATCATTCACAGTGAAAGAGGCCAAAGAGGTATGCAGGAGCCGTAGCGCTTGACATCTCTTACGCTAGTAGCTCCGCTAGTATATAGTTACTCCGGAAAGGATCAAACATAAAATTAATAATATTAAAAACTTTATAACTAGAAAAAAATTTACTTTTAATCTTAAAGCTTACATCATAAGCAGAAGAATTGTCGAAAATTGGCTTAAAGATTATAATTTTAAATGGACTGAAGAAACATCCCAGCTGAACTATTATAGATTTAAATGACTTATAATGATTCAAGACGAAGGTGTATATGTATTACACAGCTATAGCTTCTGTCAATTTTCACTTTCACTTTTAGTATACCTTCCACCGCTCCGTCCCCAAAATCTCCCTACAGAGATGCTAACAACGCAATACTCGTAGATTGTAAAAAGCATATAAGAATTTAGACACAGTGTGAGGAGGAACACATGGCTTACTTAGGCGATTTCCGTTAGGCGCGGGTTCAAATCCCGCTGCGTTCAAATTTTCACCGTATTTTGAAACATTGGCGTGTTGATTGGCGAATTAAAACGTTTTATTTTTCTTTAGCGAGAAAATGAGAATAATTGATGTCCTAGAGAAGAACATTTAACCTTCAACCAGCGATGGAATCAAGCGTCACTCGACTTAACAATTATATTCATTTGTTCACAGGTCATATATAATCTGGTCTAGTCGAAAGACACTGTTCTATACTTTTCTACTTATATGAATATCGCGGTTTACTTAATTATAGTAAATGAAATATTCATTTTGTGAATATCGATACATCAACGGTGACGTGTAATCTGACCGACACTGTCTTAATGCGCCATAATGATATCATACGTATGTATAACAAAACTCCACAAGGGATACCAGATCTTCCAATGGAACAATTTAAAGTTAAAGTTAAAAATGTATTAATAAATAAAGCATATTATTCAATCCAAGAAAATTACAGTGTGTGAAATTCAATGCTGGTGATGTTCCTTCGGGAAACTTACGATTATTATAAATTATTTGTAAACTATATTCTAAAGGAGCAACTGTTGAGTTTCTCGCCGGCTCTTCTCAACAGAACCTGCCTTCCGAGCCGGTGGTAGCCTCCTGAGACTGACACTACTGACATTCCAATGTAAATTGACGATTCAAAAGTGCTTATAAAGGCCTAATTGAACAAAGAATATTTTGGATTTTGATTATAATGATAAGCTAAAAGAATATATAACCGTGTAATATATTTATTTGTAAGAGAATCCGTTTAAAATGAAATTATTTCACTCTCCCCCGATTCTCCGAACCTGCAACAGTCGCGTTTGCAATACAACGACGTGCCACTGAGCCACGACGATATAATTATTATCATTAATAATTCATATGCTATGCATTAGCATCTTTGCCAGCTAACGTCACGCCGATGTAATTTAAAGTGGCAGGATAGGACGGCCATTCCGCGAAGTCATAGCTTGAGCAAGATGAATTATAGCAGTGACACGACATTCGAGAACAAAATGATCTTCTTAATAACCTTAAAATCGTATTAAATATTCTGAAAAAATTGTGTTAAAAATTGTTTTATGTTTTATAAAGTGTCCTTTTGGCTCAGCAGTTCGTCATTGACTAGTACCACAATGTACGTGGGTTCGATGCGCGCTCAGGAAGTCCGCATAAGGTTGTTTTTGTTAATACTCATAAAGAAAGATTACAATATAAATTAAAATATGTATGAAGATACGTATAAATTTTAACGTAGCGGGATTGGAATATACACCTTATGGGATATACTTACTTAAAAAATTATTGTAGTGCAAATATATATAGATGTTGTTCGGCCTAATGCCCAGACGTCCTTTAAAATCATTCTAGACTTATCAGTTTTTATCATGACTAAGGTCTGTTCGTTTTCTTGAAAGTTTCTTCTTCTTCTTCTTCTTCTTCTTCTTCTTCTTCTTCTTATCTTTTTATATGATATTTCGAGCGTGCCAGTTGAGCACAATTCACTTCGCCAATGTCACGTTCTATGGAGAATATAAATGAAAATTTAAAGAAAACTATCTTGATATTATAAAATCGTACACAACACAGAAAAAATGCTGATCAACCAATATTTAAATTTCTTTATGATATAAAATACTTGCCACTATAATAGTATTGGAATTGAAATTCCTTACTGACTGTAATTTACTTTTAAATTTCCGCTCTATTTCGTATAAAGGAGCTCTCCACTTTCCGCCTAAATTCGAGATAATACATATTGAGAGGCGGGATGAGTCATGCCCCAAACATTGATAGAATCCACAAGTCAGTCACACAATACCACTGTGACATTAGCTTTATTAAATAAACATATAGTAGGCTATAGGCGATGGCAATAAACGCATTTCCTACAAAGGTAAAATGTATAGTTAAATAAACTGGCATTTAAAAAAAAATGCAAATGGAACAAGTAGTGACTCGTCACTAGACCTTCTAGACAAAAAGGCAATATACAGTACACATTCTTTCACATACTCCAACTGCTAACGAGGTCGGTAATGAAGTCGGGCCTAACGAATGCACCTGGCAGTCCTCCAAGCAATTAAGCATCTGATTGTTGCTAAGCTATTTTATCAGAAAATTCGCTCTCTGATGAACTAAAAAAAAATCTTCTTAATGTCGCACTGCGGGTCATTCTTGCTAAATTTGGCGATGTTATTGTATTAAAGGGATGGAATTTTTGTAAGTTAGACTGTTATGACAAAATTCAAATTCAAATTTTATTTTTTTATTGTATTGAATTAGCATTTTTTATTAATTTTATATTTGTTTAACTTCACGCTATATCTCGCATGTAGTACGATAAGTATATTAAATCTAGTGTAAAGACAATTCGTTCACGAATTTCCCGAATTTCAAGTTGCGGAACTCAACGCCGCGCCTGTTCTTCTAACCAATAGGGAGGGAAAATAAAAATATATTTTTCAAGTGGGGATCCCAACCGCTGCGCCACACTCTTATACTATTTATTAGACATATCTACAGACATATGACTGACTCAGCCTATTTTCTTCTATAAATAATAAAATACGTGCACGATTTGGTCATATATAGAATATAAAACCCTACAATTCGTCCTATTTCGTCGAGTTTGTCATATTTATTTGGTGAATAGAGGTTGTAATATGAGCCGCATCGTAGTACAAATAAATTGAATTGGTACAAAGCAATCAATATGAGGGCTGGCCTCCTTAATCCGTGATACGCTATTGTGTATTGACGGCCACTGCTGAATCTAAAAGCGCGTGCTCTTGGACACTGGACAATAGGAGGTCGCGGTATGTCTTTACTTAAATTATTGATTTTACGATATTTTACGTTATGTACGTTATTTTAGTACGTTGAGCGAATTTTATGGCAAAGTTCGTTGTAGAAAAGCGTATGTAAATTTAAACGTGGCAACACTAAACTAACTAACCGTGATTAATACCATGATGAACTAACTAACCGTAGCAAAAAACTAACCGTGTCTCTTGGATACCACAATACTTTCATATTTGATGGTTAAACTGGCTGGAGCGCTTGCATGATTTCCAAGAGACGTAAGTTCGAATATATATATATATATATATATATATATATATATATATATATATATATATATATATATATATATATATATATATATATATATACATACATATATATATATATATATATATATATATATATATATATATATATATATATATATATATATATATATATATATATATATATATATATATATATATATATATATATATATATATATATATATATATATATCTAGAGCCAATATTCCATGTTGCAAAGAGGAGTTTCCGTCTGGGTACTGACGTCGTTAGCCGTGCCTGTACTTGACACGGTAGCCCTTGCCCACTTATCGCAGGTGTCGGGCGATGTGCCTGCGCGTCGATTAGCGGCGACGCCCTAGCCATACCCAGCTTTTTTCCAATTCGGTACATACGAGTGGCGAAGTAGTTGTTAGTGGAGCGATTGCCATCTGACCTCCAAACCCATTACTGGGAGAAACCAAGAAAGGAAAGGGAATAAGAGGCAGAAAGACTTGGAATATAGGGGAGGGACACCACTTACATGGGTTGGATCGGGTTATGAATCGCGGGTCGCGTACCCGTATGCCGAAAACCAAATATCGGACAGATAATTGGTTTTCGGCATACGGGTTTAATATATATATATATATATATATATATATATATATATATATATATATATATATATATATATATATATATATATATATATATATATATATATATACATATATATATATATATATATATATATATATATATATATATATATATATACATATATATATATATATATATATATATATATATATATATATATATAATATATATATATATATATATATATATATATATATATATATATATATATCTTTCTTAAGTGAAAGAATATTGAATAGCGGAACACAAAAATTTCACTTTATTCCATACATACATACATACTTTTTAATCATCTATTAAGTAAAAAAAGTGCATCTGTATTATCAAAATCTAATGCCGCCGTTTGCATAAGGACTCGCCAGGAACAAAATCATATTAATACAAACTGTAATAAAATAATTCACACTACTTCACAATGACATCAAGTTACAAGATAAATAAGTAAATATTAATAAATATAATAGTATAGTATTATTGTCTTGTAAGTATTGACCAAAAATAAAAGAGCAGAATTTATGTCGCTCATGCCTTGTGTCGCCTTTAAAACCTGGATTACCCCGGATTTTTTGCCACTAAGCTGGACGTAATTGGATCCTAAATTGACGGTAGTCCAATTGGGTTTGGCAATACCTGAAGGATTGTAATTTCAAATACAATTGTATCATATCGACCTATTAGTATGAGATTAAGAGAAATGCAATAAATTTCATATATATTTTTTGCCAAATACATAAATGGAATTTGTATAGCAATATTTTAGTTTACTAACACCATGCTTTTGGCTATATTATGGAAACCACTCACTCGCATACCACTTATTCTAGTATATAATGAGTAATTTTTTATTAATTTAAAAATTATTTCACTCAAAAGAAAAAAATATATAAGAAGAAAAATTTTTAACATAGCAATATTTGAACCCACGCCTCTTGGAATTTGTACAAAATAACTCATTTATTACACTGACGTAAAATCCAAGCCCTACGGTTGAGATCTTGGACTTGATGACAATATAAAAAAGAGATGCTGTGGCCTCAACATCTATTCGATACTAACTAAAACAACAAATAAAAAAAGGAAAATTATCCTCATACATATCCTTATACATACCGATATGATTAATACAAAATCGATTATTTGAATCGAGATTCCAATGGGGATGCAACGACATTGTTTCCAGGCTGAAACAAAAACTATGCAAATAGGATTTTAATTATAAAGGCAATTAAATATATATTTAAATGAATGAAATGTGTATTGGCATTATTCTGTAAGACTGTACGTACACTATGTACTTTTGAACGAAAAAAGCGCTTTAGTCTAGTTTAGAAAATTTGAAAAAGGTATAGAAAATTGGTAATACAACCCGATATTTTTGACAAAACACGCACGTTTGAAAAAACACATTTAATTTGTTAACTATCTTAATCTTGATGTAAAAAATTTAATATTTATCAAGGCCATCGTGACGTTGCGGCACAGCATCTGACTGTAAATGCAAAGGGTTGTTTCCACTTAGGGGGATAGAATTATTTAAATTTTCCGCTCTAGTAAAGTAGAGAACATAGTGCCTTATCACTAAGTTCCCTCTGTCCACTCTGCTACATGGGGGAAATAGCGTGAAGATATTTTATTTATAAACTTCTCAAGATCAAGATCAATTTTCCAATACACTTTTGCTATATACCATATTGCATTAAAAAAATCGTCTCTAGAACAAGAAAGTTATGGATAAATTAAAAATAAATGAATAATATTTTAATGAAACAGTCATTTAGCGTGACTTAGTAAAGTTAAATAAAAGCATCAAAAAATAATATGAGCTAGTCACCCTCTGCTTTAGGCTGATCGGTATGGGCAAATTAATCTAAGCCTAGTACTGAGACACTTCGTCTCGCTTTACGCCTTTCGAAGCATTACCAATTGAGTGGTTTAACTCAATGCCACACTTTGTCCTTTTACCAGAGCGAGGAAAATTGCAATAATTCATTCGCCCCAGGTGGAAATGAAACCCACGACCGTCATGTAAACATGCAGACGCTGTGCAGTTATAATTTACAATAATTTACTAAACAAAGATAATATTTAAAATATAGTAGTATAGTATTTAACAGTGAATTTTTAGTTACTATTGTCACATTCTATAGATACACTTAAGAGAATCGTTATAATATCAAAAACATATTGATTTTTTACTGACAGTTATAGCCGCTTAAATTTGAAATAGTTTAAAAACCTCCAATGTGCAGCAACTCTTATATGATTTTGGCAAATGATATGCGAGACCGGCTGAAAAGCATTCCAGCCTAATTTGTTTCGTATTAAAACAGTGCATATTATTATTGTTTTACGTGTTATATTTGATTATGCACATACATGATTATAAACTAATTCAGCCTTATTGTATTTAGCCCACCATTTTACTTCTAGTATAGAATTATACTTCGAATGACCTCTCTCGAAGAGGTGGAAGTGCTCAAACTGCGTAATAACAGAGACACCGCTCACGAGCTCCTTGTGATGATGAAACCGACACATACTTCTCGGTATCCTTAGCTGACTAGGACGTGGTTGCGCCTAAGATATCGCTGCTTTGCTCGAGATTCTTTCCAGTGGAAGGCAAGTCATCTCTTGGTCATGGTCATCTCTTCAATTAGAGGCTGTTGAAAAGACGGACGTTCGTTAGTAGTCCCATTCTATAGCTCTATTTTAGTTTTCAATAGCTTTCGTAACTGCATGGCATTATTCTCTACTTATGGTGACTTAGAGATGGATCCCGGCTGATGTGTCACTATAAAACATTTTCTCTAAAGAGTCAGTACATGGTGGATCTGTTTCCTCACACAAGCCTTCCAAAATGACCCTTCCCAAACCCTGAAAGATAAAGTTATTAATATAACCAATATCTTTTATATTCCATATATATTTTATCAAAAATCGTATATGTGAGCAATATTTGAAAAATCTCTTCAATATTTCTAGAAAAGGCCATCAATTTTTTGATAAAAATAACGAAATGGCATAACTATAAAGTGTTTTGCTGTTCCAGCTTTTGTTTGCGGTGCTCTCCAACTCTTAGAGTAGATTTAAGTGCTTTTACTTTGGACAATTTCGAAAATTTTACATAAATATAAAAAATCTAGGCTAGAACGTTGTTTTATATGGCTTAAAATTATTTGATTCTTATTAAACATTGATTTCTTCCAAATACACCTAGTAAAAGATAATTCTGACTCACGTACTATGCAATCAAAATGTTAAAACGCAATTACATCTAAATAACAATATTAATAAAACAATACTTATTTTTTATAAATATTTAACGCTGTTAATAGTATAATTATTTCAATGCTTATATATTATTATTTAGTAATAATGATTTAAAGTAAAACTTTCACTAAATTTACGTCGTATTAAGTATAAAATAACTTTGCAAAAAGTTATTTATATAATTATATTTCATTACAAATATACATGGATTCTTACTCTTAAAATAGGGAAAATGTAACAATGATAAAGAAAGTCACTGCAATATTTTTAGTTCTAGCAAAAAATTTTTATTGTATTTACTTGAAACGAAACGTTTTTTCATCCACCAATCAGCGTCTGTGACTTCATTCGCGTTTTCAAATTATTTAGGTTCAATGTATTTTAGGAAGTAAACAATAATTTCTTGCGTAAATTGATGGGATTTTTTACATAATAATGAATATTGGCTTCATCAAAGCTAATTATAGGAAACCGAAAAGGGCTGTTGACATCATAGTGGCATTTTTGTTAAAAACATTGAGTTCTCAAGTTTAAAAATGAAAGTGTAAGAAACTAAGCTATTACATTAAACATATATAAGTCACAGTTACGTACTATTTATTTAATATCTACAAACAAACGTAGTTATTTCAACTAAGCAAAGAAATTTTATAGTGACGACGCAATCTGATCCAGATCAAAAGAGGAAGGATCGTGCACTATAAAAAGCTCTGTTGCCCCGGAGAAAAAAGTACATAAGGTAGACTATCACGTTACAGCTGTTAGCGCCGAAAGGAAAAGATAACACAAAAGTTAGAATTTAACTTATATATATTTTTAAATAGTCTAATATTTTTCATCTAAAATTTTATAAAAGCTAAAAAGATGGGTAACAGCCCAGTCATTGATAGTTATTCTCAAGTTCGTAGTTTATATTGTGGTCTTATGACAAAATTTTCTTATACATTTTATATCCTGTAACTATACATATCTGCACATTTTCAGGTATTTTAAATAATATTGTTACATTAACATTATTATTTAAAGAGATATTAAACTGCAAATGCTTCATGCTACTGCATGCTTCCTTCTAGAAGATCAGTGTAAAGTTGAAACCTTTTTTTAAAAAAATTCTGACGTCCGTCATCTGTCATCTGTCCAATCCGTCATCCATTGTCCTTCATTTATCATCTTTCTTATTTAACTAATTTAGCAATCAATATATTACCGACGAATGGTGAATTCTTCTACTAATCTGATCATGTTGTGTATAGACTATAAATATTAATTATTTTATTATAGATGATGGCTGTATTTTAACTGGATTTCTTTTAAATATGCATTACAATCTCCTTCGTGTGTTCTCCATACAACATGACATTGGCGAAGTGAGTTGTGCTCTACTGGCACTGGCACGTTCGGAACGCCATAATTGAAGAACTGAACTGATCTGACGAATGACTCAATTATATGACATATAAATTAAAATATAAATTATATGACAAAGGAAATAATTTTATTTGATATTGTATAAAATTTGTTATTGATTATTGTTTGTTATTCTGTGGATTGGTATTTATGGAATCAACTTTACCAACATTGGGCTTCTGTAATGTTAGCTATAAGTTTTATATAATGAATAAATAAATAAAATTACTTACGACAGACAGACAAATTTCTTGGTTTCACATTTCTATATAAATTATAAAGATCTCCTTGAAAAAACTCATTATGTCTTTTTATATTGACAGAAACTCTGTCACTAACAAACTTAGTCGACGCGTCAATCGCAACCATTTCATCGTCGAAATAAAAAATCCTCCGATGAAATATACATACATATTGGCTAAGTTTTCTCATATTTTTCCATATCCTCGTTCCACCCTCTCCTATGATCGGTTCAAACGTCAATACTTTTGCTTTGAACTTTTTATAAGTTTTGGTGAACTGGAATGTTCATTGGAGGAAATCTACTTTCTCATACAATACTCATATGCTTATTTATCGCTTAAACTAAATCAATAGACCTTATTTAGTTCACGTTTCTCTGAAGCTTACATACTATGAGTAAGACAAAGTAATTATAAAAAGAAAGCAATTTCTATACGAAATGTATGAAAATATTCTAAGATGTAATTATAAAAAATCTTTTTAATACAAAATTAATAGTGCCAGAAGGAAATAATTACATGAATTTTTACTTGAATCATTTCCACTCTGGTATTAGATAAAGCGCGATGTTGAGTTCCGCTACACAAGTTACACAATATCATAAAGCTTATGCGAAAAATGTAAAATATTCGGTCACCCTAATTTATACAGGACACGATGTGAAACTAAAACTAATTAAAATATAATATATGTTGTAACGTATAAATTACATTTGACATTTATTTCTTTACTGTTTTCCATAAAAGGGCAACAGAAATAATAACAAAGAGAGAACAGAGAACAGAGAGAGAGAGAAGAAGAGAGAACGTACGTTCGGAACGCACGTCTAGTAAATATCACTGTAGCTGGTGTGTGCATAATCTGTATCTGATGAAAGGTTTATTATATATTTTAATATAAGAATATTTACTTTACTCGTCCTAATGCTTCTTTTATATCATTCAGTATGGATCTTGAACCTATTTATCATATAGTTCTCTACTCTCTATATATTTAGATATTTACTTGAATATATAGCAGGGTAGACAGACAGAACGTTCCCCACTTGCCGCCAAATTTTTCAAATATTGCATATTTAGTGGCGGAACTCAACGCCGCGTTTTGTCTTCTAACCAGAGCGAGGAATGGAACCCGCAATCGTCGCATTTCACAATCAGACGCTGTGCCGCTGTGCCACAATGATCCATATTATAACATTAATATAGTAATATAATTAAAATTTACATATCAATACTATTAAAACTAAATAGTTTGAGTTAGAATCGTTTTTTGATAGAACTCCTTGGAAGCTGGCTTAAATAAAAAAAATCTTGGAGTGTCGTTTAGAAGAGGAAGGTATCGTGTCTATGTAACTCACTACTTACACATACTTGTTCCATGCCACTAATGGCGGCGAGACTATATGTAAGAGTATCATATAGTATTAAAAATATTACAACTTACGTCGTTTCACTGAACGTATCCCACAAAATATTTCTTATAAAAAATGAAATTTATACATCACTTTATATTATTTTGGGGTAATATTTAAAAATAATTAAAAATCTTTTCAAAAAAATTACATTAAACATAAATACTTATAACATATGATATTTTTTTTTATTTAGGAGCAGCAAAGAGAACACATTGTAAATCCTAAGTCCTATAATGGACTGAAGTGTAATTCATACAAGCGATAGGTGACCGGATTCCCACTTCTCGCGTTGGGCATATCCTCCTTGCGCCACGAAACTCTTCATTAACCTTTTCACACAAAAATACTCGTAAACTTATTAAAATTATGTAGATTTTATTTTTATATGTAAACCTTAAAAGCTATAGCTGCTACGTGGTCGTATATGTACGGAACCCTATAAATAGTCCCACCGCCACCCCTGGCTCAGCTGTCCCAAGCGAAATGGCAACAATTAGAAAAATCCCCGTAATCCAAAATAATTTTCGCCAATTTAACAGTATTGCCAGACTTTGTTACACCTGCTCATAGATAATTGTTAGTATTAATTAAAGCTTTGCCCTCTTTCCAAGTACTTTAGATTTGGTAACTATCATTTTTTATTGAAAAATATAATTCATTTTTAAAATGGTATTCTTTGAGTTTTTTATAGTTTTCTTTACTTACATATGAAAAGTGATAGAAATAATTTGAAAAATTATATTGAACTTATGTTACAAATATGTGATATTTATATATCTTCTAATATATATTCTTAGCTCCCTAATCAGAGCAATGAATTTTCATTTTTTCACTCTGTTAACAAGACGAAGTGCGACGTTGAGTTACACCACTCAATACGTAATATCTGAGTAGAATAGCACCACACCAAGTTAGCCCGTGGGTATCGTAAGAGGCGATTAAGGGTTCCCGGGAGGTGGGCAGCAGCGCTTCCCCGTATTGACAACATAGTCAAAAATTCAAAAATTACACACTGCGGTCACCAACCCGCCAACCCAGCGTGGTGACTACGGGCATAAACCCCTCATGGATAGTTCCAACGGAAGATGGCCCCTAGTTCCCGGACGCCCCACTACCCCAGGCACGGTAGCGGCTTGGGTCATGGTTGGGCAGGGAGAAGAAGAATCGAATCTCCCGCCTAGGGCTAAGAGTGGCGCTGCACAAGACCGAGGCCGTTTTCTTCCACGGACGTCGGCAGCGCCAACCGCCGGACGCCCATTTCCACGTGGAGGGTGCCCGCATCGAGGTGAAGGCCCAGATGAAGTATCTGGGCCTAGTGCTCGACAGCAAGTGGCGCTTCAGCGCACACTTCAGTGTCCTGTTGACGCGCTTGCTGAATACAGCGGGTGCCCTCTCGTGGCTCCTCCCGAATATCGGGAGCCCCGGCGATCAATGCTGGCGCCTGTACGCCGGCATACTGAAGAGTATGGCCCTCTACGGGGCTCCGATATGGGCGGACTCACTGTGCCGACGGGAGAACGCCGCTGCCATCCGCAGGCCACAAAGGGCCATTGCACAGCGGGTGGCAAGGGCGTATCGCACAGTGAGTTTTGCGGCGGCGTGCGTTCTGGCGAGAACTCATCCTTGGGAGCTCGAGGCTTGGGTTCTCGCCAGAGTGTACGAGTGGAGGGCGGGTCAGAGGGCGCTGAACCAGCGCCCGGACCCGGGAGAGCGTGAGGCAATCCGCCAGGAGATGAGGGACGCCGCCACTCGGCATTGGGCCGAGGACCTCATCTCCGCGCCGTTCGGGCGACGGCTGCTGGATGCCATCGGGCCCGTCCTGGGGGACTGGCTCGATCGGCGACATGGCTCCCTCTCCCTACGTCTTGTGCAGGTGCTGTCCGGGCATGGATGCTTCGGATCGTACCTGCACCGGATCGGGAGGGAGGAGTCGCCAGCGTGCCACCACTGCGGGGCCGCAGTGGATACGGCGGAGCACACCCTGGTGGTGTGCCCGTCGTGGGCCGAACCCCGCCGCGCCCTGGTGGCAGCCGTCGGGGAGGACCTCACGCTCCCCAGCGTGATCGCCGCCATGCTCAGGAGGGAGGAGGCATTGGCGGCGGTAGCCTCCTTCTGTGAGGACGTCATGTCACAGAAGGAGGCGGCGGAGCGCATGCGGGAGGACGACCCTCTCGCAGCGCCGCTCCGCAGACGAAGAAGGGGTGGAAGGTGGCGGGCTCAACGTCCGTCCTCGTCCGCCCCAGGGGGTGATCAGCGGGCGACTGGCGCGGGGGCGCCACCGCCCGCACCTCAAGGATCACCCCACCCGTCGGACCACAATGGCCGTGCACTCCGGCCATTGTAAAGACCCCTTCCCACGTGGGAGGGGTGTGAAGGGCCTGCCGTAGGGCGGGCAGTCACCGGCGAGGGCCTGGACGCTATGGACTCCCAGGCCCTCTCCACTTAGGTGAGGTCGGAGTGTCGCTGGGTATTTTTAGTGGGTATACCGGGAACGTCTTTACCGGGGAGTCCCACATACCCCTCTCCCGCCCTCCGGCGGGGAGGGTATGCGTAATGTCATTTTTTCCCAGCGTCAAAAAAAAAAAAAAAAAAAAAGGGGGTGCTAAGAATCCCCGGGCTACGGACGACGGCTACCAAAATCAACTGACCTTGGCTACGTACAACGGACGCAGTTTACGGCTGGACGAAAGCCTCCATATTCTCGAGGTAGAACTAAAAAAAATACGGTGGCATGTTCTTGGTTTGTCAGAAGTCCGAAGAGAGGGGGAGGACACAATAACCCTAGGATCAGGACACCTATTCTATTTCAGGGAAGGGAGTACACAGTCCCAAGGTGGTGTAGGGTTTCTCGTCAACAAAGCTCTCCGTGACAACGTGAAAGAGATCTATAGCATTTCGACCCGGATAGCGTACCTTGTACTGAAACTGACCAAGAGATACTCTCTCGAGGTAATACAGGTATATGCGCCGACCTAGTGTAGCCCTGTTTCAGAGGTGGAGGCCCTATACGACGATGTGTCGAAGGCTATACACCGAACCACTAAAACACACTTTACCGTTTTCATGGGCGACTTCAATGCCAAAGTGGGACAGGAGAGCGGCGAATCAGGTTTGGGGCCATATGGCTACGGGAATAGAAACCAGAGAGGCCAAATGCTGGTCAACTTCCTTAGCAGGCAGGGGCTGTTCTGTATGAACACCTATTTTCAGAAAACGCCCCAACGGAAGTGGACCTGGAAGAGCCTTGACGACAGGACAAAGAACGAGATTGACTTTATCATGACGGATAAAAGGCATATATTTAAGGATGTCTCAGTAATCAACAGGTTCAATACCGGAAGCGATCATCGACTTGTAAGAGGCACCCTAAATATCAACTTCAAGTTGGAAAGGAATCACTTGGTGAGGCCTATTTTCCGTCCCAATGTGCTCCATGCCGGATATGATGAATTCCAACTCGAGTTAAAAAATCGATTCGTTGCCCTGGATTCCCTGGTAAACGTTAATGAAGACTTAGAAGGCATAATAAAGGTTATATGCGAAGTGGGAACGAAGCACTTTCGGAAAAGGCAACCAGATAAGAAGTCCAAACTTTGGAGCGAAACCTTGGAACTGATGCAACTTAGACGGGAAAAACTAGAGGATGCCTTGACAGATACCCAGTCATTCAACAAAAAAAATCAAAAGCATCCCCGAAACTCTTTACTAACGCGTTGGAGGATGTCTTTGACTCTGCAGTGGGAAGGACTAGGCATCAACATTAACGGTGAATATCTCACGCATCTGCGCTTTGCCGACGACATAGTCATAATGGCTGATACGCACCAGGGCCTGCAAAAAATGTTATCGAGTCTAAATACTGCATCGAGGCGTGTTGGACTCGGGATGAACTTGGATAAGACCAAGGTCATGTTCAATCAACACATTATCCCTGAGCCAGTCTCCGTCGAAAGTGTAGCCCTTGAAGTTGTCCAGAAGTATGTATACCTTGGGCAAACATTGCAGTTGGGTAGAGACAACTTTGAGGCCGAAATCACCAGAAGAGTGCAGCTTGGCTGGGCAGCATTTGGGAAGTTGTGTCATATTTTCGAGTCATCCTTGCCACAATGCCTTAAGACCAAGGTGTTCGATCAGTGCGTTCTACCAGTCATGACCTACGGAGTCGAGACGTGGAACCTGATAGAAAAACTGGCCCACCGGCTGCATGTCACTTAGAGAGCTATGGAACGGTCTATGCTCGGGATCTCGCTAATGGATAAAGTCCGAAATGAGATTATCCGCCATAAGACTAAAGTGACAGATATAGTCTGGGAATGTAGCAAATTGAAGTGACAGTGGGCTGGTCACATCTGTCGTAGAACCGATGGACGATGGACCAAACAGGACAGCGCCTCGGCAAGCGTAGCGTTGAACGTCCTCCGGCCAGATGGACAGCTGGTAGTGACTGGATGGCAAAAACGAAAGATCGTGCCTTATGGCGTAACCTGGGGGAGGCCTACGTTTGGCTAATTATGTTGGTAATGATATATATATATATATATATATATATATATATATATATATATATATATATATATATATATATATATATATATATATATATATATATATATATATATATTGATTTTAAATTTCCATCAGAAAATCGAACCACTACCATAGTGACCCATTAGCTATCATTAGTAACACACCACTATAGCATCTAATCTAGTTTAGAAATCGCTGATATTGGCAGTAATATTTTAAATGTATGCTATTCCGCGAACGCCATTTTGATCACATAGCCTCGGGCGTTAGTGTAAAATATTGATAGTTTTAGCGTCGTTAGTAAACTAACTGTTAGATAGGAATAATATTTTGTTTAAACTGCAATTTTATTTGTTAATAATTGTTTTCTAGCCGTCGTAGCTGATTCATTAGATTTAAAACATATGATAAATAAGGGCGACAGTAGCAGGTTCCCATTTCGGGGTTATTATGTAAGTACTTGTATACGCTGTAATCTGTAGGCTACCAATAAAATTGAAAATGTAATAAAAAAAACTAATAGTATATTTAATATATATAAATATACATTTATTTTTTTATGAAGGATTGTTTGGCAACAGAATGAATTAGAATGCGTTTGAATAAAAAGAGGTCCAGTAAAGAGTATCTAAAAACATAATATTAAAAAACTGATAGCAAAGAAATTAAATTGTAGATAAAATTTTACAGCTATAGAGATCGGTACAAGTAGAGCAATGTATACAACAAATTTGACAACTCGTCAATACATGCATACAAGAAATTGTTAGAATATTCCAATTTTTTTTTGAAATTTGTTGTTCTACTGAACAAAATCTAAATTTGGACCAAATACAAAAAAGTCACAAATAAAAAATACTACTCTAAAACATAAAAAGAAGTACCGAATGTATTTTATTGATTTTTAAAGTGTTCATCCACACTCGGGATAGAAAGCAGTGGAATTTGAACCCGCGCCTCATGAACCGTCCAAACGCTCTGATCACTAAGCCATGCGTTCTTCCTCACGCTGAGTCGAAATTCTTATATGCTTTATACAACTTGTTACAATGTTAGAACCAAATAGTTTATACGTTATCACTTCCGTAAAAGTCGAGCTATCCAGTAATTCGTAATTAAAAGAACAAAGTAGATTTAAACAGTGACACCCACTGCGCCGGATATGCACACAATTTCGTTATATTTCATAACTTTTTTTGGTCAAGTACAAAAGTTTAACGAACGTTTGCGGGCAAATAGTGTTGTGGATTTGATTCACTTCAGTAAAAGCTTAAATTAAAAACACAAATTCTAGGATGCATTAAACGAAATACCTCAGGTAACATAATCCAATATGCAATTTCTCTATAATATGCTTCACATTTTCCCAAGTTACCAGCTGCAGTTTCCTTTGCATGGACTTTAGAGGTCATTTTTTATAAACAAAAAGAACACAATTAAGAGACATTTTTCACCTGAATTTAAATCATTGTGAGTGGAGAAGAATGGCGATGAACGCTAACGTTTCATTGAGCCACAATGACTTCAATTCAATTTTTTTTATGAATGTTAAATAAATATATTTGACAAAACTCAACAAACACTGCCTCGACATTGAGTAATAAATAGAGAACGGGGTGTTTTTACTTTTTCTCCGCTAACGAGAGTAAGCGCGTCAATCAAGTGAAATTAGAAAGTGAATATCTTCCACTCATGTCTCAACTATATACTGAGATGTACAAAAGTACATTTAATGTTTTAATTAACAAAATCAGCAAGCATCATTAAACAGGAACACCCTCTAGATATCCGCACACAATTACATTATAAAACACTTTATGTGGCCACATAAAACAACATAACAAGCATTCGCGAGCAAACCAACAGGGATGAATCTCGTTAAAGCAACACCGTAATAATATTTGCATTAAGAATTAACTTGTGTTGGAATATACGAGGAGTAAATGCATCGAAAAACGTGTAAACCTTTTAGTGTATTATTTTTAAACGATTTCCTTTTGATTTTGAAATTGATGGAATATATATATATATATATATATATATATATATATATATATATATATATATATATATATATATATATATATATATATATATATATATATATATATATATATATATATATTATATATATATAGCCTTCTTTGACGCTATATAAGAGACGCGAGTTTACATTAAGCTATAGTAATTTTGTATATACGGAATTATAACAGTTACATTTCTACACACGAGGTTATCGTAACGCTTGGACAGCGGTGGTGGCGAATAAATTATTTGAATTACCTCGCTCCAGCTTGATAAAGCGTGGCATTGAAATCTACCACTTAACATGCGTATGCAAAGTACAGCCCATTTACATTTAAAGTTTTAAATGTGTGGACAGCAACTGCAACAGGGAGAAAATAGCATCAAGCATATGGTATGACTTCTTATGTTATCTACATTCTACCCACTTTTGAGAATTTGTGTTTTTTTGGTTCTAACTTTCAACAAATTCACACAAAAGTATTTTTTCTAAAAATACGCTTGTGTGACTTTGTTGAAAGTTAGAACCCAAACCAAACCCAAGAAACGAAAATAATTAATACCCTGGAGGGGGAATTATTCTGACACTTAACACATGATAAGCCCTTATCTCTTCGATCATTACAATAAAGTGCTAATAATTTTCAAATATCACTTAAAAACTTAAACACACTTAAACACATCCCCACAGTCCTATGAGATTAATGATATTGTAAATTAAAAAAAAAATGAATAAAGAAATCCCTACGGTATTTATCCACCCGTATGTTTACAATTCACTTTAAGGCATCAGATTTTTGTCGTCACGCTTAAAAATTAACACTTTCACCGACCTTCCCGAAATCTTGCGCTTTCTGAATAATAAAAAGGGCTCGCGGCCCCCAATTTTTTATATTTTACGAGTTTAATAATGTTTTAATCATATTTGTGGCCCTTACAACTTTGTGCCAAACTTTTTTCTTAACGAAATTGAAGCTATATATATATATATATATATATATATATATATATATATATATATATATATATATATATATATATATATATATATATATATATATATATATATATATATATATATATATATATATATATATATATATTAGTTGACAGAGGGGTGGGCAAACATTTTGGAAAATATGTTTTGTTTCTGAATTCGACCTTTTTTCAGTTTCGCGATTTATATCATATAGAGTAATAACTTAATGTTAAAGCACTCTATTCTCCGCTTTCCGCTGGAATCCCAGACACTATGTGTCCAGTTTGTCCACATGTGAGTGGTACAAGTCCAAACCGCACATATATCATATATTTAGTAGAGCGCTTAAAGAGAATATGTCATTCCAGTGGTAATAGAACCCACAATGCATGTACATTATAACCTGCACTTGTTGAACAAAGTTAGAAATTTCTAAAAACATACAAATAAAATAAATTTTCACAATTCAAGGATAAATTTTTGCTCTCTGAAGGTATAAATAAAGCTTACTGTTTTGATATTTTTCAGTAATATATTCGCTTCGCCATGGAATATCAGATCGTATGAGATTATGATTTAGTCTTTTTGTTTGTAAAATAAATATGTAGAGGTCTTTTAACGATATTTATTTACACTTAAAAAAGTGTACGTATATACAGCGTGCTCAAAATATGAAAATAAAAATTTACTATAATGATCTTATCCGTGTATTTCGATTTTGGACTTGTTTTAACCAACTTCAAAAATGAGAACGTCCTCAATTCAGTTGATATTTTTTTTAATTTATATAATGGATTGCCAGAAGGTAGCTGATATAGCTGGTATACTTGGATATAACTGGTATACCTACATATAGCTGGTATACCTGGATATAGCTGGTATATATAACGTTGTAATTCTGAATTATATCTTCTAGCTGTTTCGACCTTTTTAATGTACAAAATAAGCACTTTCTAAAAAAATTTTCAACCAATAATGCATACACTAGACAAGATGCTATAATGAAATAACTTTTAAAACTGCATGCTATGTAACATGTTATGTGAAAGGAAGATAATATGTACATAAATTACAAGTCTTTTTGTTCTTTGCCCCAGTTACGAGACACGACTGCAGGTGTTGAAATTGCTTATATTTGCTTCACTTATGCACAATATATGACTGTAATTTTATACAGAGTGTTCTATTTTTAGAAGTTTTAATTTCACTCAAATTTTGTCATCGATATTGAACTTAGCAAAATTTTTAAATATTCATCTTAATATTCATTTTATTATACTTATTTTGATATTATATTTTGAGACCGTTGAGCGTCGATTGTAGGGTCGATTCCACCTCTGGGTGTATTCATTATTTTCATTTCCTCAGTGTAAAACAAAGCCGCAAGTATTAACACTAGGTTCCCCCTGACTATCCTGCTATATACGGGATACAATGTCAATAAGCTAAAACATTGAAAAAAAAGAAAAGCATATAAAGTAAATACTATTTTGACTAAAAGAATAAAGTTTTCGGAATTCATAATTTTAAACTTACAAACCCTGATCGTAAAGTGTATAAAGTACAAAGAGCAAACAGCATAAATGGCGAGCTAGATACGGGTGGAAACTTTGACTATTATTGTAGAGCTACTTTACAATCGCGTCCGTAACGGCTTCCTTAAGTAACTGAATACATTTTAATAATACATTTCGGTTTTTGCTCGAAGATCGAAAATATGTGGTCCAAATCATAAAAGAGTATTTTAATAAAAATATGGAGCTAGCTCCATTCTCCATTTTATATGAAGAAAGAATTGACACTTTGTTTTTTTTATCATATTTTATTCGTGTTAGTAAAAAATGTACATGATTACTGATTATTATACAGATTATCTCTTCAATGGTACGCCATAGAACTCGATCAATGGTAAGCCACCATGGTACATAAAATATATGAAATATGTTAAAGTCAAAATCAAATAATTTTAAATAAGAAGACACAAGCTTCATTTTTTTAATATTAATAATTTAGCACTGGTTCTCTAGATTAATGCCTCGGATTTAAAGAGGCCCAGCGTAAGAACTCAGCGACACTTCTATTCCTTTTTTTTCAATTTAATTATTAATGAACAATTGTTAATCTGTATATTTTTTTTTATAAATACAAATAGCTATAATAATTTTATATATGAAGTTGATTGATAAATCTCATCCTCGATAGTATTTACAACTACAATGGAGATGTTTACATGATCTGATAATATATTTACGTGTATTCTTCTAGCCTATTTAAAACAAGGAATTTGTCATTTTAATATTTGTCATTTTAATATTTTATTTTGTATCGTTGTAACTCATGTGTAGTTTTCACTGGACTAATATGTTACATTCAGTAATATTATTGCAATTGTTGAAGGAATATTTATTTCTGGTATCGTAGTTTAACATAATGCTTAAAAATGATTAAAAGATTATGCACTTATTCTAAGTAACAAACAAAAAAAAACATAATACCATAATGTAATTCTATAATTTATTACCTTTTATCGCTAACGCCTATAACTTAATTCTGTCAGAGATCGCATGTAACAGCCAAAGTTGTTTTCGTTCGGAAGTCTGTGTCAATTATGCGAGCAAGGTGAGGTTGTAGTACACTTACGACGTTTGATTTTGGTCTTTTATTTTTATTTATTTCCGTATCTTTTTTTAGCTTCATGCTCTATCCTGGCAGGATAGTCAGAGATAACTTAGTGTATTCTGGTCCCCGCTTTCAGCCAGAATTCGGGATACTCCTCATGTCAACATTACATAATTATATTCTATTATTTTATTAGCTAATCTCTATTTATTCTGTCTAAATGGACTTATCAGTTTAATTTCTGTTTTAATGGAAATTATTTTGATCACACTCTCAATTAAATTCTCTATACATGTTGGCTTTTAGGCCACGTCAATCGAAATGCGGCGTTCGTTCATCTCGTACTATCTCTAAAAGTGACATTATGGCAGATAACAAAATGGTAGCTCTACATTTTCTTGTCTCTACCAAAAAATATAGAAGATAATGAATGCTTATTGATATATCTTGTAATTTATAGTGTATAGGTACTTAATATTTTTATATAACATGAAACATTCATAATTACAGATAAAAAATTGTTAAATAAAATTGAAATTTAAAAAATTTAAAACTGTCCCCAAATAGGTGCCAATAGTTATAAAAAATATAAATTAGTTACCTAATAATTAGCTAAATTAGTTACCTGAATAAATATCGTAAAATATTAATCAAAAACTTCAAGGATTCTTTCGTTTCTATGAAATTAAAAAGCTTGTGTTGGCACTTTGCGAAATTAACTTACTTAATTTTATACAAATATTGATATTATAAAGGAAATTATAAGATCTTGAATTTGGTAAACTTTTAAAAAAAATAAAGAAAGTGAGTTCAGAGTTGACAATAAAAAGAATTATTAGATTAGAATCGAACTATAATATATTACACTATCATGGCTTAGCGGCACAGTATCTGACAGTAAACGCGACAGTTATGGGTTCGATTTCTATTCCGGGATATGAGTTTATTTAATCTCCTCGCTTTGGTAACACGACAAAGTCCAGTCCACGTCCAGTGTAGAAAATTGAGCGACATATACGTACGAGTATACGGCATCAATTCAGCCTTTCCCTGTCCACTGCTCAATTGTCCATGGGTTTTATCACGCTGATTTTATAACTGCTGAAACTGAACTGTTATTGAAAACTGTATATGATTTAATATAATACTCAATAAATGGACTATCTCACACGAACATTTTTCTTGAGTACGAACCAGTAGTTGCTGTAGATTAGCACGCTCAACCAAATACACTCCTCAGCTTTGTAATATTAGTAAAGATGTATAAATAAAAAAAAAAAAAATATTAAAATAACTTTTAAAACAAACCATGTACACTCTTAAGACAGCGAAAGTAGATCAAATTTAAAAAAAAAAAAATTTCAATAACACAAATTATATTAGATCGCCCGTCTACAGACGGCGGCAGGGGGCGCAATAATACGAAGTTTTTCAATAATTCCTCACCTTCCGTTTTATATCCGCAATTAAAGAAAGGAAAAGAAAACGCACAAAATTCAGTTTATGCGGGCCAAATCGATGAGGCATTTTGGGAAACCGAATTAATTCAATAGAACTTTTTATGATTTTCTATATTTAGGGCTGGAAATGTCCTTTAATGGAAATGTTGGGTTAAGTTTTAAATACTAGAACAGCTATAGATTAAGTGGATTTTCAGATGGATAGTAAATGGCTTCTTCGTTAAATTTAGCATACACAAGTGTAAGGTCTCATTTATAATAAATATAAAGAAAAATGTAATAAACGCATGTCATTAAATTAAATTATTACATATGTGGACTTTTATTCTTGAAAATTGTATACATTGAGAAATATTCTTCATGAAATGAGGTACGCAGATATCAAATAAATAAAAAAAAAAATAATAAATTAATGTCATTTATAGCTTAACATGTCTTGCCTAATTAATCATCCTAGCTGTAGCAAGTATATCTACAAAGCTATAGCTAATGAGAATACATCTCAATCAACTGTTCAAACGTAAAGACGTCCAATCACACTACATACACAATAAAGATTAATGTGGCATATATAGTTTAATAGCATTACCAGTTTAGTGTACAACAAGCATTAGATTACGCTTTCAACCATAATTATCAAACTATCGAAGCGAAATAAGCTAATGTATTAACCTACAGTTCGAGATTGCAATCAATCGATCCATCACTCGAGTTCAATGTAATTAATTTACCACGGCTTGTCTTTCTAACATGGTTCACTTATATCAACATATGGCTATACTTGATTGATATATATATATATATATATATATATATATATATATATATATATATATATATATATATATATATATATATATATATATATATATATATATATATATATATATATATATATATATATATATATATATATATATATATATATATATATATATATATATATATATATATATATATATATATGTGTACTTGTCATACATAAACGGACATGCTTAATATTCTCCACTTTTAGTCTATTTTCAAAGAAATATTAATATTAATCTATTTTTGAAAATATGCTTTAACAAATTGAACCTCATAATATTGATTAAAATCAGAAACTCGTCAATTACACCATGAAGGTTTATTATATCAAAATAATTATATGGAAAAAAAACCTGGATTAAGACAGTAAAAGAATATTACAAGGGATGTTTAAAATTAATTTCACGCAGCGCCTGCAAAATTACATGCTCGTTGCGAGGTAATTAAGTAAGAAATTTTTCAGATAACTCGATCAAGATGGTGGAATGAACAAGATCTTAAAGATACGAGTATTATTAAAATAGTTAGTACAACCTCTTGCGCACGACTCCGTCCGTCTGTTTAATAACTCAGAACGCATTTTGTACTACAGAAATTTATTCTCATGTTTTTTTTTTTATCTCCAATGGAAAATATTTATTTATTTATTTGATTTATTTATTTAGAACTTTACGCTTTATCCGGCATAGTAGGTAGAGAGGACTTAGTGTTAACACCCTACTTTGTCAGAACAAGGAAATGATGATAACTTATTCTTCCCAATGTAAGATGTGAGAGGTGGTTTAATTTCTATATATTTTTGTAATCTTTTGTAATCTTTGGACATATTCTACATCAGAAAGACAAGACAAGATATACCAACTAAACCTTATTGCGCATGACCCAAAAGATTTTGTTCCAACATAAAGATTTTGAGAAGTTGGATGTTTGGAATTTCTGAGAAAATGGAAAACGGAAGCGTCTTTGGGTAGCGGAAATTTGTACAAATCTTCCTACAAAATGCCAACAATGGCTTGCATGGCATGGCTTAATGATCAGAGCGCTTGGAGGGTTTCCTTGAGGCACAGTTTCAAATCCCACTACGTTCAAAATCTTATATGTTTTCTTTACATATTTTTCTATCCTTAATGTGTATTAACACTTAAGAAATAATTAAAATTTACAAATACCACATAAAGATTTTCCACCGTATATGAATTGAATGCACAATAATTGTGGATATTAACAATGAAATTTAGTATCTACAATCTCTTATGGACGTGAAAATAAAAATACCTTACGTGTTATAATACAGTGCATGAAACCCAAATCAACGGTGTAGACTGCGAGAGTAATACCTCCATCCGGACAGTAATGATTCGTTCAAAGCCTTTATTTCCGACACGTGTTAGCATCACTTGTCTGTGTTTCTAAACACCTTTCATCTTGCCATATTTTTGCTCCTCAACACGGAGCGTGTTTTCATAAGGTTTTCTTCATATTTTCTCATATCGTCTGTGACATCTGAATTCGGCTAAAATATTGATATGGTAGCGTATTTGACTCTAATTAGGATGGTAAGCTCACTTCTCGACGGTGCTGGAGGAAGGTCATTTTAAAACGATCATGTCCCAGGAGAGCAGATATGTAGAGATTGATGACAGTGGACGAGGTAAAAGATATATGAAGAGAATATATGAAGAATTTAAAAAAAAACTAACCAACTGACCGAACATAGCTCTACCCTTACCTTCATTCATTTGCAACATCAAAACGGACGGACGAAAAAATATATATATAAGTACCGATAGAAAGCGCAATAGACGATACATAAACACAAATAACGAACAAAGGTAGCGAACGGCAGCAACTTTCAATTCTAACGGAAAATTATTTACGTTGTAGATTAAATTGATTCCTTTCAATCTTGATTTTAAATCAAAATCGTTAGGAGCGTCTCGAGGAACGACAAATCACATCAGAACTTACCTTAGACTATGCAAAAATGGAAGTACAATATTGATAGAACAAAACGTTATTGTGTTCCAGATATTTTTGAACTGAACTAAACTCTCTTTTTTATATATTGAATGACTTGACTCTTCTTCTGAATCTCTTTTTTACATGTATTCTAACAATGTGTAAAGCTCATCTCAGTTCATCTGTAAGTCTCCTTCGGGTTTTCTCTATATAACGCAACGGCAAAGTGGTCAACTGGAGCAAAATTCTAAAGAATAGTAATTCTTTTAGTAAGTTAGGCTTACTTCAATGAACAACAAAAATTATTACAGTATTTTATTTTAGAGTTTCTATAATGAATAGAAACTATTTAAGAAGAACTGCCAGGTTAATGGGTTATTCTCGCGTTAATACGCAAAAGCGAGAAACTCCAGAAACTCCAACTCCATTGACTGAGCTCATAATTACGTAGATGTGTCAAATAGATCACAAAATAATTTCCATTTCAAACAAAAAAATAGAAAGGGATAGAAATATTTTTGTTACTTCGCAATCAATTCCGGTGTTGAGTTCCATTAACACGTTATGGCTCAAATTAAGACAGAAAGCGAAACAGAGAACTACCCTACTATACACAGAACAAAATGCGTAAAATAAAAAAAAAATATTAAATATTTTAATTTATTTAATTATTTTTTTTTATTATAATAAAGGAATATTCATGTAGGTCCGATGTCTTCTAATATGAACATTAAGATACGAGTACATTATCGTAATTTTCCATAAGGATTTTTGATTTTGAATAAAAAAATACGACCTATGTAGTCTTCTTTCAAGCTCTATGTTATTCTGTTCTGTAGCTGAAGTTTCTTCAATCCTTCTGTCTCTTTAAGTCCATTAAAGTTTTAGTAATTCAATAAAACATTTATTTTGTGGCATTTTTTTTTATAAGACAAACATTAAATATTAAGAGAAGCTCACTATATATAGTATTCTTTATTGCAATCAATATATGTTGAATTACATACATAACAAAATATAGTTCCAAACGGTGGACTTATCTCTAGAAGCGATTTCTTCCAGCCAACCTGTGAGAGTGGGTGAAAGCAGTAAGTAGCGAGATGACGCATAAAATGCAATATAAAGATAAAATTTTACATAATTACATAAAAATAAAAATAACTTTAAAAAAAATCCTATACATAAAGCATAAAAGATATACATACATACCAGTAATAATGTTAAATAAACATATACTTATACAAATACATATAAATACATACATACGCTATGAAATATATAAAAACTATAATATAATATTTAAAACTTATTTTAAATCGGTTCAATTGTTTCTGAGATTAACACGTATAAACGCACAGACATACATACAAAACAAATTTAAAACATTGTTTTGGGTATTACATTACTAAACATAACCAATGATAGAGTGATTTTAATAAATCTTCCATGTATAGACAGCGATCAGTTACATTTTTATTTAAATTATATTTTAAAAATATAAGGCTTTATAAAATAAATAATAAATTTAATTCCATTTCTGTTACTCTAAGGATTCACTTGGAACGATTTCTCCGATAAAAGGCTAAATTTAGCTACATTATTCACGCCACTTCAACTGTTGAGTAATTGTCCGACACTACCTGATGGCAGATATTGGATTTTAATATTGAAAAAGTTTAAAATATTATTTTTATAGTATATATATATATATATATATATATATATATATATATATATATATATATATATATATATATATATATATATATATATATATATATATATATATATATATATATATATATATATATATATATATATATATAAATGTTCCTAATGTTAATAAAACAAATCTACAGAAACGTGAAATTTTATTAAAAAAGTGACATATTTATTATTTTTGGATATTCTAAGTAAGTTTTTGCTTTTTTTTAAATATAACACGTCAAAATTGCGGAACTTCAAAATTGCGGCGGAAAGCTGCGTATATGTTCTCGTATAGTTTTATCCCTCTAAAGGAACGCCCTTTATTATAAAGTACGCAACCTAATCTAATGTGTTAATTCAAATAATTATCTATCTAATGTGTTATTTCAAATAATTATCTATCTAATGTGTTTTTTTTTTCAAATTATTAATATTCTAATGTGTTAATCAACCCAATGACTACTTGTTACATTCCAAAGTAATCTGTATTAAAACATATTATAAACTAACGTCAGTGCTTAATACCAAAATTATAAATGCGTAAGTTTGTGTGTATGGATGTTTGTTCCAGTAACACACAAAAACTACCGAACAAATTTAGATGAAACTTTGCAGTAATATAGTTTATACATATAAATAACATATGGGCTATAAAATTTGAATCAGTGGATTAACTTTAAATATCATTAAAATATTTAACGAAATAGCATTCTCTCTTGCTAAATGATTGTTCTTTGTAATAATCTTTGGGTAGCGGAAATTTGTAAAAATCTCCTTACAGAGATGCTACCAACGTGATAATTTGTGTAAACCATATAAAAATTTCGACGCAGCGTGATGAAGAACGCACGGCTGAGTGGTCAGAGCGCTTGGACGGTTTCCACAAGGTGCGGGTTCAAATCCCGCTGCCTTCAAATTTTTATATGTTTTCTTTAAGTATATTTTCTAACAAGTGGGCTACAAATTAAATGAATCGAATAAAATTATCTTTACCAGTGAATAAATAATTAATTGGATAGTTCACGTGGGTGAAGCCGCAGGCGGGTCGCTAGTATTATTATATAATAGATTATATACGAGTAGCTCATACTAACTAAACAGCGCAGTTGTGGCGTTACTGATACATCATGCAACGGCCTCGAGCTAGTTTAGTTAATAGTCGAATGGCAATTTGATAATTCGATACTATAGTTAGAAATGTCAATGCTTTATATACTCATACAATCGGGTAAATGCATTTATTTTATTATATACTAGATTGCATGCAATTTAACACTACATTTGTATTTCAAGTTTTTAATTATTTTTGGATATTTTTTCATCATCACATTTGTGTATTTTTTGTAAAGTTCTTCCAGCCATGGGGGGCAAACAATATTCCTTTTTTAAAGCTTCACGCCTTGTCCCTGTCTGGATAGTCAAAGTTAACTGAGTACTAAGCGCTGCGGTCCCTGCATACCTCTTTCGCCTTGTCCAATGTCATTGACGTCCTCATACATTCTCTCCGTCAGGCTCCAAGCTATTTACGTGACCTTCCTCCAGCATCTTTGACGAAGAAAGCTTGCTCGTAGCGATCCCTGCCAGCCCTACAAAATAACAATTCAATACCGTCGTGGCGCAGCGGCACAGCGTTTGAATGAAAACGCGACGGTTATGGATTCGATTTCCACTCGGGAGCAATTGTTTATTTTCATTTACTTTGCTCTAGTAACGCAATGTTGCGAAACGTTCACATTTTTATTTTGTCTAAGAACAATGTAAGTTTATTAGTGCTAGGTATATATTTATTTGGTTCTTCCTTCGACAGCCGGCTTTACTTTAATCTTTACTGCTCTACTAGAGGTATTAAGCTCCCCGTGCTAAGGATCTACTGGGATTCAAAAGTAATCGCGGATGCAGGCTGCGCTTCCAAGATTCGGAATAAAATAAATTATTTATTTCGTTTCATTGAGAATATATTAACGTGGACGCTATAATAATCAAATCGAGAACCATAATCGTTTGTATGAAATTATAAACGCCTGTCAAATATGTGTGTATAAATGAATATATGTGTATATATGTGTGTATATGTGTGTATATATGTATATGTGTATATATGTATATGTGTATAAATGAAGTTTCACTCTTGCCTAAGAGGACGTACAATGCCTGCATGTATAATACAAAAAAATATTTAATTTTGCAATAAAATTTTTACTAAATTTCAATATCAATCGAAATAACTGTATGAATGTCAAAAGCTTTTCTTTAAAATTAACATCAAGCACGAGCACCGCTAACGGGGTCACGACAAGTGTTGAAATAAAACAAATAAATAATACTATTAACTATTTTTATTCATACAATTTTTTTTAAATATAAAAAGATCTTATACACATATATCGCTGGTTATAAAGAACTTTTAATATTAACGTTAATTTATTAAGTTCTTGAAGCTTATTTAAAATTAATTTTAAAATCAAATATCTAGCAACACTCGAGTGTTGTTTTAGCTGGTACTATTTTGTATAGTAATAGAAAATAAATGAAATATATTTCTTAAGAGAAGGAGAAAGGAGTTTTCAAATGTATACCATAAAATAAAAACTAACAACTAAAACTGAAGGTGGCAGTATCAATGTCTATACTCAATCTTATCAGATTGGTAAAATATACAGAATTGTTGTGAAAGAATTGCTTTAAGCTTGTTAGAAAGAAGCATTGAAAAGTGTGGCAGCTCTCTACAGGAAACGAGATGTTTCAATACTATCTTACACTTAACAAAAAAAACCAATAAATATGACAATAAATACACAATTATCGGATTCAGATGGAAAATCCACAATACTTTTTTTTCCATACGCGGTCTTATTGACCAATTTGCACCATCTACGTACTCGTATGTACACGGCGGGAGTACACGATGAGAGTGCCTTTCAAGCAATTATGATCGTCCCCTCGGGTGCTGGCATTCCGATTCCGATTAAGCCCATTAACACGGTCGCACATCCGTTTTCAATAAACACAAGACGTGAGTGACCGCTGGGATTCTGCTGTTGTGATATGTTGCTCGGCAAGACTCCTCTATGACCCAGTTTTGGTTAGTTTCAATTAGTTTGCTAGTATACCAGGTGAAATAGCGACGATTTTATTCATTTAGACTTAAATATGTATAAATGTATGACAAATTTTCATTATTTATACATACATACATATATATATATATATATATATATATATATATATATATATATATATATATATATATATATATATATATATATATATATATATATATGTATATATATATATATATATATATATATATATATATATATATATATATATATATATATATATATAAATATATATATAAGGTCATTACATATGAAATTGGAGTTTGGTACTGAGGAATAAAAAGTCGAATGTGTTTTTAATATAATATATTTATTTAATCTATGCACTTTTGCGGTCTCATAGGTAATTCATTGATCCCTTAACTAAAAAGACCTATAATAAAATCTTTGAAGGCGGTTTGGGCTGCCCCATCGGAGTTGAATTTTTTCCCCTACAAGAAGTTATCCGAATTTCGAAAAAAATGGTAATCTGTTGGAGGAAGGTCCGGAAAGTACGGTGGATGTCTTAAACATTCCAATTAAAGCTTTTCTAATTTGGTAGTCGTCTGTTGTGCAGTGTGTGGTCAAACGTTGTCGTGAACCTGCAGTGGGTTAAAGCGATTGGCCAGCGTCGGTGTTTTCTTTTGCGACACGACCGCCATACACATCATGAGAAGAGAGAGAATTCTCTTCGTCTACCCTTCTATATGTACATACATACAAGAACACAATATATATTGAAAAAAATGATATTTAAACTCTATATTCAATTCTATATTCTCTATTTCAGAAAATATTTCAACTCTATAATAAAATTCACCTCAATTTCACGACACCACTAATCAGAATCATAAAAATATATTAAAGAAATGCAAGATTCAAATATTCATTCGCTTGAATGTTGCGTATTGTGTAAAAAAAACTTCCTATTAAATACCCAATACAAAAGGTAAATATTTCCATAGAAAATTTAAACGTCAGTGATTGCCGGCCTGGATACCGTCGAAACCTATTTCCTCAATTTTGCATACAAAACGGTCAAATTTCAACTATCGAGGAGCGTTTCTAACTTTTTTCATGTTGGCTATTGCGAAAGGGAACAGGGAAACATATATAATTGAAAACTATATATATATATATATATATATATATATATATATATATATATATATATATATATATATATATATATATATATATATATATATATATATATATATATATATATAAATATATATATATATATATATATATATATATATATATATATATATATATATATATATATATATAACATTTTAAAAGATTAATTTTAAAATAACGTACCATTGGATGGATAAGCGAATGTCAAGCAGGATTTAAATAGGTGATTTTTTTCTTCACGCTGTATCCCGCATATAGGATAGGCAGAGCCTACAGTTAAAATCCGTACCCGATTTCCTTCTCCACTTACCTTTCAAGTTCTACTGAGTGACTGAACTCTTAAATTTTTCGCATAACTTAAACTCAAATTCAGTATTTAATTCGAACAGATTTTGAAATTAAACCTGACCTCCAACGATATTTGAAGCCACGAACCAACGCTGGAACCCTACACCTTCCAGCTACGCCTCGATGGTGTCAATTACTTCGGAATACCATACGTATTTATCAAGTTTAGTATAACAACACAACGCCTTTGTGTTTCACACTGCGTTTGAGCAATTATCGAATCCTCGTGAAGATTTGCATGCCGATTTCCTCGTCTGAGCCGTCTTCTACTGTGATAATAATGTAACTGACAATCGTATACAGCTCGATAGACAATTGAATTACCTTAAATCAGAGATTGTAATATAAATTTGTCACATGCTCAAAGTAAAATTATTATTACAACTGATTTGCAACTAAAGGAGATAATTTTAATGGGGAAGTAAACTTTAAACAGTATTTCAGCAAAGTAATTTTCAAATCTTTACTTATTTTTTTATTATCAATTCTTAATTCTACCGGGTTATTGTAAGTTTTCGATCTTCCAGTTGCACTAGTTATGATATCCCATGTAGTAGTTATTTTATTCTTAGAATTTAATATTCTATTTCTTATATATATATACATATATATATATATATATATATATATATATATATATATATATATATATATATATATATATATATATATATATATATATATATATATATATATATATGTATATATATATATATATATATATATATATATATATATATATATATATATATATATATATATATATATATATATATATATATATATATATAGATTTTCCTTGAATGCAAACTTTTTTTTTTTAAATATCTTGTAGAAAATACTGATCCGCTTCAGAAATTTGGGATCACGATTCAATTGCCTCATATCGTATATTTAATATAATGTATTTCTACTACGGTATATTCCTACAGTTGCCCAGTCACTAAATTTCATTTTAAAGCTTTTACACAAAGTTTTTTGTTTAAAAACTGTGTTAAATTCATTTAAAAGTAAATTAAATATATTGATATAAAACTTATTGGGATTTTCTACACAATTTTCTATTCTAGATATTTTTTGTTTCACATTTTCGCTAAATGTATTTAATCTACGGGTAGTAAATGGCCTACATATAATTTTCCGTGTGTTATTAACATATTGGCCTGACACTGAATACGTCAGTCCACAATGGTCCGAACTCAAATTATTTATGATGCGTGTGTCTTCCACGTCACAGTGACAGAACACGTTATCTATACAAGTTGCTGAAGTATTTGTGACGCGTGTAGGTTAAATTTATATAGATTTTAAAAGCGAAGACTTTGAGCGGTATTCTGTAATATGTCGACATTAAAATCACCGCAAATAATTATATGTTTATTACATGTACAAAGTTTTGTTAAAACATCCTCCATTTTATTCTCAAATATTTTAAAATTACCTAACAGAGGTCGGTACACGCATACTATAATATACTATTGAAATATACATAAATATACAGGACAATTCAATGGATCGTTCGACAGAGAGAGCCACTATATCTTGTCGCGACTTACACACAAAGGTATTTCTGGTTAATATTAGGGAACTCTCGCGGATGGCATTCTCTCTGGCGAACGAACTTGACACTTTGTCATCCAGTGCATTTCTA
This sequence comes from Dione juno, assembly GCA_037127375.1. Taxonomy (NCBI): domain Eukaryota; kingdom Metazoa; phylum Arthropoda; class Insecta; order Lepidoptera; family Nymphalidae; genus Dione; species Dione juno. The sequence continues at coordinate 1,082,485 of JAXRJS010000016.1, read as the reverse complement.
GAAATAATTCCAGTTCTAATTCCTTGTCACCTAAGCCCTGTATGTTTTGATGTACTATATTAAATTTAAATGGCTTAGGCTTTGTCATTATATCTAGTTTAAATTAGTGCTGGAAGTATTAGTATTAATTATATAATTGTTCACCTTCGCTATACAATGTAGAACGGCGTTATGTATATTATATGCTACTGAAGTAGCAATTTATTTAGTCATACATAATCACTGTTGTCCGTCTGTCCGTCTGTGACCCACTTATTTTTTTAATAACAATTTTAAAATATTTAAAATTTTTAAAATTAAATATATTTCATTAATTTCATTAGATCACATTAGTCATCTCAATGTACTAACGCAATGATAATTTTTCTTGTATATGTTATTTAAGAGTTCTAAGGAGACGAGATAAAATTGGATCAAAATATAATTTTTGTGAAGAATAATAAAGTACTACTAGATACTTATGCTTATTCTGGTGTAAGCTCGAAATTCAAAGTGAATGAACATATATATATATATATATATATATATATATATATATATATATATATATATATATATATATATATATACATATATCATGGGGATTATAACAGTTTAATATTATGAACAGAGGTGTCATCTATTAAGCGGCAGGATTAGCTACGTCCGTATACGAGGAGGCCACGTCGACTGGTGTAGTGTAATATGGAACACTATTATTCATAAAAGCATATATATATGTACATACATAAATGTATATTGTATATATATACATATAATGCATTTTTTATTATTTATTATGTTTGTTTTATTATAAGTATTCATGATTTTAAAAAAAGTTATATACATATACATACGTGAAAGGAAAAAATGGAAGGTCTTCTAGGTCCACTTTGTCTACCATCTGTCTGTTCGTCTGTCAAGATTCTTTTTCTCAGCACCGCGTGAGAAGACAGACAGACAGATATGAAGCTGAAATTACGACAAAGTACGAAATTTTGCAAAGTACGGTTTGGCAAAGTACATACGGGGCCGTATGTACTATTTTATGTATGTTGTTATGAAAGCAATCTTCCTCACGCTGCGTCAAAATTCTTATATGCTTTATACAACTTATTACGTTGTTAGCATGGCTTAGTGGTCAGAGCGCTTCGACGGTTTCCATGAGGCGCAGGTTGGAATCCCGCTGCGTTCAAAATTTTTATATGTTTTCTTTAAGTAAATTATATTCTTTCCCCTCACTCTAGTAAGAAAACAAAGCGCGATAATGAGTTCCTCCACTGAACACGCAAAATCCCGAAAAGTGGAAAACGGAGCATTAAATGTTTAAATACTAGGTTGCCTCCGTCTACTATAAGCCTAAGTAGACAGTTATAACATTTTAAATACATTACTATGTATATAGCTAACCCACTCACTGAACCAAGAACCTTAAATGGTGTGTGCTGGTGGTGGTAATCTTAAAACCACCACCACCACCACCACCATAGTGTCCAACGTTAATATGCAAATAATTAAATTGATTTCCACTGCATTGCACCAACAGTTACAGTTCTCAAGCTACACACGAGTAATAGCTTCAGCAATTAACGGGAATGTCCTAGTATTCAAATCTAGGGCGTAAATGCTCCACTGTAGCTTGCAGATTGAAGCGGAAATACCTTTGTCTACGTGAGACAGTTTATATATGAGAGTCTGTTAGGCGAGATCTCTTTTTACGTTGGCAAATCTGTAGGAAGTGACAAGTAATTTTTATCGTCTGTACCAATATGTAGATTATAGATTAATTTTGTTTTATACAATGGATAACCATTCGTTTCACTAGTTTAATCGAGTGAATTGCTTTTTGTTTCTGGTTTTATTGTTTATGGTAAGAGGGGAAAGAAGCGCGGCTCCGAGTCCCGCCACTTGTTGAGAAAAGCAATGTCTCGGGCGAATTGGGCGGGAAGTGAGGAACGTAGTGCCTTAACACTAAATCCCCCCTGTTTATACTGATTTTTTTTTTTAATAATAAATAAATCTTTGTTGATATGTACTAAAAAAAGTTTCTTAACATTTTACGGATTGTGCAGAGTCCCATCGTGTTGCAAGGGAAGGCGCTCGGAGCAGTACCGGACTTGCGACCTAAATGTACGGTTGAGGGGCCTCTTTAAAATGGGCATCAACGCTCGCATCTACTAGCCGAGTTCCTATAGTATAGTAATATCGTCTTCACAAATTTACTGATTATAGCAATATTAGCTTATATGGAGAGAAACTATTTATTTTCGGTTATTATATTTTTTACAGATCTAGTGTGGAAATGAGTATTAATTTCCACTATACAATTTGTAATACTTGTATCTATTAAAAAAATTAAATAAAAAAACGTTTTATTGCTTAATCTCACTCTTTACATATATAAAATCACATATATAGCATATAACGAATGGTAAGTACATACATATATGGATATACCTAGCTCCTGACGCTCGGGCTCGGGCCGGTGCCCGCGAGGAACATAACGTGAAATAGAAGTTTGCATTGCAAATTCACTTTAATAGAGTTGGAGGAGGCGTTTTGTAACTAAATTAACCATCCATTCATTTAAAATGTCATCAATTTTTACATATTTCCTTCATGTTGATAAAAATAGAGCGCAAAAAAATAAGATAAATATGAAATATTGATATCTAGATTCACCTCTTAGTCTCTATACAGCCGTTTAGTTCTTCAAAATATGAGGCTTGCAACGCATTTTAAACCTATAGGGTATTTCCCGTTGACCATCAATCATGAAATTTCTCGGTGGAAAATTAATTTAATTCCACTTCTTATATGTAAATCTGCTGTATTATTGTTATATATAAACACAATTTGTATGTTAATTCCATTTACACTATGGGGGTAATGCCACTGTTAAAGATATATATATATATATATCAGTGGATTTCTACCCAGGAACCGTTAAGCTTAATTTAAATGAAGCTTTTATTACTAATCAGTTAATTGAGCTTAGGGTCTAGAATCATTCGCTTAACAAATAAAACTTAACTTTCCAAGTAATTGTATAAACGATCATTTGAAACGGCCAATGAGAAAAGGTATTATAATTTACACTACATACTTTAGCGTTGTTGAATTTTTGAGATAAAAGCATATGTATAGCGATTAAATCAATATGGCATAAAAAAAGGAATTTAACTTTTAATAATATTCATCTTTATAATGTCTTCACGCTGTTTCCCGGAAATGCGGGGTAGACGGAGGGAACCAAGTGTTAAGGCACTCCGTTCTTCGCTTCCCGACTTATATATATATATATATATATATATATATATATATATATATATATATATATATATATATATATATATATATATATATATATATATATTTAAAATATCTATATATTTCATGATATTGCAGCAGAAACATTGCACTTTAGTATTATTACAAATAATGCCAGTACAATCACAAGAACAATCAAATTAAGAGTTTTTATATACATCTGTGAAACGATTTCTCGATTAATCACTTTTCAATTTGGAATTTCTCGATTAACAGTTTTTTTTTAAAACCATTTTTTTTAAGACTATGTTCGTGTAATACTCTTTTTATTAAAGAATCTATATAGATATTTTTCTATAGGACTTAGGAAATCCAAAATCCATCCCACTGGTATTCCAATAGCAACTATTATTGCGTTATATATGCATTTTTCCTGAGGTCGATTGAGCCTCACCGGAATCACAAGGGAGCAACGCTAGCTACTCGCTTAACTGAGGTGGCAAATTTTTATTGCATTAGACTAATGCAATTATTTTAATATCTTTACTTAGTACATTTTTAATCTACTTTTTAGTCTCTCCAGCACAGGGGAATATCTATGTTATTTTATATATATTCTTCTCGATTTTTGACATAAAGTAGAGTAATGTATGTACAGTAGGCAGAAAAATTTGTATTGAAACACTTTCTTCAGTAGTTTCCGCCTAATAGGTGTAAATTGCGTTTGAAGAGCGACAGAACTTATGTCACGCTTGCTAGATAAAACGAGGCGTTGAGTTCTGTCACTCAATACACAACGTCTTAAGAACGGAGATTTATATTTGTATGTAGGTGTGTATGTATGTATGTATATACTATGTTTATTTATTATGTTAAATATTTTATCTATTACTATATATAACACTCTAGCCCTATATTAATTTGCTATTTCTTTTGTCCTGGTTGCCTGCCAGAGATTGCTATTTGAGCAATAAGGCCGCCGTTAGTACATATACTTTTATTTTTTTTTTATATAGTTAGTACATATACTTTTATTTTTTTTTTCTGGATGTGCAATAAAGAGTTATTATTATTATTAAAATTTCTGACAGTTCTATTAAATTTCTGAGTTTTTAACACTAGATCCCCTCTGCCCATCCCTACTTACTACCCTTTTATATGAAAAACAACTGACATAATATGTTTCCTCACTTGGACTATAATAACAAAATACCTGTCCACGATACTAAGCCAAATCCCGGATGAAATTCTACAAAATAATATACTCATATGACGTTAGTATGTACACTACATACGTTACAAATCGCTTGTATACGTTCCAGTTCCAGAGCTTGAGTAGTTATTTATCAGCGTCGTCGCAAGGATTTGCATGGAGATGCTAGAGTAAACCCTCCTTATTGTACTTAGGTATTGTTAGCGACAGCTTTGAACAAAGACGCTGGAGACAATGGCTTGGCAAGTGATATCGATTATTATAGATAGATAGATAGACATATTATAGATAGATAGATAGATAATATAGATAGATAGATATATTATAGATAGATAGATAGATAATATTAAGCTTTTTATATTTTTTGGTATTGATAAATGATTTTACTACGTATATAGGAAGCCTGGCAGTGAACGCGACGATTGCGGATTCGATTCTCACTTGAGGAAATGGATTGTTTACACTAGTCCTTCATCTGTCTATACAGACAACGAAGGAAAGTTATGTGAAACTCTTTTAATTTTTTTTTATTTTAAATAATTATTTGACGCGTAGTCATATGATGACATCCACCACCATCCAAAGCCTATATCAAAGCCTATATTTGTTGAAGCCCTTGTTTATTAGATTAAAACATAGTTTTTTTTCTTATTTATTATATATTATGGCGATTTAAATAAATAAGTGAATAAAAAGAAGTAAAGGATGTGACTATATTAATAGTTTTTATTATATTGCAACAGATACAAAAAAATCTCATAAAAATTGACATTCCAATTTTAAATGTTTAACCGTCAAATCATCTTTACTAGTCTGTTGCATAATATAAAGTAGGTGAAACGAGTGTAGTGATCCATCACTCCCGTTTTCCATTTTAGTTTGTACTCGATTTCGGTATTCATACAAACACAGGACAAAGGTATAACATTATTATGGAAATAAACTTTTAACATTCAAGATTAACGAGACGGTGGGTATTACCGTGATTTTAATAATTCATCACGTCCCAGCTCAGTTAGGAGTAAATCGATCTTATAAATATAGAAATTTCTGGAAGCTATTAGTTTGATCAATACTTTTACAATAAGTTAGATTAGATATAAGATGTGTATTGTATAGATATTTATTTCCACAGATGTATGAAGTTTTATGGAAGAGCGGGGCCTCCTGACACAAGTACTAGTGCTATACTAGTAACTTACCGGGTTGGTCTCATTACTTCGCATGTAGCTAAAGAAAATGTTCAAACTGAAATAAAAATACTTTTTTTATTTTAATTTTATTTAATTGTTTATATTCTGTAGCTGTGCATATCTGCCACATTGTAGTGTCAATATCGGAACCTTAGTGCTAAGTTATACACTCGTTTCTCCGCTTTACGCTCTCCGCTTCTTTTAGAGACATTATTAGCTTAGTGGTAAAACACATCGTAATACTTTGACCACATTAAGTTACTCCTAAGACGGTAATTTAAACATACATACATAGATACATAGCTTCATGCTCTACCTCTAGAGAGGTAGCTAGAGAAAACGGAGCTCCAAACGCTACGGTCGCTACATACTTGTTTTGCTTCGTCCACTGTCAGTCCACGTCCAGTATAATCGATACTGTGTTCTTAAAGGTCTACGAGATCTCCTCCCTACCGCTCTTGTCACCGACTCTTGCGTTATACATTTTTGACTCCGGGTACACTACGAAAAAATAACATCACTACGGTATTCGTCTTTCATTCGTCTTCGAGAGTTAGAACTTATGTTTATGAATCGAAAGCACAAGTACATGTTACAAAGTACACAATTATTTTTTTTTTTATTATATTATATACGTTTTAAACCTCTTTAGTTAAGCCACACTATTTATTTAGGTTAAAATTATGTAAATTAATCTGCAGCAATATTAAATTTAAATTATTTTGTAAGAATTTACTATACGAAGGTAGTATTTATAATATATAGAATAAAAATTTGTTGATCCACTTGTCGAAATTGCGTGTTGAGTAGTGGAACTTTGAACGAGCTTTGTCTTATTACCAGAGCAAGGAAATTAAATAATTAATGCTCGCCGAGTGAGAATCGAATCCACAACCGTCGCGCATATATATATATATATATATATATATATATATATATATATATATATATATATATATATATATATATATATATATATATATATATATATATATATATATATACCACGTTGAACCACGCCACGCTTGCCAATGCCACGTTGAACACACCGGTTCTCGTCCGATCACCGAAGTTAAGCAACGTCGGGCGCGTTCAGTACTTGGATGGGTGACCGCCTGGGAACACCGCGTGGCGTTGGCATCTCAGAGGGTGTCTAGCCAATTATCTGTCCGATATTTGGTTTCCGGCATACGGGTACGCGACCCCGGGACCTCGAGCCACCACTTTCATAACCCGATCCAATCCATGTAAGTGGTGTCCCTCCCCTATATTCCAAGTCTTTCTGCCTCTTATTCCCTTTCCTTTCCTGGTTTCTCCCAGTAATGGGTTTGGAGGTCAGATGGCAATCGCTCCACAAAAAACCACTTCGCCACTCATATGGACCGATTGGTCTTAGTCGGAAGGCAGACCCTGGCAAAAAGCCGGGACTAATGCCAGGAAGAAGAAGAAGAAGATATATATATATATATATATATATATATATATATATATATATATATATATATATATATATATATATATATATATACATATACATTTTTTCAACAAACAGCGCAATGCAGCAGTCGAGTTACGATCTTTAAATCCGTTTATACAGTCTATAAAATTAAGTCCACAGCTAGAAGCAAACGAGCCGGTCTAGCAATTAAACCAATTAATTTGATACCGACCATCGGTACACCGTCTACTTACTTGCATTCATATTTAAAATATCACGTTACGTCACAGCTTTACAGCTATTAGAAGCGGATAAATGAAAATAATTAATTACCTTGACATGTACCTTACCTTACCTTACTTTACTTTACTTACCTTAGGTTATTAATAATACCTGAAGTAGTCTGCTATTAAAAACGACGATGTATATTTTAGATTGAGATTGACGTTAAGTTCAAATTATGTTATTGCATAAGTCTGGTAATGCTTACCTGTTTCAAAAAGCCAATATAAAACGACAGTATAGTACATTTTTACATGAAAAGCTGCGTCGGGTTAAAAATCAAAGTTGAACCTGTAATTTTTTGCCGGCGGGCGCGCTGTCTGTCGGTCACGTCGATATTTTTGTTTTCATTCTATTGCAGAAATTTGTACCGGCTCCCGTTACACGTTTTATATAGAATTCATATATATTTGGTATAAAAAATAAAAAATGGGTTAGGCAACACGGCCATTTAAATTTTTATTAACATGATGAAATTTTCCATGAAAAAACATAGATATGAAACAAAGTTAGGATTTTTTGAAATTATTCATTTAAATTACATTTCAAAATATAGTAAAGTAGAACTTGACCTATGACCTTGTTTTAAAGTATTACGATTTCTTCTTTCCACCAGAATTGGAGAGATCGTTTGTTGGATGGTGTTATTTCCACGCCACGCGCTGTTTTACCTGAATGGGGACATGAGAATAATTGCCTCGAATGGGGTCGAACCCACGTCCTTGGGCTTACAGTTAGAGGTAGTACCAATAAGCCACGACGGCCTGTGTATCATATATGGTAGTGGCAGCTGTAAGCTGTAAGAGGAAAGTGACAGACAGAATATCCCGTACCTTAGCTCTAATAATACTATAATAATTATTAATTATTATTATTGTTCGCTTCACGCTGTATCCCGCACATGGCAGGATAGACAGAGGGGACCGTAGGAACTGTAGGCGCCTAGTGTTAAGACACTCCGTTCCCCACTATTAATTATTATAATTATTAATTATTAATTATTATAATTATTAATTATTAATCACGCGAAATATAGTGCATACTAATGCATGTCATTCTATTACAGAGCGCCTCGAGCTGCGTTAGTCGCGAAACTTACAAGTGTCACCGAGCTGCGTCTAAAGTTTCCAATTATTTTAATTACAGTGCATTTTCAACATAATGTATTTAGTAAGAAAATGAGGAAACTAAGATGCGATATTGTTGTATTTTACACGACGTCAGTGTATGGCGCAATATTACTTCCCACCAGTTTATACTGACAGATAATATATATATATATATATATATATATATATATATATATATATATATATATATATATATATATAGACATATAAATTTCTATAAAATAATAAAGTGGGCCAGCCAGCGTCAAACTGTAAGTAAGTTCTGGGATTGATCGTTACTCGAGATAAATGTCAACATTTCGAATTGCAGGTGAAAATGAATAACCAGGTGTATTGTTCTACATGCCTACCCTGGTCCATATGCAAAATACAGGATAGAAAATTAAGAACAAGCTCTTAGCACCCACTTTTCTCCAAATCACTACATCTCTTAAAAATCTACACTTATATATTAAGTACAGCTCTTTACGAATCTACAGAATCATGCGAGGCCTATCTCTACAGAGAAAATAAATCAATCAAATTTATTCTTGATTTACTACAGATTCTAACGTCTGCCTGGAAACGCGACGACTTGCGGGAGCGATTCCCACTCGGGGAGAATGAAAACGAAAATTATTCATTTTCTTCCCTCTGGTAACATGGCAAAGCGCGGCGTCGAGTTCCGCCACTCAACACGCAATACATCGATCCCTCTGCCTGCCCTGCCATGTGCGAGATACAGTGTGAAGATAAAAAAACAGCATAAATAATAACAATCTCTTGATTGATCATTGAACTCACAATCAGACCGTCCAATTAGATATATACCAAATATACCACGATGCGATTAAAATGCTAATTCCATTTAACGACTAATTTAATCAGCGATAGCAAAGACAAAGTTACAGCCAAGCAAAGTAATAGCTTCTACAATTAACTACTATCTAAAACTAGGGCGTGAATGGTCGCAGCAGATTAGAGGCTGAATAACGAAATGCCTTTGTCTTTGTAGACTGCTACACGTCATGCAACGAAATGTCCACAAAAATGGCGCGAAAAATGACAGAAGTTTTTCAGCTTTTGATAACAAATTCTGGTTTGTTGTTAAACTTTATTATTTTTTTAGTGTGTGTCTGTGTTAAGTTTTGTGTTCTATAATATTACGTTTCTATTATTCATTTGTTTTATTATTCTATTGCATTAAAGTTAATAAGATAATTCGCTTAACATAGCCTTAGTTCTAGGTAACAATTAATATAAACCTAATGTTAATATAGACATATGAGTTTGTTATTATAAATATATATATATATATATATATATATATATATATATATATATATATATATATATATATATATATATATATATATATATATATATATATATATATATATATATATATATATATATATATATATTTTAACCGGAAGACTAAATAAAACAAATAAATCACAATCGTCACAGAAAGTAATAAAAATAACAACTAGAATACTCCAGCATCAACTCCGCCGTTGACAAAAGATAGATTAGCAAAGACACGCCGGGCCGTGGTTTTAATAATTCAACGGAGCGCTTCGTCCTTCTCAAACTTATTGCTGGGAACATTGAAAATATTATATACTTTTATTATTCTGACAAATATTATGACGTGTTCCGACATAATATTTGATACAATATAACCTTTTACGTGTACTAATGTAGAGAGGGAGGAAACCGGTAATATAAATGCACATATATATATATATATATATATATATATATATATATATATATATATATATATATATATATATATATATATATATATATATATATATATTCACTTTTAACAAAAAACCTGGGAAAATTCAAACTTGTAAAATATTATACTGTACTCTACATTCTAGAAGTATGTAGTATGGCCATTGTGAATCTGTGTGATTAATTTTGATATTAAGCGAAGAGATATTTACTATCAGGTAGGGAGTTCGGGTCTATACGGAAATAATGGATTTTTTACATTGCTCCACTCTGGTAATACAATACAGGTAGTTCCATCACCAAGCTTTCGAATTTGGGCGTGTCTTAACTTTATGATATATCTGCTGCTGCTGATATATGTGCATATAAAGCGTACAACTGTAAAAAAAAATCAATATCTTTATTTCCCTTTTAAAAAGGCAAAAATTAGAGAACGGAGTATAGCAACACTCGAATGGCAGAATTGTTACGATAAGATAATAAATATGGAAGACTATATTGTAACACCGGACGGAGGCACGCTGGCGCCGCTACTACACTCGCAACTCAATCGAGTGTGAACGCGTGAACTTGTTTGACGGCTAACATTGTATACGTATATATGTATACAGTTTTATTTACATATAAATATAGATATTTTTTTATAAACAATTTAATTTAATATACATTTTGCCATTTTTTTATTAGATTATTGCAAATTCAATACAATACTCCAGTTTCGAGCTTGCAATCATTCTCTCTTCTCTGTCGTTACACTCTTGACAGAGCGGTCGTGGACAAGTGTAGTCGCGTTCCTAGCTGTTGCTATTCCCGCTGTTATTTCTCGCCGTTTAATTAGCACATATTATATAAAATTATAAATAAATTGTAGCTACCCAATACAAAATTCACATAAAAACAACTCAATTATTCAACAAAACAAATGTACAAAGACAAAAACATAGTTCCAGATATAATAAAACACGCCAAACATAAAACAATGTAGGTAGATAATGTATGGCCGGGGTCCGGACGGAGGCGCTACGGCGCCGCACTTGCCACTCAATCGAGTGTGAACTCGCTAACGTTTGCCTACGATCTACTTGATGTATAGAGGTAGTTATGTGGATTTTGTGCTAACTTTTGTTTGTTTTTTTCATAATTTTGGAGAATAATATGTTCTAGATTGTGTGTGTGAGACATTCCATTGTAAATTTTCCAATTGAATTCGATATGAGAGAAAATGTAAATCATAATAATATTTTTAATTGAGGAATAATATTTTTTTCTTCTATTTTGGCAAACTAGTTTTTTAATCTTGTTTATCTTTATACTAATCTAAAGCTCTACATTTCCGTGACTTAGAGGAAGGTGAATAGGAAGGTATGTTAGCTTAATGGATTTAATTGTAATTAAAATAATAAAGTGTCGAAAATTAATATAAATTATAATGTTCTTTTTTAATTTTCGTTTTAGTTAATAATTAATTGTTATTTATTAATGTATTTATAAGCTTTACTAAAGGCAATCCGACGGGAATCGTGTTGTATGGACACTTCGCCACTACAAAAACGTCCCACATCGTTCCTGTCACAAATTATACCCACATGTGTCAAGTTGTAGTCTATTTCAATAAATTGCAACAGATAATATAATTGCTTAAAATGTACCAAAAAAAAAAGAAAAAAAACTAAATATATCCTTAAATATTCCGATATTCACGAACAAAATAGTAAAAATAAACATAATGCTATTAACGCGGTACCGCACGTGACAGCGTTCTTGATACCCGACACACCAAACTATTTCTAATGCCACTTCGCTCGTGTTAGTTCGCACAAATATTTTATTTTATGTAATATTTATGACACGACGCGTGAAACAACCTGCGTTTTCCTTTAAGCCTCTCGTTAGGGAGGCTTTGTGTTATACTGATGGGTCTTTTACAATGTACAATATTATATACTTACTGTATTCACTTCTTATAAATTTAACCATATATATGTATATCTTGATCGATAGTGTTTCTAATATTGTCTTTATTCCAGTCCATCCATCTTCATAATAATAATTATAACACATAAAACATAACATTTAAAAGATAGAGTTGTTTTGAACTAGCTTTCTACTCGTGGCTTTACCCGTGTTATTGATTACATATAAAAAATAACCTATATAATCACAAATCATACGTTTCTTTTTTTTTTGAATGCGGATGACATTTCAACATTTTCAATGCCAATTTTACTCCCTAAGGGATAGATTTTTCCTATTTGCATAATTTCAAGATTCTGAGTATTTTAACCACCATAGACTTTTATATACCATATCTTTTGTATATATTAATCCCTTCTCTCTCGCTATATTTGTCTCTCTCTCTCTGACCCCTCTATCATGCTCTCTCTCTCTCTCTCTCTCTCAATCATGCTCTATCTGTCGCTCGCAACCTTACTGTCTCTCTCACGCTCTCTCTCTCGCTCACTCGCAACCTTACTCTCTCTCTCTCTCACGCTCTCTCTCGCTCGCAACCTAACTCTCTCTCTCTCTCACGCTCTCTCTCTCTCTCACGCTCTCTCTCTCTCTCTCACGCTCTTTCTCTCTCTCACGCTCTCTCTCTCTCTCACGCTCTCTCTCTCTCTCGCTCTCTCTCTCTCTCTCTCTCCCTCCCTCTCTCTCTCTCACGCTCTCTCTCTCACGCTCTCTCTCTCACGCTCTCTCTCTCACACTCTCTCTATGTCTCGCTATCTCCCTCTCTCTCACCCTCTCTCTCTCGCTCTCCCGCTCTCTCACTCTGTCTCTCACGCTCTCTACCTCTCTCTAGTAATTATTATTTATATCCGAAGCTACTGTATCTCCATACATATAATTGAAGTCCATAGCTTTATTTCATGGGAATAGTCTGTAGCAACTGTGAATAAATTAAATTAAATTGACACGTACAATATAATACTTAATACGTACATTACGTATTGTTTGATCGCCTCGCCTCGTAGTTAAACAATCGCAGCACTCACAGTACTCCGAGAACGGAGATTTAATTATTTATATATGAAAGTGAGAAACAAATGAAATGGTTCTCAAAGTATTAAGTGGACCTACTAATAGTGTCCTACTGGACACTATTAGTAGGTCCACTAAAAGGGACCTTATGTGGACCTACTAATAGGGTTACGTAAACGGTTAGATTTTGGAGTGACATCACTATATATATATATATATATATATATATATATATATATATATATATATATATATATATATATATGTGTATATATATATATATATATATATATATATATATATATATATATATATATATGTGTATATATATATATATATATATATATATATATATATATATATATATATATATATATATATATATATATGTGTATATATATATATATATATATATATATATATATATATATATATATATATATATATATATATATATATATATATGTTATACCTAATATTTTAGAAAAAAATTTGTTAAAATAATTATTTTCAATTAGTGCCGCAGCTTTGAAAGCTCAATCGTATTTTGAATATAAAAATAAATACTATAAAACTTTTTTTTTTTTTCATTAATTATATCACATCAATATTGTTTAGATAAATTAATTAAATAAATTGTTTAGCAAGTTGTTCTTGCTTTCTCTAAGCTTTTTTTGTAGCCTTACGCTGTATCCCGCCGTATTTAGCCAGGGTAGGCAGAGGGAACCTAGTGTAGAGCCTGTTCCCCACATACCGCCCTTCGAGACATTCCGTGTTGAGTCGTGGAACTCAACGCCGCGCTAGGTCTTATTATCAGAGCGAAGAAAATCAAAAGAATCCATTATCCCCTCATGGGACTCGAACCCACAAACCAACGCGTTTACAGGCAGACGCTATGCCACTGTGCCACGACGGTTCTCAAAGCTTCTTTTCTTCAAATATCACCAAATTTTACAGCCTTACTTGACGGCCTTAGTCTAAGTTTCTCCAGTCGCGGCTTCAGGTCGCGGCTGGTTTGTTAGGAATAGGGAACATCCCCCAGCCCGCTCGTCGGACGCAAGCCGAGGCTCGAGTCCCGGAGGGGACGCCCTTGCCGCCGACGTTTTCTCTCAAGCAGACACGATCGTGCTTGCTACTTCTCAGGGACAGAGTACCCTCTTCCCTCCCCAACCGGTATCACTGTCAAGGCCAATAGGGCTAACAGCATTAAACTCATAACAAAAAAAAAACAACCTTACTCTGTATCCCTCACAAAGTAGACAGAAAGAACATAGTGACAAGTAACTAAATAAGACTCTCCATTTATCGCCAGATTATATAAGCTGTTGAGTTCACACCTCGAAGGTGCTATCCCACGAGTTGGCATCGAACTCACAACACTTCACAACTCGTTGCGGTTATGGACACTATACCATTGCACCAAAATTTCCATATGTCCCAGGATAAATAACCAGTGTGATGTGAAAGCTCAACTTCCCAGCACATATCGCTTATCTGTAAAAGTTTGTAGAAACATCTATTCCTCTACAACTTGAGACTGGAACAATGTGTTTGTGTAGTGTTCACAAACACAATGAGTCGTCTTCACACAAAGTGTGACGCGACCGCAATACCAAAGTTCCCGTTATTTGATGAAATGAAAACAGTGCACGGTCTAAACGATCGCTTAATAACCCCCTTTTGATTGATGTCTCTGTGGCTCAGTTGATGTGGCTGTATACTGTGGTTGTGAATACGATTCCAAATAAAAAAAAAATATATATATATATATATATGGCCCTCTCAAGTCTGGTAAGTTACGCGCGGCGTTGGGTACTTTCAAGTATAACTGGGTGAGTACAAAATGGACAACAGTGTGTCTTATAAAGAAGAAAGCGAAAAGAAGAGAGTAGACTTAGGAAGTCGTGGTCACAATCTCCTGACACAATACTCGTGAAGATTGCGTTTAATGAAATGAAAATTTACAAAACAATAGACAGATATATATCGGCCTCTTCCAGCTAAATATCTAGGGAAAGACCACCAGATCAAGCAAATGAAATAATAATTAAAATAAACTGGAATCATTCCACAGCTTCAAAGAGGACATTGTTTTCAATATATTTATAAATATATATATATATATATATATATATATATATATATATATATATATATATATATATATATATATATATATATATATATATATATATATATATATATATATATATATATATATATATATATATATATATATATATATATAAAACCGTACAATACACTACAATATGAACAGGACCTATATTCTTTACACACAGCACATTTAGTACGATCATTTCATTAAATCAAGAGCTCAAAGCGAACTTAAAGCGCAGTGTTCAAACACTTGCCCAGTTTCTATTGTTCGCGAACTCCGCGTGAAAATAGAGTCTACATCCATTGACATTTACACTTGAATATGTAATTTGGGCATGCATGTGTAATTTGGGCTTTGAATCGGCTATTATTTATGACTTATCTTAAAATATATAATATAACCTGACTGACTGACTGACTTATATATCAACGCACAGCAGAAACTAATGTACCTAGAAACTTGAAATTAGTTACAAGGGTTCCTTTTATGATATAACTGAGCACTATGAAAGGATTTTTAGAAACTCAAACCCTAAGGGGGTAAAATAGGAGTGTAAATGTTTAGGTGTTTGTAATGTGTTTATATGGAAATTTCTTATTTTTAGACTTAGAAGTATGTAAATAGGTATATAAGTGTTGGATTGCATTTCAAAATTATCTGTGTTGACGAAATGGGTAAAATTTGTATGGAAATTTTCTCGTTAAACAGTATAAAAATTTGGTATACAGGGTCATGATTAGAAATAAAAATTGTATATTTAGGTGAAATGGACGAAATTCTTCCCTAAAGGGGTAAAATGGAGGGGTACTAACGGCTCCCCTGTTGCCTACACGTGTATTAAGTCGCGGGTAAAAGCTAGTATAGAATATAAAGTTACCGAAGAACAGTGTGAAGTGTCTGGACGTATACACGACGGTTGTAGCTTCGACCCATCATATTTAGTGTAGCCAGTGTGAAATTACATTGATTTTAAATATAAATATATGAAAATTAATATGGCGTCATTATTATATTCAATTTAAAAAGTAAAAATTTTAAATCGCAATGTATTTCATATAATAATATACTTAGATATAATTGGCTGGGCTTCTGGGATTTGCTGGGCTGGGATTCTGGGATTTGAAGGTGCGTCTTGAATTTTTTTTAATGAAATTTAGATATTTTCTTTTATAACATTTTATATAAAAGTGATATTATACATAATCACGCTAAATTATCCCCAAATACGTTTTTTTAAAAGGACTTGAACCCACAATGGCGTTGAGACCCATGACACATGGACAGCATCCATTTTTCAGTTAGTCTTATTGTTATATATATTATATTAGATTATTATCTTGCTTATTTATAATATAATATAAATTATTTATATAGGCTTTTATACAGGCTGTTGTAAAAAATAAAACACCATAAAACAGATCAACAATAGAATATAATTCGATACGTTCATTATAAATAATCAAAAAATATACTTTTGTACACAACAGCGTCTCTGTGTGTCAATGTGTCAATGTAATGACCACAACGCTTGTCACTTGTTAAAATGACTATAGCTCACATTTTAACAGCCATAACTTTTTTTTTAATATTTTAATGAGAATTTCACAATTAAAAAAGTACAGTCAAATTAATAAAATGTTTTATAAAATTACGTTTTGTACTATTATTGAAACTAATAGACAATAAAGAAAAAGAATAAAGTCTAACAAAAATAAATAAATAAATAGATATTATTAAAAAGAAAAAGAAAGAGAAGAAACACAAAATTAAATATTAATTTAACTTGGCGTTTATGACGATAAATTATACTTACGACCCATAATAATAAAACATTATACACTTGATTTTCATAGACAATGTGACACTTTCAATATCCATATGACACTTTATAGTTTTTTTTTGTTTATAAAGTACAATCTGGCTTTCCATCTAATATAATAACAACTATTCACAGATAGCACATAAAATGATAATCATCATTTATTTTTATGCCTTTGTTCATGGAAATATAAAAAGATATGCTACGTGCATACACTAACCTCAAAATTCTATATATTTATTTGCTATATTATATTTATTCATATATTTGAAATATCTTTAAAGATATACATTTGGCGTCTGTCAATTGATCTAATTATCTATTTGGCAAGCTTGAATCTATAATCTACACCACTATATAATCTGTTATAGAATATTAAACGGTACATATACACTCATTAGAATTGCACAACACGTATAATATATATTTTTTCAATATCAGAAATATACATAACATTTATTGCACATAAATTTATTTACTAATATAATGCAATAATATTGAGCGTATAAGTGACAGTTTAAATAATTTTCCAGACACAAATTTGCACAGATTCAAAATCTTAAAAGTCATATTGCATAGACTATATATTGTAAAAGTGGTAATTTACATAACGTTATACTATTCTCATATATCATCACATATAGCGTTGTGGTCATTCCGACTGAACCTGTAAAATATTATACTACCCTCTATCTGTCTATTTAACTTAAGGCTTCACTTGTTTCTTTTCCTCACCCTGCCCATAGTAATGCTTGATGAACCGAACACCCTGTGTAAGTTGTGCACATTCGTTGGTGAAATGGCAAGCGAATAGCAACAAATTCCTCGGCTTTACTCTCCAAGCAAATCTCATGAACATGAGTGAATATAACGACAAAGCTGAAACAAAAAATATATTTTCTAATATATATATGATTTATTCATACACTAAAACTTCTATTGAAAACGGAAAAAATTGAGATATTTTTTTTTAAGTAACACTATTCTAGACAATGTACAAAATAATAATAAAAATAGAGCGAGCATATAGATATATGATGAAATATAATAACAGTAATTCAATTGAAATTCTTTCAATTGTAGTGATCATAATAGCACAATTTATCACACCTTATCCCGGAAATAGCAGGACACGCAGAGAGAACTTAGTGTCAACACTACGTATTCCGCATTACACGCAAATTCGCCACAATGCATGTTAAATCGCGCAAAACGCCGCACAATGTCAACCAGAGCGGAGAAATAAAAATAATGAGTTACTCCGGTCTGGAATCGAATCCACAGTCACCGTGTTAACATTCATTCGCTATCTCACATACATGTATAACATTAGATAAAAAGATACACCGATAAAGATATAATAAAGATAAGTACTTAATGGCCAAATCAAATCCAGAAGAATTAAATTGCTTTTTTTGTTTCCAATTTTGGTTTCCATGATATATATACATATACATATGTATATATATAAACTTATATACAGCCTGTACTTATTTCTGTTCTTGATTATATCAAATATGTCTATTTCATTTATATTTTCGTGGCACTTCCTCCAGCACTAACTATACAAATTACAACTGTAATTTTAAAGATTAATTTAACTCTATCGGCGAATTGTGTCTATTATGTACTTATAGACGTGTATTGCTTTTTTTTTATATTTACACGATACTAAAACACAATTTAAAAAAAAATTGTCTTCTGTCTGTCTAGGTGTTCATCGCATAATGCATAATCATCCATAATCGTAAAATCTGGTAAAATATTTCATATAAAATGATAATTTAAATTCATATACATAATATTTTTATAGAGAAAAATTCCAAAAAGATTTGAAAAGAAAAACATCTGTCAAACGGAGAAAGCCGCGAATGGATCGCTAGTCTAAAACATAAATAATAAGCTATATTTTTATATCTAAGTATACTACTTTAAACCTCTTTACAAGTTTACTTCCAGTTTAGTTTACTTCCAGTTAATAATCTCGAAAATGTAAGAGCTCTGGCGTTTAATTCAATCATTTTAAGTGAGTGAATGTAAATAGCATTTATTGTTATCTTATTGAAGCGCTTATCTGATATCGTTTATCTTTGAACACTTGTTAGCGCCGGTTTTTATCTGGATAGGCTTTATACTGTCACTTTTGATTTCGCAATGGATATGTTAAGCGTGGGTTTTATGTTTTATTATTAAAATTAAATAGCTTTACTACTTACAATTCCCTTGCATAGCAAGGTTGGCACTAGACAGGTGGAACGTAGTGTTTAGATATTCCGTTCCTAGCTCTCTGAACCGATCAATTTACCGAATGGGATTCAAACACACAGACGGCGCGCTGATTCCTTTTTTGAAAATAAAATATTACCATCCAACGAGTTCTAGTTCGCATCTATGCTTGCGTGGTCCGTAAAGTATAGGTCTCGTTTCCGCAGGAATTTTGAAGTATCATGTTTTAGGCTCCCCTACACTCACCAAGGAACTTGCATCATGCATGCCATATTTAAGGTTTTGTACGCACAATAGTTACGGTTGTGCGTTATCTGACAGTCACACAGCAATGAGAGAGATTCGCGTATCACTAAATAACATGTGATCACAGAAGTTATAATATGAGATTTACGCATTACTGATGTTTTTATTGAACGATTTATATTATGTACAGTAGTTTCTATAGCTAGGAATATACACAACGTAATTTGAAAAAAAAAACATTAGCTTCATTTTTCCTGTAAAGACGGAATGAAGAAGAAAGAAGAATGGCGGATCACAACGCCGCGCTTTGCCTTCTTATCGGACCGAGGAAACTAAGTAATATATCCCCCAAGGCCTCAAAAAGAGAGAAACAAAAAAAAAAGGCAAGAAATATTATATTTAGGAAATTTCAACTTGTGTTAAGAGTCTACGCGACTATAATATATATCTATATAAAAAAAACGTAATTAAAATATTTAATTGGCCTTAAGTTTCGCTTCAACGATTTCAACATTAAATTGCTCATTGACTGATACAATACGTAATTACAATATTCGATTTCAAAAATGTCTCATTTGATTTGTGGAGGATTTCAATGGGATTTGGAAAATAAGCCATATTCCAATTTACCTTGTAAAAATAATTATTTTATAGACACACGCACAGATATCAATTAACATTTAAATGCCATTATATTATTGATCGTTAAATATAATGGATAATCTAACTCTAGACAAAGCAATATAGATAAACGAGCTGTAGCCCGCAATTTCTGTAAAACATAAAATCTCAATTTTCCACTTCTTATATAGCATTTTTTGTTCATAATTTTGCTTTGTAGTTTGTCTGACTGGCAGAGTAATAAGTGTTTAATTTATACAAATTAAATCTATATTCATTTCAAGCTATCGTGGTGTAGTGGTAATGACTGTTTACAGTCAGTTACAGTTACGGATTCGTTCCCAGGGATCTAGAATCTAGAAGTCTAGAATTTGAGCGGATATGGGACGTATAGCGGGTGTCTCGTCTAAGTCATCAAAGCTTACACTACTATATGCGGAAAGCTGAGAAAATATATAAGCAAAATAAAATTTGAACTTAACTTTCGATTTGAACCCGTCACTATTTTATTGTTTACATCAAACTATGGGACTTTATATCTATATCTATACTAATTTTATAACCTCAGTTACATTTAACATTTAGTCCCTGAAATAACGCATTAGTTTTATCTGTCATAATATTATTTATCTTTACAAGTAAGTAAATCAAGACAGTAATATCAATAAAGTACAAGTTATAAATATAAAATCTACAAATCTTTTATATATAACAAAGCATTATATACAGATAAGACTATAACAGTTCAAATTTAAATAAAAATAATCGCGTTTTCGCTTTGTCCTGAAGTTTATATATCTATACTAATAAATGAAATTGGAGCGTCTGTTTGTAATATTAAAATAATTGCTTTTTACTACTTGCATATGATTATATATATACCAAAATATTTTTCTGTCTGGTCTATCTTCTGTTGTCTGGCTGGACTGGTTTTGACGGGATTTTGATTGACAGGTAGCTTATGTGATAAGGAGTTACTTAGGCTACTTTTATTTTAGAAAACAAATATTAGAGTAAATCCGAGTATACTGAACATTTACAATGTGGTTTTGTATAACATATCGAAACGAAATCGAAAATTCAAATAATTTTATTTAAAGTAAGAATACATTATTCATGTTATGAACGTCCAAAACATTACCACCGGCTCACTAAAGTTGAAAATAAATGCCTCAGACCTGAGTAGAACCGGCGCAAGAAACTCAATGTTTTTTAAATAGTCATTCACAATTATACAATATTTATTGTTGACAATGATACGCTTGAAATAGTCTGGAGACAGCATTTCATTTCCAAGACGTGTTATAATTTATAAAATCATTCATTAAGTAACGCAATTCAATTAACTTAAGCGGCGAAGCCACAAGCAGTTCGCTAGTTTTTTTTAATAAAAAATGGCTTTTAAATATACATTTTAAATACAAGATGATAGATAAGAAAATATTTTGCCATATCTATATCTTCACCATCATATCTAACATTGGTTTAATACTTAAATATTTTTTAAACTATCAAATCAGTCAAAAATTACTATCAAATATAATATAAAAAGAGTTAACAGTGACCAAGGAAAAATTAAATATTACATCTGGCTATTTTAATGAAATTTTACTAAATATTATTATTAATCTGTTATCACACTTATAATTATTATTTATCTATGTATATAAATAAATGTTACAATCTATTCAAGGCATTACATAACATAAATATGGTGACCTCAAGTTACTAACTAAAGTTACTAACTAAATTTTAAATTCATTATGCATGAGTTCTCTGGTATAAAGGCAAAGCATGGCATTGAGTTCTGCCAATGACTTATATTTTTTTTAATTTTTATTATTATTTAATAAAATATTACAATTTAACAATGTATGTATTTTATGAAGATATTGTACAAATTGATGTACTTATATAAACATTTATTAAATTAAAAGGTCAAGCATTTGTAGATTTTAAAATGAAGTTACAACAGAATAAATTAGGTTTGAAATTGATAAGTTTTGATTATATTGCATAATTTAAGCTTACTATGTTAGTTGAGATTGTAAATTATTAAAATACCTACATAATATGTATAAATGTATGTGAATGGAAACAGTTAAAATTTTTTTAAATAAAATACTGATATATAAAGATAGACACTATATAGATTATAGACAATACTTAATTTAAATAATGATTAGTTTAATAATGTATTTGAATTATGTCTTATTAAAAAAAATTTGCATTAGTATATTGTTCACAGCTAAATGCTAAATAAATTGGTAAAATTTAACTTATTTAATATACTACTGTTGTAGTGTTTTTAAATTATTTATGTACTTTAAATTAATAAAGAAATATTGATATCATACCAAATGTCATTTTTCCACTAATAAAGCTAGGATCCTTTTTTGTGTCAGCAATTGCAGCCAATGGTATTCCCCAATTTGCTACTGGACCCCAGAAATGTGTGCTGTAGTCAATAAATATAAAAATTAATTTAGGTCTATCTCAATTTATTTATGTACACCAGTTACTTTGTTTTTTTTTTAAATTAAATAAATTACCTCATTAAATATTCTCTAAATTCTTTGCTTTTTAGCTGGTTCATTAATTTCTTTACCATAGCACTCATTTTGCTGTAATAGAAAAATTCAATGTTAATAGTTATTTCTTTTTTCTTTTAAAAGTATAAAAAAAAAGTATATATAAATATATAAAAAATCAATTGTTATATAACAGATAAATCTATTATTAAGAAAGCTATATACTTCATTGCTATAAACTCATATATTTTAATTTCTATGCATATTATTACGTGTTCACTTTTTCAATGGATGTCAAGGTTGAGACCTTCTTCACGGTTATTTCAATAAAAGGTGAAAGGAAAGTGATTTTTAAAATTTTTATTTTATACCTTTTTGTTTTATTATTTCTTTATCAGTGAAAAAATACGTATTTTAGTAATATTAATGAGGAAATCTAAACTAAATCCGCCTCAAATTTAAAAGCACTGACGCTGTCACTGTCACTACAATGTCAACTGATAATTGATAAGGACTCGTTCGGAAAATTTGTCGAGAATAATATTCTGGAAAAACAATTATAATATTTGCAAACAAAATAAAATTGGCGGTGAATTTAAAATATCATACATTTTAAAACTTGTTTTATCAATATTCAAAGAAATATTTAATTATGTACTACCGATATTTGTGGAAACATATTAATATTTTGAAAAAACATTACACTATATAAAAGCTCCTATCAGTCACAATGACAAAACTTCAACCATCCTAATTACAATTTCATTGCAAAATAAATTTATAATAATGTTAAATTTAAGGACATAACTTGAAATTCCACCTTCTTACCAAAAAATGAATTTAATAAAGATCATAATTATAATATATTTGATCATTTACATTACTTTATATGTTGGTTTAATTAGTGCTTTAGTGTACGTACGGCATAACATCATGTCAGAGCACAAGTGAGCATATTTTTCTTTATAAACGCGTAATTTTAATCTAAACGGAAACTCTTAGAAAATCACTTCTATATTTTCTTATATAATTTGAGAAATAATCATATATATCAACAATCAGGGAAATAATGACTTCTATAAGCCAAAAAAACACTTTTTTTCATTAAAAAATTTTTATATAATAAATCTTACATCAATAATCAATCTTATTAATTTTTCAGTATACCAGAACAACTATATGTGAGAAATGATTAAGTAAAACAACATTATTACTATTCACAAGGGATATATTTAAAAAAATATAAAAAGGCACTGAAAATGGACGGCTTTGTAATCCTTTGGAATGTTACTTAAGTCATACAGACTTCTATCTATTAATATAAAAAATTAATATAAATATATAAGAATACAATTATTTTCTCAATTCCTAAAATAGTACAAAAACTGTTTAAAGCAATAATAATAATACCAACATATTTATAAAAGCTAAAATTGCTTAAACACAATACATATCAGAATTTCATTTTGTGAAATTCAAATTAAATGTATATGTATATTTGAATATAAACAAAAAAATTAGCATACCTTTATCTTAACAGAATAAATACACTAAAATTTCACTAATCCAGCCCTTCACTGGTTAAAATATTTAATAATATATTATAATTACGTAGTTAATAGTTATAAAAAACCTGCAGAAAATTTATTAGTCTTTGTATTTATGAAATGCTTTATTTTATTTATTATTATATTTACTGTACTCTATGGCCCTTAACTGTTGGATTAGTGAGATTTTACTGTATTCAAATCTTAAAAACTAAAACTAAAATGTGATTTCACTATATAAATGCAAAAGTATAACATATATATGAAACATGCAACAGTCAAAATAAATATATGAACGTATATAAGAGATTTTTTTTTACTTTGAGATTATTAATACACATAACCCAATAGCGAAGGAGGCTGGGCGTAGTGGAGGGGGAGGTGGTAATTTCACATAATATGGCTTTAAAAGGTAATAGTTTTGCCTTTTATAAGTCATACTTTAATAAGTCTCCTCAACAAGACTTAATATTTTTTTTATATTTGTACCAATGAAAATATTTAAGTAAAAAGTGTTGTTAATTACAATGCAGCATTATTATACAAAAAAGCATAAAAGGAGAAAGGTAAGGTACAAAAGCAAAGGCGCTTCTGTCGCAAATTACTTAGGATGAGTAAACTGCAAATTTCTACTGTGTGTACTCATATATAGATTAAAGCAAATCATTCATACAAAATATAAATAAAATAGTGCATTACACATTTGTGCTTTTGGTTCAAAAGTATTTGATAATACAGTTTACATAACAGATACTCAATATTGTTTTTTTTAAAAGCTGCACATTTTGATATGTATTTCTAATTTTAATATGCCTACATATACTGATAAGGACATATTATGTGGAACGCGGAGAACGGAGTGTTTTGACACTTAGTTCTGTGCACCTATCCCGCTTTATGAAGGAAATAAGGTGAAACTGAATTATTATAATAGTCAGTTATAACATTTCAAATATTATAATTAACATATTATTTTTATGTTTAAAGGAATACTGTGTTATTTAACTATTTTGTTTATATTTATATAGAAAATATATAAAAATCTTGTAAACTATTAAAATAATATATAAGTAAAAAATGCAAGTAATTGAAGAAAGAAACAAAATAAATTGTTCTATCAAATTAAAATTCTGAAACATATTTGTGTACGTATATGTAATGCACACCAAAAATATTACCTATTAAAATATAAATATAAAGAAGTATAAAATTATATACAATTATAAAATGTATTTTTTTCTGAGATAATTTGAGATTCTTGTTATTTCTTAGATATGTACTGCTATATTCTTATTTTATCTATTAAGTTCCAAATTAGATATTTTTGGTGACATTATTTATCAACATAGTATTTATTGGTTAAATGAACACATACCGCACAAACTGAATTACTGTAAAAATACTATATCTAGGTAAACCTAGTATATTTGTATGTCCTTATTATAAAACACATAAAAATACCAATATTTTACCTAATTTTCCATAAAAACATTAACAATGTGGCCAACATAACAAAACTAACATGGACACTACTGGCCCCGGCCAGCCTACACTTGAACATGTCGATCCTCGTTACTTTATCTTCTATTATATTCTGAAACTCCGCTTCAACAATTTGTCCGTCGTAATACGTGATGGGATCTTCGAATGGATATTCGAAGCCCTGGAGGCATTCGCATTTGTAACCGCCGGTATCGAACCCGCGACCTTGGATTGGTACACACTGAAAAATATCATTTATTTTTAAATAACAAAAGTCAAACAACTGTTATTTATATATATGCTTTTAAAGGAACAACAGCTTATTAGAATATGACTATTTTGAATATGATGATTTAAAATTCACCCAAAATCTATTTGAATGAAGTAACAGATAACTTATCTCAAAATATTTTAATGGGATGTATCTTGAAATAAATATAAAAATAATAACACTTACATAGGAGGAGCTTCTATCGCACTTGTCAGTGCCTTTAAAAGCGTTCGGCACATAGTACTTGTCGGGGCATTGGTTTATATCTAGTGACATTAAGGCCATGGTCACTGCTACCACACCCCTGGAATTAAATATATAAATAATTACAAATGAGGTTAATTATGTAATTGACTATACTACTATTGATAGAAAATATGAAGTATTTACAATAGTTAAAATATTTTTATTATATTTAATGTCATGGCGCAGTGTGACATCGACTTAGTCTTAGTCATCCAAAAAAAATATTAATTCAGAAGATTTCATAAAATCGACAATTCTGTTATATGACTACGACATAAATACAAATAATAATCGAAACTTACTTAAACTCCAATTTAACTTTAACATTGTCCCAACCAAAGAAGGGTGAAGCGTAAGTAATGACCCACTGCTTCAAGCTGCCGCTGCAGTCGTAATACGGCTGAGTCCAGTGCCCGTGGTGTATATTGGCCGCCCTATAAAATGTCGGATATCTTTCGTATTGCTTCAAATATTTTCCCATTTCATCATCACGTATTTTCATTTTGAGGAAGAACTTCTCTAAACTGTCGAAATTGGTCGACCATCTTTGTTTTAGAAATTGGAACCACGGCTTGTTTGTATATACATCCTCTGTAAAAGAAACAATTAATATATAATTACTCAAATTTTAACAACTAACACAATGATATAAGTTAAAATTTTAACATTATTTCTCCAAACAAAACAAAATGGCGACGTTAACTCATACAAAATGGCGTTTGAAAAGTAAAATGCAAAAAGACATTATGAATCTTACCTGTCTTATTAATCCTGGCTAAGTCTTCCAATTTGAATTTACGCGTGTTCAGTTCAGTTTTGTAGGCGAAAGGCGCGAAGAATGTTCTATTCGTAAACTTATTTCTATCCCAGTATGTACCTGGAAAAATATATATTTTTATTATTTTTAAAGTGAACATTTGAACAAACTAAGCTGCTCTGTGTAAGAGGCTAGTTAATTTGTATATATATAATATAAGTGAATCTCACCAGCTGACCAAACTTTAGAATCTCCAAGAACTATAGCAAGGGTTTCTCCCAGCATTTGGTCCTCAGTGAGAGGTTTGTCCGCCACTCGGGTGCCGCTGAACACTTCTTTTGGATCTGACACCTAGAATGGTAACAAAATATATTGAATTATGAGGCATTCTCAGGAAGGTCTTAAGTCCCTTGGAGGAGGAGAATCAAAAGGTATGGTCATCTTTGTGTTTTACCACACATTATATGTTTGCAGTGCAATCAAAATCTATGGAGTACTTCCCATTGACATAGGAATCATGATATTATCAAGAAGTAAAAAATTAAAACATAAATAAAGTAAAAATTTCAGAGAGTAGTGACTTACAGGTACAGGCCCAGAAAAAAATATAACAAATTTATAATTGTAATTAATTTCAAACAAGGTGGGTGCATACACTCGCAAGTTTAAGTTTGTCAAACTTGTATTTTCCATTGACCTTAAAGTCAGTATGTAACCATCGGTGCGTAAATATTACACACTTAACTGATTTACTGCTAGCATGCTGTCTAGCATCTCATGTTTAAAGCAGGATAAGGAGAGAACTATATACTTTAAATCCTAAGTTTGGTGCAAATAAAATATAATACTATCAAAATAAAATATTTTTATAGTTAATTACCTGTAAGAATGCGCTGATGAAATTGGCCAATCGCACCGCCATTTTGGCTTGATTTTCAAATTGTTCCTCCGCACCATATGCTATATCGCCATTTAATATTAAATCTGAAGGATTGTATCTAGAACAATAAGTATTTTGTTTCAATGTTAATGTGTTTAATTTTTTTAATATAAAGTATTATTTGTGCATGTAATTGGGTTACAAATTTGAAAAAACAAAAAAAAATTGATAAAAAATAAATATAAATACTAACTTGGAATATAAATTTTACAATTTTATATAATTATTTTTAAGTAATAACAGAGGAACACTTTAAGAGGAAGTCTCTTGCTGTAACATATATTCCATCCAAGAGCTCGGAAAAACCCATACATTCTTATCATGGTAAATCTAAATTTTTGTAACATACATATGTTACAATAAATTTTTGTTTTTAATAAAAAAAAATTACAATACCAACAAGAATTCACAACAAATGTTCTATATAACTTGGACAGTAGCTCTAATATATTAAAATTAGTTACTCACAGACTACAATTATCAGGCTGTACACTTTTAATAAAGTTAATAACTTCATAAACATTTATCCTTTCCTTGTGTAAAGAACCCGGACCACTGGTTGCATTTACATATTCATAATATTTGTCTGCATATATCGCTCTTATGAATGGATGGGCTTTCTCCCACTGAACTGGTAGCTTTTGGATCCCTGAAAAAAAAAATTACATTATATAGATAAATATATATATGACGGTTCATGAAACCACTACAGTGCAGCACCACAGCAACTGACTGTAAACCCTAGCGGTATAGAATTTCTTTCTTTGGTTCAGCAGTTGTTCTTCTGGTAACGAAGCCAAGCATAGAGTCGAGTTCCACCACTCAACACCCAATGTCTCTATAGGTGCAAGTGAAAAATGCAGTGTCTTATTTACACTAGGTTTCCTCTCCCTTATCTGTTATATGCAATAGTACAATGTGACGCTAATAAATTAAGATTATTGATTAAGATATCATCGTCATAGTGATCTAGCTTTTGTGTGATAAGAATTGAATAAAAAAATTCGAAATTTATAATTTCAATATGTTGAAACAACTGTAATTAATAGTCAAAAAACATAGAATTCCATATTGACGAATAATAATTTAGAAATTAATAAAATTAAAATAAAAACTCACATCCAATCTCCAAACAATCAAAATTATTGTAATACTGATCAGAAGTTGCTCTTTCCACTATTTCACCTAAAAATGGCCGTCTCACTATGCCAGGTAGTCTATAACCAGGTCTACACCTGCATTGATAGCCTCCACGTCTGAAGCCCCAACCATGTAATGGTTCACACTAAAAATAACAAATGTTGTTTTAGAACATAAAGCAAATATATATAAAGTATAAAAAAATCATTTTGATTCATAATGAGTAGGTTAAGTAATGTTTTGTAAGAAGATGTTATGCAAAATTTTGATGTTTTAAATTGAAAAATATTTTTGTCACAACTCTACAGCGTGGTACAGTAAGGGGACATTGTGTGAATACTCTCTGTACCCCACTTTCTCCATACGAGAAAAAAACATACCTCATTGTCTCAAATGGGAATTAAACCCACCTCTGCCGCTGAGTTAGGACATTCTCATTTAAAATATATTTAAATATAGCTTCTGTTCATAAATGTATTATTTTTGACTAGAAAAAACAATCTTTTTTTAAATTTACCTCAGTTGTTTCATTTTTGCACCTGGAAGTCTCAGCAAATCTGTTGGGTTTATCATTGCCTGCACTGAGCGGACATTGATTTATATCTATCCTATCATAGTCCATTTCCATTACTACCACTGCGGAGTATCTGTGAAATATTTTAATATTATGATACATATGTATTTTGTTTATATATATTTTACAAATAACTTAACTTTTAATTTTAACTTATTTTTATAAACTATATGCAGCATCTTATCAAATAAGACATATATGTACATTTATTAAAATGAGATATTTATATATAAATAATACATAAATGTACATTTATTAAAATGAGAATTAAAAACATAAGCATGCTATACACTAAGGCCCATGATAATATTTAACAAAATCTAAATTTTTTAGATTTTGCTTTAGGCTTGGTTATAAAAAAAATTTATATCATTTGAATGCTACCAGAAAAAAACTACTTTATTAAACAAAAAAATAAACAAGATTATTTAATTATTATTATAAAATAGTCAGTTACATTATCAGTTACAAAATGATTTTTATATAGTTTTCAAGTTTAAGTATAATAGTTAGCTTACCTTGGATATTCAATATGCCTGAACTGTGTATGACGAGGATAGATATCGGCAACTGGTGATACCGCACCCACTAACCATTTGTTGAGTCTTCCACAGTCGAAATAGGGTTTGGTCCAATTTACAGGACCTGGTATCTGTTATAAAAGCATAAGCATATGCATATTAAATTTACCTTTAAATAAATATTTATAAGAATGTAGACAAATAAAAAAATGGTTTGAATCATTTCAACTTTGCATTTTGTCTTACTAGAGTAAAAAAAATTGTATATCCACACATTGCAATACATCTTATATTTCATATTATCCTCACTCCACATTTAAACAGGTAGACAGAATAATGAATGTGACCCGTAAATAGATTCCCCGATTAGACCCGAAAATCCGTAAATAGATTCAAACTAGGAAACATATCATAGAAAAACATAATCCATTGGGAGTAATATTTTAGCAAAAAGCCACTTCGACTCCACCAGTTAATGCATATAATAAACTATCAATGTATGTATATAAGTAAACATGTTATTAACTATACACACCTCATCACTCCCAGGAGGTCCGTGGAACGTGAATGTCTCGTTAGTATTGTTTGCATATCTTATTTCAACTTGGTATGTTGTTTTAGTGTCATGTCTCTTCTCAACTTTGTCAGGTAATAAAAGTTTGTACCATTCATTTGTTCTGTAGAAGTCCGATGTATAATCTTTTGAAAGACTATCAGGATCGAATGCGCCCAGATCTTCGACATAGAATGTATTTAAAGTTGATATCTTTTGTAAATGTACAGGATCATTGAAATCGTCAGCTCTTAACGCTCTTGGAGCGAATCTAGGTAAGGTTTTATTGAAGAATCCTCGATACGATGATGTATATGACATATTTGGAGAAAAGTAAATAGAACTGGCGTTTATGTAGGGATTAGCTGATACATCGGCTACGGAAGACAAGAAATAGTACATCATTCCGGGATCGTAAGTGTCGTTGATTGCAGGTCGAATGAATCTTGATTGTAAAATATAACTCCAGAAAAAAGCTCTAGTCAATGCCATGTTGTGCAAATGAAGCATTGCTGTTCGATTTGCAAAGATAGGATTAATGTTTATTTCTTTTACGTCGGGATGGTGAGACACGGAGTCCTTTGGTAGAGAAAGATCATCAACGTGGGCAATGTAACAATTATCAGCATTTATTTTATCTATCCTTCCTCGAATATCATCGAAAGCATCGCGAATTTGCCATTCATATTGACCGGCCACACCCCAAAGCAAAGCACATAAAGATATTAATAGTAACGTCCAATTGAGTTTCTCCATATTTTAAATCACTATTAACACTGCACTTTAATCATTAAATATTAATAATACACTGGATCATTTAAATTATTTCATAAAGCCCGTATTTTCATTGTTAATCGTAACAGCTACGATCCGACGGACAACCGATTGTTTTGATTTGACGGAATCGGAAACTAGCAGAAGCAAATCGAAAAGCTTGCCCGTTGATTTACAGTTTACTGCTTAGTTTGCTATGGAAGGTAGAAGTATTATATTGTCCGCCGATTGGGAGCAAATTAAGGGGACGCCACACTAGCAAGTGGAAGTCTTTAAAAAATATTATAAATATTGTATATTTTTTAACTACACATGTCACGAAAAATATTAACTTTTAAAACCAGCAGACTTCATGGTATCTATCTCCTCTTGTAGGAAGACACTTCTTCAACTTGTCGCCTACACAAAATCGACGTTCCTTCAGTACTTTTACCCACCTTAATTTACGTTTACCCTTGCCACAAATGAAGATTCTCGAAAATCGTAATACTTAACGATATAGACAATTTGCTTCTTAGTAAAAAAAAAATGTAGACGCTGATTTGTAATATTTTATAATTTGGAATTTTGTATTTTTTATAATTTGAAATTTTGTGTAAAAACATTTAAAAATGTATACAAAAAAATGTATCACAATATTTTCAAAAACTGTTGTAATTTACCATTGACATATGAACGTAATATAAGTAAATAAAAAAATGCAAAATTGTCTATGCATAACCTAAACTAAAATAATATAACATAATAAATATAATTTGTATATCCTAATTTTAGGTTTTAATCATGGCTGGAACGTTATTTCGTAAGTTTTTTTGCAAAAATAAATACTACTTTGATAATACGTTCGTATATTCTGCGGTGTATCAATGACAGAATAACTTAATTCAAGAAAGATTATGTATTTCAGGTTCATTATTTAATACTTCTTTAAGTTTACAAAAACCTAACGTTACTGTTTTTGTAAGTATAAAAATTATTAAATTTAAAACAAATTTATTTTAATAAAACGGTTATCAATGTGTATTATTCAATGTTTTTAGAAATCTATCCATAGTGGGCCAGTTTATTATGCAGCTCGAAAAGGGACTAGGGCAAAGGCCCGTGCAAAAAAAGTAAAAGTTGAAATCACTAAAGTGGGTTTCATTCCACATAATCAACGAGGCCGAAAGTAAGTATTTTATATCATCAATAATTAAATATATAAATATATTTGATATGGTTTTCAATTGTTATTTACTAATAAGCAAATGAAACATGTAGTTTGTCAATTGCTTCTATGTATATGAACCTAAACATTACACATTATATGAACCTAAAAAGTATGTATAGTTGTAATGTAATACTTTTTGCACCTTCTGCATTTCTGCATTTATATTACTGATCCAATATTAATTGTAATGGTTGCCTGGAAGAGATCGGTTTCAGCAATAAGGCCACCATTGCACATTCACTCTTACATAGAATTCTGTTTGTAAAGTGTTATATAAAGCATTATTATTATTATATGCCTATAATAAAAAAATGTAATATTTCTTTATTTTTTAATTCTGCATTATTTTTAGCTTCACTCTGTATACTGCAAATAGACAGGAACCTAGAGTTAAGACACTCCGTTCTCTGTTTTCTGCCTTTTGAAGAATTTTATGTTGAGTGGTGGGACTCAATGCTGCGCTTTTGCCTAGTTTCCAGATCACAGAAAATGAAAATAATTCATCATTCATTGAACCCACAGACCATCATGTTTACAGTTTATTGTGCCTCTGCACCATGACACTACTTTATTTCTGCGGTTCCCTTTCCGCTATGTGCGGTGTATCCCACAAGACCAAGAGTCTAACTGTCATCAATACTTAAAAAAAAATCAAAATTAATTTTCAGATCAACAGCAGTTAAAGTTAATAAGCATCTAGATGACTCATTCAAATCAGTATCAAATGATGATGTTTATCCAATGCGGTACTACCGTTGGATTGTATATTCTGCCGAGGATGCAGTTAGAGCACACCAGGAAACTCATCATCCAACCATGTTTAATGCTTTGGATTCTTATTTATATGCTCAAGTTGAAATTAATATGGAAGCAGCTAAGAAGGTTGAATTTTTTACAGATTTGTGAAGTTGAATCTATCTGAGATATCAAGAGTATTTGACTGTGAACATAAATATAGCTATTAATTTATTAAACTATGAATTTATCATCATCTTTGTTCTGGTATTACAAAAGCATTTGGTTTTTGGCAATCAAAATGTCTTTTTGAGCATTAAGCAAAGAGTAGAGTGACTTAAAATTAGATTTTCTCTGCATAACTAAGAAATACATTTATATTTTTTGACATTTAATCAATTTTCAAAACAGTGGAGGTTCTATGTTCAACAACTATATATATTTTTTTACATGTCCCTTGCTTTTTCTGTTATTTATTCAAAGGAAATGGCTCAAGAAATTATAATACTTAACATAATATATTTCAGAATCTTAACATAATATATTTCAGAATCGCTATGTTGACAACTTTACACGATTGGCCCTTTTACCCCACTTTTTTCCGCGTGAAGAAGAGAGAACTATTCTAGCATTTTGTAAGGGACCTGAGCTAATTAAACAGGTAGCGGAAGCTGGTGCCACTAAAGTTGGCAGCACTGAACTAATTAAGAAAATTCAGGTGAATTTTTGTTAATATATGTAATGATTGTATATTTTATTGGTATTGTAGTGAATTACTTTATTATAACATATTTTCATTCCACTAGGCTAGTTTAGTTAACAGAGTTTGGCTTCAGTTCTCGAGGCATACCTCTTAAATGGAGAATAAACATTATTTATTTCTATGAAAATAATATGCAGCAGGACAGCATCTGACTGTAAACATGATAGTTATGATTACTCCCCCACTTGAAGAAATGGTTTATTTTCATTTCCTTGCTCTGATAAGAGAAACAAAGTAATACTAGCTACAAAAACCAATGCCTAATTTTGTTCTACAGGAAGGTGAAATAAAACTCAGTGACTACGACTATGTAATAGCACATCCTAACATTCTAACTGACTTAGTTCCAATAAGAGGTTTAATGAAGAGACGCTTTCCAAATGTAAGAGCTGGCACACTGGACCCTAATATATGTGAACTAGTTAAGAAATATGCAGCCGGCATACAATATAGGGTCAATAAGGATGAGAATCAACAGAATTTTGGATTTGTTGAAGTTCCTATTGGAAGGGTAATTTATTTTTTTTAAATTATTCTTCCTTATGCACTATTCATTCGTTATTATAATTTTATGGTAATATTATTAAAAATGTATTCAAAATATATTTTAGCTTCACTATGTGATTACTACTTATAGTACTTATTACTTTCATATAATTTCAATTGTTGATACTTTAAACTAGAAATTCTGATATATATCCACTATAACCGAATATAGTAGGCATTTATTTGGCCATTCAATGGCACAGACTATAAACGTGACTATTGTTGGTACGATTACCCATCGGGGAAATGGATTATTTTATTTTCTTGCTCAAGTACAAAGTACGGCGTTGAGTTCCGCCACTCAACACTAAATGTACCGAAAATTTGTCGAATAGAGGAAATGCTGGGCAAATGGTGGGGAGTGGGCTTGTCATTGGGTTCACTATGTCTACCCTGCTTCTATGGGAAAAAATATTAAGTTAATTTTTTAATAGTTAATTTTTCACCACAGGTAAACATGGACGCCAAGCAAGTAGTAGAAAATATTGATATTTTACTTAAAGATATACAATCTGTCCGCCCCAAACGTGATGGACTTTTTATTACACGGTAAAAATAATTAATATTTAGGCCTATTTTGGCATTAAAACGAAACTTTGAGCATGGTTCCGAGAATTTTTTTTTTTAATTTTTTTTTGAAACGCCTTCATATATATATTATTCTTTTTACACAGGTGTTTTATAACTAGCCCTCCATCTTCGGAAAAACTAAAAATTGATCCATTTGTCCATGTTGATAGTACTCTGTCTAAAGAAGTGCAAGAGGACAGTGATGATGAAGAAGAAGTTGCTGCTAAAGCTTAGAATATTTATGTTATATATGTAAATTTAGAATAGCTACCAGTTAATAAACTGATGTGAAGTTTCTATTATTTTTAATAATTTCCTTCCTTTTAGTTACCTTCTGTTACATGAATTAAATATAAGTAATTTGAAATATATTAAGTAATTTAAAACAAAAACAATGTAAAAAATATTAAATTATCAAATCGGTATCGATTTCACTGTATAAATTGATGCTTAACATATTTTGTGACATTTAAGTCTACGTTAAAATTATATATTATTAAATGATTAGTTTATCATGATAAAACATTTTCAAATTTATATATTATATTTTTCTATATTATATTTAAAAAAAGAGACTTACTGCCTAATTTATATTTATGAAATTGTAAAAATCATATTTAACAAATAGTTATAAAAATAGACTGTAAACTGGAACGCAACGTTACTCTTAACACGAAACGTCATCTGTACGAAAATAGCTACGCAAAGATAATGTAAAAGTTTCCGAACGCAACATAGGGGCGTTAAACAATCCGCCATTTTGTTCCAGTGACAATTATAGTGTTTAATATAGTTTTTAACCCGTCTTTTTTCAATTAATCCTTCATCGAAAGTGATATTTTGTGAGCTGTGCAGTGTTTCAAAGGCCTGTGATATTTTTGTGTACTACTATTTTGTTTACGATTTGCATATCTTGACGTTATTAGGTGACCGATTTTGACGTCGAACGGACCGCTAGATAATCAAAATGGGTACAAGAGAGGACGAGTACGATTATTTGTTCAAAGGTAAATTCCTATGAATATTTATGTTGTTCAGTTCTGATACAATATAACTAATTATAATGGGGGACGTCAGAAGTTTTCATATTACGTACAAAGTATTGTTACATCTTGAATGACGTAGATTATTGACCTGTGTAGCGAATTTCTAACATATAATAAACGGTTATCACAATAATACAACGTTATTACGAATAATACAAGCATTAATCAAAATTTATGTTCATGGTTTATAATATTTGCTTTGTTCTACATCAGCTGATGGGGTTGTGACAATCGATTTCTCATAAATTTTCGTTTACGATGAGTCACCTTTGAATCACATATTTATCTAAATTGAAATTATTTTTATTAGCTATACACACAAATATAGAATTTTTTGTTTTTAAATATATCAACTTAGTTGTTATATAGAGTTCTTTTGTTACAGTTGTACTGATTGGCGACTCAGGGGTGGGTAAAAGCAGTTTACTCTCACGTTTCACTAGAAATGAATTCAACTTAGAATCAAAATCTACAATAGGAGTGGAGTTTGCAACAAGAAGTATAGAGGTAAACAATTTATTCATTTGTCTTAATTGATGAATCATGCTGCATAGAGTACAATTTCTTTTTTGTTTTGTGTCGTAACTTACATCGTTTTGTGATGATTTAACTTAAACAAAGATCTAAATCATATTCTTCAAATTTTCTTTTAATAACATTACTTGCATTTTGTACTTAAAATTGAACTAAAGTACTTTTTTATTTAAATTTATAATGGAAATTTAAAATACTAGAGCAATTATACAAAAAACCTATTGGATCATTATGTTATCTGATAATCTTTTATCACTGCATTTTTTCCATAGTCATTATCGGCAATCTGTTCCTATGATGATATTGTTTAGTTACAAAAATGTCTATAATTTAGATCATACTACAATTGTACAATGATTCATTTATTTCATTTATTACTATATTATTTATAAATATTAATTTATCCAAGTTGAGAAATTAAAACATTTTTTAAGCACACAACCTACAATTTCTAGCATATGCGTGACTGTTTTTTATGTACTTAATATTACTGATGATAAGGTTTTAAATATTGTTTTACGTGAATATTAGTCACAAGAAAATAATTTGTGAGAGATAATGCTAACAAAGGCATTGTTTTTATTTCAATTGATATATGTGTAACTTGATAATAATATTTTTTTATAATAATATATTGTGTCAATAAACTTGACAAGAAATTATTAATATTTGAATCAAAAATGTCTGAATATTTATAACATCACTTAATGGATTCTCATACTATGCCATTATTATGTCAACTATCATTCACAATAATAATTTGTCACATTTGGCTCAAAGCCAAATGTAGTCATAATATTTAAGATCTTAGATTTCTCTACAGTATTTTTTTTAACTCTAAACCCAACAAAGAAATTAGTAGTACAAAAATCTTTGATTGCTTTCCTTCAATTTTGGAGACTTTGTTTTAGGTTATTGAATCTAACACTCCATTTTCAATATAACTAGATTAGTAAAATGAAATCTTTGAAATATAAACTATATTCATATTGTATATATAACTGTAATACAGCTGAGTCTCCTGGTACAGGAAAAAACATGCTTAAAAGGAGGCTCCAATCACTAGTGGATTGTAAGAATCTTGTTTCCAGTCAGTGCCCTAAAGAATAAATATAATATTATATATGTAGTCATGTGAGTCTAGATTTGGGTAATGTCAAAAAAAAGATAATTACAATAAGAATTTTAACAAAAGTTTCACTCATTTAAATAAATGAGATATTATTTATATTACTGACTGGCATGTACAGTAAGTCTCTGTTCAACTGTACCATAATGAAATTTAAGTTTGCATTTATTTTTATTGAAGATTTTTAAGCATATGTATGTAGTGGTTCATTTGTTCAAGATATATCCAGTCATATAATGTTACATCTGGCTAGACTGTAATCTATCTCAGAAAAATACTAAGACAGATTTTCTGAAAATAAATTATCAGATAATAAATAACTTTTATAAAAAACTTTATTGATAAATACTTAAAGAAAAAATACAAAAATTTGAATGCAGTGGGGTTTGAACCCGCGCCTTATTGAATCCCTCCAAGCGCTCTGAATACTAAGCCATGCATTCTTCATCACACTGCATAGAAATTCTTATATATGCAACTTATTACTGTGTTAGTATTTCTGTAGGTACCTATTTAATAAAAAATTGCATTCTCTCATGCCAAATGATTGTTCTTTGCAATAATCTTTGGATAGAGGAAATTTGTAAAGATCTCTCTTTTTGAAGTTATTATTATTATTTTATTATTATTATTATTTCATATAAACCTGTGAAAACATAATTTGCAAAATACTCATAAAATCCAATTTTTGTGACCATTCTCAATTGAAAATTTCGATTTTCAACTTAATTTAGAAAACTCTACTACAAAGATACTTTTCTAGATATTTTTTTGCTATCTAGAACTTGTGTTGAACTCTTAAAATTACTATAGTACCAAAGATAGTATTAATTAGAATTTTTAATACTTATTTCACATATTGTATCTGGTTTACATATATTTATATGATATTTTATTAATTGAAAACTGCTTGTGTGGGCGGAAACCCTTCCATCATTTACATTGTATTGTTAAGGAGTAATCAATCATCTCTTTAGATTTCAGTAGTGTTACTATGAATGCATTTTATATGAGGTTCATATAAATTTGGATTTTATTTATTTATATATTTATTTATTAATATATTCTTTTATTAATATAATTTGTTTAAATCTAATCATGCCATCATGGCACAGTAGGACAACGCCAGACTGTAATCGCGTTGGTAGCCTGTACTAACCCCACTTTCCTTCATTCAACAACCTGTCTTGTTTAGGTTGGTGGAAAGTGAAGAGTGTATTGACACTAGTTTCTTATGCCCGATAAAATGAGTAAAGCTTCTTATTTTCTATTAAAAAAATATAAAATAAATATAAACAATTGGTAATTTCTCATGTTTCTAACATTTTATTTTATTACAATAACATTTATTACACCTAATTCTTTATAGTTATCTGAATATAAAAGGCAATACCATCTAAAGGTCGTTCATACTTGAGACGTACGTCTGCACTGACGTAATACAATTTGTAAATTGAAACTGACCTCTTTAAATATGTTACTTATTTAAATTTGTAATCGTTTCATATATTGTTAGAGAAACAAGGAAGTCTAAGACGGCAGAGTTTTTTTATTGCAATTCAAATGTGATATTACGATAGATCTTCTGTCGAATGTGGCGTACGTAATTAAGTGCGTAATTATATGCCTAAGTCTGTATACGTTTAGAAACGTGGACATTTTAAAACGTTATAATTTAAAATTAAGAATTAAATTAACAATTTGGCAAGTTTATATGAAACTGGCCAGTTCATGTATACTTTTTATAATTATGAAAAATATATTTTTAAAAACATACTTTATTTGTTGTCTATATTGTAGAAATTATAAAATCATCCATTTTGTTTTTGTTATGGTTTTGTATTTTTTTTTACACGTTATAAAACTAAATTGCGTCTGCTTCCCCAGCGATATACTCGTATAAACCTCACGGGTTTAAATAAAGCCTAGCAGTGAGCATCGATGATAGTAATTCTATATGTGTGTATTTACATTTACATGACATATTGCTTTTCTTACTTCACGGGCTAACTCTGCACGCTAGTATTGTGATCGAAACAATTAGTAGCCTTCCTCGATTAATGGACTATCGATCATAATGAGAATGTGTCGATTCCAGTAGTTCTTGAGATTAGAACGATCATTGGTTGATCGAAATTCTTTAGTTTTATAATGTGTGAGGGTATATATGTGAGGCGCTTTAGTCACAAAATACTAAGAAAGAGTAAACTGCAAATTTCTACTGTGTTTCTACTAAACTGTTATTTCTACCAGAATCAAATGTTGGCCCTTTCATTCTAAATCGGTTTTTAAATGACATAAACCAAAATTAATACAATTGACATCAATTATATACAATTTGGTATGTTTAGTTTGAAAAAGGTATTTTTGGACTGAAGCGCTTTTGCTTTTATACCCCTCATTTATATGTTAAAATATTAAAATTCTAACCACTTCAAATCCTGCCGCGTGCTGTGACATCCGTTTTTTAAGTACAAATAACACATTTTAATTCTACATAGTGAATTCACTATGTATTAAAAATAAATTCGTTACGACATCCAGTTTAAACTTCCGTTTAATTAAACGGAAGTTTAAACTGGATGTCGTAACGAATTTATTTTATTATAAATAGTTGTATATTGCGCTGTGTTGTTGAATACCCAACGTGCAATACAAATTTACTCTAGTTACAGACGATTGTGATGTCTTTTGATCATATTAAAATGACACCCACAATCATCTTGTGAAGATTCATACCTAATAATGGTGTGACGATTTGGTACTTACTTTTTAATATGGTACGTAAAATTTTCAATATACGTTCTAAATAGTTCTAATAAGAATTTCTACGTAACTACGAATATGTATGTGACAATAATTGGTTATAGAGCTTTATAGCTTTATTATGTCTTTATATTAATATACTATGTTGTCATTATATAAGCGGAACATTAACAACAAAGTAATTTGTCACTAGACGCCAGTGTATTCAGATTTTTCCACCGAGAGCTTTTAAGTTGTTTTAGTTTTTATAAATTACTATTTATTCAACATTAAAATAAAATTCTCTCAGCGCATTGAATAATAATAATGAAAGGTGAAAATATGCTTGCCCCCAAACCAACGCCTGGCACTCTCTAATATATATATATACATATATATATATATATATATATATATATATATATATATATATATATATATATATATATATATATATATATATATATATATATATATATATATATATATATATATATATATAAGACAATATACAGCTGTACTAATAAACCGTAGGTTGATTATGCTTGACCCCGACTGTGCAAGGGAGCCTTGACTAGTCGTTACAAGCAAATAAATGTAAAGCAATGACGAGACAGTGAAATTGATATTGAAAAGCTAGATAGATGATACCACGAGATTGTGCAGTTTAGTATTTAATAGTTCTTCGGTTCGAATATATAAGGTCCCATAAGATCTAAAACGAAATATCACTACGGTCTTCTTCCATACAATATGTGTTAAATATAGGACGTAAATGATCTGTGTTCTATACTTTCTTTTACAAAATATGAAATACTATAAAAACCTCGATGTTTCATATCATACGTATATAGCTATATATGTACGTATTATTTCTACCATTAACCTCTATGATTTAAATCGTAATAATATAATAATACATATATAGCTATCTATATACGTTTTATTTGAATATGTACATAGATAGCTATATATATGTATGATTTGAACGATATACGTATTATTTTATATAATATTCGCCTATACCTATATATAATATTCGCCTATACCTATATCTATATATAAGGGCGAATATCTTATACTCGTATCACAAGTCACAACTAAGTTTACACGTAAACAATACGAATTTAAAATCAAATAACCTACACACCAAATAGTTGTAAATTTAATTTATAGGCGGTTCGTAGTTAAATTAAACACCTAGCTTGAGTTAGCTTTCCTAAAATGACATCATTTGGCCAGACGTGGATAAGATTAAAACTCTATGGTAAAACTCCACGTATACATTTTTAATGTTCTCAACCCACGTGTATTTTTTGTTTGTTACTCAGCACTCAGTCACCTATCGATAGTGTATGACGTAATACGATTCGTTTGTAAGATTCTGAATATCTTACTAAATTACCCGTTTGTTTAACTCATATTGTACGTCGTTAGATGTAAATGGCTACCAAATAAAGTATGAAAAAGGTATTTGGAATTTCGTTTTATTTTGATTTTTAAAATAACATTTTAGTCTCTTGTAATAAATTCTGATTAAATATCTGCATTACATTCATATTTATTTAGAATTATTTTGTTTTGTAAAGTATATTGTATAGATATATTCGAGATTTTAGAATTTAAGTCAAATTTTTAGTATATTGTCTTATTGAGTGTTAAATCTATATCTATACTAATAAATAAAATTGGAATGTCTGTTTGTAATATTAAAATAGCCACTTTTTACTACATGCATATGATGATACGGTATATATATACCAAAATAGTATATTTACAATTTTTGTCTGTCTTGTCTGTTTGTTCCGGCTAATCTCTAAAACGGCTGGACCGATTTTGATGGGACTTTTACTGACAGGTAGCTGATGTAATTAGGAGTAACTTAGGCTAACATTTATATTAGAAAATAAATATCTTAGAGTAAATAGGAGTATACTGAACATGTACAATGTGATTACGTATAACATATTGAAACGAACGCAATTCAGTTTGCATAAGGTACGAAGCCGCGAGCGGGTCGCTTGTATATTTGTAAGGTTTGATGAACAAACGGATGTGTTAGTGATGATTATCTAATGTAATAATATTTATAGATTGTAATAGTGTAATATGTCCATAGAGTGTTTTAACAAACAAAATTTCTCTTGTAACGTTCTTTGGACCATTTAGACTTTCCCTGCCAAATGTGATCTGGAGTACTTCTACAAATTAGTCACTTCTAAAAAAAAAAAAAGATATTGATGATACGGCCATTTTTTACGTTTTTACTTGCTCTACAGATGGGTTTTTTAAACAATTGCACTGGTTAGGTTTTGTTAATATTTATTATTAATTACATGTAATAATTACACATGTATCGCTAATGAAATCATTATATACTAGAGTGAAATCAATTTGAGGAAAAACTTTTGTGCCGGGAGAAAGTGTAATTAAACAACACAGGTACTATTGTAATTAAGAAGCCTGAGAATCTGTAGTCGTGTTAGACTTTTACGTTGATTGAACTTAGTTTTTTTTTATTTCAAATTTTTTTAAACATTTCAAATGGAATTTTTAACGGATTTATCGTATATATATATATATATATATATATATATATATATATATATATATATATATATATATATATATATATATTTTTTTTATTTATATAGGAGACCCTTAGTTTTGAATACTTTGCAACAAGCAGTCCGTGTCACGTGTACACTGATGTGGCATTCGTGTGTCAGTTATTATTTTATCAAAGTCATTATATCAAAACTATCGTCAACGATTTCTTGATTGCCTCTCTATTGCCCTAGATTCTTGTAGAATGAGGTAATTTTATGGCCCTCTAGTGTGAGGGGTTTGAAATTTTAGTCTCTTTTTGGTCTCAGGTGGTTGAAGGCTTCCAATCGTTTTTTCTAAGCCCCGACAGTGTTGTGGCAAGACAAGCGACCCACAGTAGAGCTAGTAGTAGCTAGTCAGTACTTCTTTCATATGCGCATGTAAAGAACAAGTTAGCACGTTAATG
Source organism: Dione juno (assembly GCA_037127375.1). Taxonomy (NCBI): domain Eukaryota; kingdom Metazoa; phylum Arthropoda; class Insecta; order Lepidoptera; family Nymphalidae; genus Dione; species Dione juno. The sequence continues at coordinate 1,038,618 of JAXRJS010000016.1, read as the reverse complement.
ATCTCCAAATTCTATGTATTAATTAATAATATTTATCGTAGTACAAGAAATACCGTAGTACAAGTTTATATATTTGTCGTAATTCCTCGACATTTTAATAAATAATAATTTACCAATTTGGCATAAATCTATGTGTGCAAACTCTTCCATACAATCAAGTGTAAAGGCTATCAAAATTACATTTAGTTAAAAAAAAAGATTACGAGGGCGCTGGTCAATAAGTCCGTGACTTTTGAATTTCTGACCTCTTTACTGAAACAGCAACACTGCTCCTGTCAACAAACATCTCTCAGTTGACTCCTGTCAAAATTTTAACTTGCTGCGTCAGTTAGTTTGTGTTTGACAGCTATCTTTATCAGACTACTTACTAATTTGAGGAGAAAATGGAAAAGTGAATTTCGTGTGCTTATTAAGCATTTTCTTGCGGAAAAAAGGCTAAACTTGATAAATACTATGGGGACTCTGCACCATCGATTTCAATGGTAAAAAAGTGGCTTACTGAATTTCGTTGTGGCCGTACAAGCACTGAACATGCCGAACGTCCTGAACGCCCAGGACCCGAAACAATCGAAAAAAATCACGATATGATGTTGGCCGACCGCAGATTGAAAGTGCGAGAGATTGTGGAAGCCGTAGGGATCTCGCATGGCTCAGTGGTTTCAATTTTGAATGATCACTTGGGCATGAGAAAGCTTTCCGCAAGATGGGTGCCGCGTTTGAACACAGTCGACCACAAACGCAATCGTATAACAACTTCACAGAAAAGTTTTGCGTTGTTTCATCGCAATATGGAGGAGTTTTTCGATCCATCACAACACACCAGAGACCAAATAACAGTCAAAAAAGTGGTTTTCTTAGGGTGAATCGGCGCCAAAAAAGGTCAAGGTGGGTTTGGCAACCAAAAAAGTTATGGCGACTGTTTTTTGGGATGCACGCGGGATAATCCACATTAACTACCTTCAAAAGGGAAGAACAATCAATGGGGAATATTATGCCTACTTATTGGACCGATTCAATGCTGATTTGAAAAAAACCGACCTCATTTGACCAAGAAAAAAGTTCTTTTCCACCAAGACAATGCAAGTGTGCACACATGTGCAGTTACCATGGCAAAACACCATGAATTGGGCTATAAATTGCTCCCTCATCCGCCCTATTCTCCAGATTTGGCTCCGAGCGACTACTTCTTGTTCCCAAACCTGAAGAAATGGCTTGGTGGAAAAAGATTTGTCTCCAATGATGAAGTCATCTCGCAAACAAAAACCTATTTTGAGAACCTCGACAAATCATTTTTTTTTTTTGGAAGGGATAAAAAATTGGAGAAGCGTTGGACAAAGTGTATAGAGCTCAAGGGAGACTACGTTGAAAAATAAAATTATTTTTTATCAAAAAATGTGTTTTATTCCAAAAGTCACGGACTTATTGACCCGCCCTCGTATTTATGTAGGCTACTACGTCTGACCAGCACCTCTCGAATATTTAGAGTGGCACTTTTTAAATTATACTAGTTATCTACATTTCTATGATGAAACGAATTCAATTTCCACTCGATATTTGAACATAGGTGATCGTAGTTTAGTTATAACTTATTAGGCATAGTGTATTTTTAGTTTCACCGGTACGACAGTATACTAATAAATAGTTGGAGTATCTGTTTGTAATATTAAAGTAACCACCTTTTACTACATGCATATGATTATGTATACTGATTATGTATATATATATATATATATTTTTGACAATTTTTGTCTGTCTGTCTGTCTGTTTGTTCCGGCTAATCTCTGAAACGATTGGACCGATTTTGACGAGGATTTGACTGACAGGTAGCTGATGTAATAAGGATTAACTTAGGCTTACTTAATATATATTATATTTGAGTTAATATGATTTTGTATACTCGCAAGTAATAAATAAAAAATAACATGCTTACGAGAACGCTTGCCCGTATTCTTTGATTAAACTTTTCATAATAACCCGGCGTCCATAGAGCTTTTTATCGCACATGTGATTACTACAAGTACACTAATAACACCTAGTATATTTACAGTAACATAACTGTAACAGTCATCGATTCCAATTTAAATGAAATATAGATTTAGAACCAGTTATATGATGTATGTGTCATACGTACAATATTATATCAAACGTCTTTTAATTAATTATTAGCTGCGATCCTTCCTTGCGCGATAGGGTCAGTGAACCCCCCAATATATTTGCAATTATGGTTGTAATATGGATTGGTCCATCCATTATGTCCATGTATATTTTAAAGCAGCTTCACTATCTTTCCCATATAGCAGGCAGGCAGGAGGGGTGGGGCTTGTAGGTAGGGGAACCTAGTGTAAAGTGTATGAACACTCCGTTCCCTACGCACCGCCCATTTCTCGAGACGTTGAATGGCGGAACTAATGCCGTTTTTTTTCTATTATCAGAGCGAGGAAATGAAAATAATAATTTTAATTATAGTCACTCCCCCCGAGTCGGGAAAGAACCCATTACCATCGCGTCTATAGTCAGTTGCTGTCAAATTGTATTACAATGGCTCCAATCGGATGTGTGCTTTATTATTTTTAAATTTGTAGTGATATAGCGTAGTAGTTTTTTTAGAAATAGAATAACCTAAGAAAGTACCGCTTTCCTATAGTCCGCAATTTTAAGAACATTGTAAGTTGTCTGGAAAAAATACAAATTATTGAATTACAATCAATTCGTCGAGTGCCAATTGAATACACAATCTTCACATGTACAAGGTACAAGGTATATAGTACAGTTTTACTGACCTAATGGCAAGATTTACTTATTTAAATATATTTTTAACCTGTTATAGTTAGTCTTAAATATGGTTTTAAACCAGGTAAAAGGTGAGAATGTTATTTTTTATATATGTACTATATGAAAATAAATTGAAACACTGACGATGAATTAAAACGGGAAAATATTAATTTTAAAAGTACAATGCAATACATTTACATATAGAATTGCAAAAATTGTGTTCATTATTATATTGACCCAGTTCAACTGATGAAATTCTTTCACGCTGGATTCGCAGGCATGTGTGATGTATACACAAATTCAATTCGCATTACTTTTTTAGAAGTAATTAAATGTTATTTACTTTTTTTTTTAATATAAAATTCAGATAGTTAAAAAAAGAAAAAATGTAATATATGTAATATTATTGTTATTTATATATTTTTTTATCTATGGATTAGTTTTATAGGCTAAGTGGGAAAGGTAATGGTTGATTAATTTATAGCCTAACGGCTTTAGGCGTAATACGTTTGCACGTCTCTATGTAGTGTGAGGAATTTACAAGTTTCATAGATCGATATCAAGGTAGTCTTTTTGCCATGAGCTTTTGGATAACAAACAAAGCAATTTTACTCTGTTGGTGTTATTTAATATTACAAATTAAAGAGAGTGAAAAGGTATGGAGACCTCCTTTATTCTAGATCTATAGAATTATCGCTAGGAATAAAGTGCCAGAAACAGGGCATGTTTTAGCTAACAAGCCACTTCTAGTCTGGAATTTGGAAGTTACCGCAGTGTCTGAACACTATGTTGTCTGCCCATCCTGCTATATACGAGAACTTAAAATAAAAAGCTTTACGCTCTGCCTGTACCTTGCCAATCAAGTTTATTCGTATATAATACTCATTTTTTCTATCATTGGCAATTAGCTGCCGCTGACATGTGATGACTCTCTCGCTTTGAAATATGGCTGGAAACCACTTATGGTGGATGCTGATTTATACGAGCCTACCCACTTCAGTAATTGAAGAGCAATTTAGATTTTTTTTAAATGAGATCCGAGTCTTTTTTGTACTGTGAGAATATTTAAAAATAATATATATTAAAAAATAAAATATAATATTTAAATCATATAATATTTATTGCCTTTTAACTGAACATGTAGTAGGTATATAACAATTTTATATCTATGTAGCTTTAGAAAAGCCATCGCGGAGCAGTGGGACAGCGTCTGACTAATACCGACGGTTCTGGCTTCCAATCCCCAACTCATGGAAATGAATTATATCCATATCCTCGCTCTGGCAAGATGATATAGGTACAGCGTTGAGTTTCACTGCTCAAAATGTGTCTCCAATTAAGGCGGAAAGTAGAGAACGGCGCGTCTTCAAACTAAGTTATCTGCGCCTGGCCTACCTTAACTTTAATCGGAAAAAAAATACATTACGTTTTTTTAACCGTGTATTTACCAATATTTCTTGTATTACTTGAGTTACTACTAAAACAAGGACCCTTTAGTTAGAGTAGTCTATTAAAATATTATGGGCGGCCATTTATTGCTATTTACAATATTAATGTTATAAATATACTTACAAGATAGAATCCTTCATTATTAGATGAACGCTCCTCTATCATCCCACTGAATGTTTATCAAATTCATTGTAACAATTTTCCATATAAATAACATATTCTATTCTAAACTGTGGTTATAAATCATTATCGTATAGAATCCAGGGCGCAGCCTACTTTTAACTTTCGCCTGGAAAGCTGTGATCTTAGTCATAAGCGTTTTTAGTATGTCGTTTTAGCGTTTTTATTAGACATTTACCTGTTGACACGCTGTAGCGCTGGGTCATTATTGTATCCCTCGGGTATATAACAAAGCTGAAAAGTTTATTTGGATATACTATAATATAATAATCTCAGGACTCGGGTGCTAGTAGATCGAATTGCTACTTAATTTTTTTGTTTTTAATAAACCGTTAATAATTCTGATGTAACCTATTGCATAAGCTGTCGTCGTTACTTCGGGCCATACACAACTCTTATAGTTATTTCCATTTAAATGATCACGTCGGTGAAGATTAAAGCTCATTGTAAAAGTCGGTCGATGTGTGAAATATGAATTTTCTATAGGTATGTTTCAAATGAAGCATTCGTACATTATCCATTGAAATCGATATTGAAAACCTTGCGGGGCCGACTGTAAGGTTTTTGATATCAACTGCGAAACATTTTATATACGTAATAGAACCGTCTTATCAGTTAAATGTTCATTAAAAATAACTTGTTGAGTTATCTCAATTTATCTTGACGACTAAATACATGATTAAATTTTCAATTGGGTTTTTGTGGATCTTTTCTTTCAAAGTAAGGCGAAAATTTTAAAGGACTTATTTCCTTTTTTTCTTATAATGACGTCTAAATATTGAAAATGAAAACTAAGTGGGGAAAACTAACTAGGGGAAGTGTGGTATTTTTTCTTCGTTCTGAAAGTCAAAATGCGGCCATCGAGTTCCGCCTCTCACATACTGTCTCTAAGAGCTAATAAAATATGAATATATAGCTAATAAAATGTTATTTATTGAATTCCAGGTGGACGGTAAAACCATAAAAGCTCAAATATGGGATACAGCCGGCCAAGAGAGATATCGGGCCATCACATCCGCCTACTACCGCGGCGCGGTCGGCGCCCTCCTCGTATACGACATCGCGAAACATCTGTCCTACGAGAACGTGGAGAGATGGCTGCGTGAGCTCCGCGACCACGCCGACCAGAATATACTGATTATGTTAGTCGGTAACAAAAGTGATCTTAGGCACCTTAGGTGAGTGACAACTGACATATTGTCGGTTTTAATAACTTACTTATTTGGGTTTACCCGTTTTGATAAGATTAAACGAATCTATAATATGACAATATCTCAAAATTAATATAATAATAACAATAGGGCAAAAGTTTACTATGAAAATTTTCCTTTTATACAGTAAGATATATATACTTTTCCACTGAACTTATAGGAAACTGTATTTAAACACATGGTATCTATCATATATGTCACGTAAGATGTTTTTTGTTTATATGTTTATCGACTCATAAAACATATTAATCCCATATTGCAGGTCTATTCCAACAGAGGAGGCGAAGGCGTTCGCGGAAAAGAACGGTCTCAGTTTTATAGAAACGTCCGCACTCGACTCAACCAACGTGGAGCCGGCGTTCCAGAATATATTAACCGGTTATTATACTATTATTTGCCATATATATACATGATACACCATTCAGGCCTTCGCGTCGTGGCGCAGCGTCACAGCGTCTGACTGTAAACGCGACTAATGTGGGTTCGATTCCCACTCTGGGAGAATTATTGTTTCTATTTAAAACGGTGGAAAATGTGAAGCGAAAACTGCCTAGAATGGATATCTTTTTTATATACAATAGTATGTGTGTTGCAGAAATCTACAGGATCGTGTCGCAGAAGCAGATGCGCGACCCGCCCGAGGGTGACGTCATCCGCGCCGACGCCGAGCCGGCCGACGTGCGGCCCTCCGGCGCGGACTCCGTGCGGAAACAGTGCTGCCAGTAGGCGGACGGACGGTCAGGTATAGCTCGTTATTAGTCTTTATTTTAAAAAGTCCAAACTTATAATACAGAAGTATTGAGTTTAAATAACTCCTAATACACAACAGAGTGTTGTGAATTAACATGGTTGTTGCACGATTTGAAGTTTTGCAACCAATCCTCTCTACTCTTCACTTTCACAAGTGAAAAATCTCTGCTCGGTTCCCTTTCGTAAGGTGTATACTGAATATTCTTGATTATTCCCGTTGGCTTCAAACACTTGCAAATGGTTCTCTGATCAAGGTCCAATAGCGTTTGCTTATATTTCCTGCCGTTTTTCAGTCTTGCTTATCATCAAGGCAAAAATCACCTTAAAAGCGGCGAATCTCCTTTATATACGTTATTATTATATTATAATTCGAAGTGTACCAACCGCATTTTTCTTTAAGAAATAATAATGCATACACGTACGTGGTTAGCGAGTGTTGAGGTTTACGTTTTATGTTCTACTCAAATAAAAATCATCTCATCATAAAATCATGTATTATGTAGAGATAAGTTTACATATTAACTGTTCCATGTTAATAATGATTGACAAACATTTATTTTAAAACAATTTTTTTTTGTGTATATTTACAGAAAATCCAGTTGATGTTGGTTTGGAAGTGAGAAATGAGATGGAATATACAACATAATGAAAGTCTTAAAGAAAATGAATCATTCCCAGACAAGGTCATCACTATTGTTGCCAGCTCCAAAATAAAAAATCTGCCATTCAACTAAAAATATATGTGTTTACAAGTATTACCTGTAAAATAAAATGCTTTTTTGAATATTGTTAATAATTTCGAATGGCAACACTGAAGCTGAACAGAGTGGCTCATGTAGATAGCTTTGTGTAATTATTAATTGATATTTAGCGATGGAACAATTTAGAATTTTGATGTGTTATGATTGCTTGGAATGGATTGATGTTGTTTTTTATTTTGTATTATATATAGATAAAAATAATAATTTAAATTGTATGAAGAATTCAAAAATTTGAATCTTCAATTCTCTGTAACATCCAATTTTTTTTATATTTGTCAGTAAATAAAAAAAAAAATATATATATATATATATAAATAAAAATTAACATTACAGTCTTTCATACAATCATAATATATTAAGATCATATTATATTATAGAAAATGGCAATTTAATTATCACGTAGTACGAACAAGAGCTGAACGCACTTTTACTTTTTTTTGGCGCTTCTAGAACGTACACCCGTGTAAATTTATTCATTTGAAAACAATAAATAATGTTTTTTTTTTAAATATTTAATACTATATTGTTTCCGTGAATAACTTGATTATATGTAATTATGATTAATATTCCCATTGTTATTATAGAATTGAGTAAATTTTTTTTTTTTTAAACTGATATAATTTTGATTTGGTTCGATAATTTTTAAAAGGCTGAGCTAGGATTTTTGCGCAAACATCGTTTTTTTTTTTTAAATTTAATCGATATATAGTAAAATCGAGTTATTTACGGACTTCCTTCATATTATGTTTCGATTTAGTGAATAATTCATATATTATGTCTATTTATTTAGTTAATAAAAGAATAATATCTTGCTTTTTCTTTGATTTTTAATGGAGCTGTGACGTCATCTATCAAATAATTATAACTTTCGAAAGATAACGTTATTTTATTGAAAAAAGTTACTGGGTTCGTAATTGGAATGCAAACAATGATACAATTTAAATAGTTTCTATAAGAAAAGCTTTTTTATATAATTTGTTAATTTAACGTGCCTTTAAAATATATTTTAGAATATATACGGAATTTGGTTATTTAACCGACTTTAGAAAATAACAGTTGAATGCAATACAATACAATAGTTGGTTATGATGTTCAATTTAATTTAGTTGTATTTTTAGCTGTTTTTTTTTTCTTTTACATAACGCTTTTATCAAGTATTAGCCATAAGAATTATATGAATATTTTGTTTAAATTGTTCTCTTGTTTTTTTTTTTTGCAACCTAATTTATATACTATATAAATATATAGGTGTATACTTTTATATAACAAAAAGACTTATGTTGGAATAATTATCGATGTTAAATTCATTAGACAATAAAAAAATTCAAACGATTAAAATGAGAATTCTGTGTAATGGAAGGAACAGTAGCGAAATCTCTTAGGTCTTTTATTTTTTTTTTGAATGGAGATTAAGATTTTGCACTTATTATAATAATTGCCTGAATTTTACTTTACCACACTTAGGAAATGTATTGAAATTAATATTGTTAATATATATATATATATATATATATATATATATATATATATATATATATATATATATATATATATATATATATGTTGGTTGGTCAGTTTATTTAGCGGGTTCGATTCCCCAATTTTAATTTTATGCTTGAACAGCCACAATTCGGGCTTCTTAATGCCCTTGAGCTTTTAAAACATTTGAATACTCATTCCACCATCATAAAGCTGGTCTCATGCGGTGTTCGTTTGTAAGTAATATATTATTTGTATTATGGTATGTATAATGCATGGTTATTTTTAGTGCCTATCTGTAATTACTTTATTAAAGACAAAGATAATAAAAATATTATGTAAATTTGTATGGGTTTTTATTTTTCATGTGCTTGAAAGTTCTACACACTAAGTGTAACTTTTGGCTAAGATTTTTTTTAAATGTATATTTTTTAACGATTTTTAATAGTTGCTTAGAAGAACTTATGAAGTTTTTAAATTATTATGAGTAAATTATGTTGTTTATGTTTGAAAATGCCTTAATAGTTTAATATCAAATAAGGCTCCAAATCCACAAATGTATACAATTCTACTATTTACAAGGATAAGTAAACAATATATGATTTGCAAAAAAATTTATTAAATTGTTAACGGTGCCATTTTGAAATTACAACAATAAATAATACAAAGTTAAAATTTCAGTTCAAATTTATTGTGCCTTAGTTCTATAGTTTATACTTAACATATATATCAGGAATTTTATTTTAGCGAGCAGTGTTTCTCATTTTTAGTACAAAGCGGTGTGGGAAGCTCCGTTTACTTTTTGAGGAGGCTGTTGACGAGAGCTTTGAAAGCGTCCAGGCCTTTTTCATTGGCCTCTTGGTATCCTGGTGCTGTTGATTTCACTGTTTCGTACCATCTGGAATTTGGAGATTATTTTATATTATTTATATATTTGAAATAAAAAAAATATTTGATTTTATTAAATAAATATATATTTGATTTTTAGTAATAAGGTTTTATTTATTTGGTTAAAGAGAAATCATTTTAAGAATAAGTTGTAGATTTAAAATATGAATTTTCAATTTATACTAGGAGTGTAATCTAGTTAGGTAATCTGTACGTTAGGTGTTACAGAACGTATTTTAACACCGGCACAGCGTGTGACAGTCGGTTGCGGGTTCGATTCTCACTTGGGGGAGTGACTTATTTTCATTTTATTCGCTCTGGTTGCAAGACAAACCACGGTCTTGAGCTTCGCATATGCCTTGAAAGGCGGATAGCATTCAGTTCCCTCTGCCTGGAAGGGATTCCATTTGCGGCTGTATCCCGCAAATGGAAACCCTTCTTCTTCGTGAAGCTAAAAAAAATCTTGTTAACATATGCCATGAAATGTTCGAGTAATGTATTGTCCTATTTCCCACGCATAATTGATTAAATTGCGCCATGTCCTTTCTATTGTCTACGTTACTAACTAACGCTACAACGCATATCGATTTTCTTTCAACATTTTGTTATCAGTACGTTTGTAAATGAAGGTATAACTGAAAATATTACTTTTAACAAAATTGGACTGTATTATATGATATTTAAGTCTTATAGTTTGTTACTTAATGACGTTTCTATGGCTTAATAAATATATACCATGAAATACCATTAAAACTTCATTATCATGGGGACATTGACAAATTACATGTCGCGTGTCGTTGATTATATCTTATAGGTTATCTAACGGTATTGTGTAAAAATATGTTATTTTTTTTAAACAATTTAGTAATATCTAAGTAGGTACTAGGTGATCTCTTTGTGTAAAGAAAACTCAGTGATGCAGCTACACATCTTACTAATTTCAAATTAAATAAATATTCATATTTAATCTGTAATTTCCATTTTGTTTGTTTTCACTTTTTCTCAATTCTTACCTCTTAACATTAGCGTATTTCTTGAAATCAATATCGGATGCTTCGAAGCTGGACACCCCGGCGACGATGCTCAGGTCGGCCACCGTGAGGTTGGGGCCGGCGACGTACTTCTGGCCTTCCAGGAAAGTGTCCAAGAGCTTCAGGGCATCTTCCACTTTGGCCAACTTGTCCTTGTCCGCGGGCGCACCGCCGAAGATTTGTGGATACTAAAATTAAAAGTTTTATTAGAGTCCAGTTAAAGTTCAGTAAAAACCATTATAAGTTTATATCAGTAGTTTATTACACACAAAAGGAGTGCATATGCAACTTGTCAGTTGCTGTTTGTCAATTGTACTTTAAACGTAACATCAAGAAAATTTGGCTAAGTTCCTCTTCATTCATGAACCCTACACCCATAGTCCCTACATATATAACCTACTTAGATGTCATTTGACCATCGAAGGCTTCTTGTAAAGTACCTATGTCCAAATTAAAAAAAAAAACTAGTATAAAACACATAGGTACAAAACATATTATATTCAATAACACATTTCAAATTTCAACAGAATTCTAAATTAGTTTAATTATTATAGCATTGTGAGACTACATATTCCCACAATAATACTTTTGGTTATATATTATGCTTATCGGTCATTTTGTATATACATCATTAATTAATTCATTTCCCAAGATTCATACATTGTTTTATTTAATTACTTACACCGACAATATTTTGGCGTAGCCCGCAATTTCCCCCCTGTTAATGCCCCCCCCCCCTACACTCCCCAAGGATCCAAAATATCGAATTTCCGATTTCAACGCTGCATAATTTTGTCTGTGCGTTGTCTATCAGTCACTTAGTAACAGGAGTGTTTTATACATATATATTTTATAGATAACCTATAAAGGATGTCTATATAGACACCAAAATATAATATAATTTTATCTTATTGAGAAAAGCAACTTACAAAGTAGTCGCCGAACCTCTGATACAGCGTGCCAATATCGAAGTACAAGCGTTGGTCAACGAGGGCCCTCGCTTTTGGTTCTTCTGGGTAGAGAGCGCTGCCTTTGCCGTACTTGTTCACTAGATACGTTATTATAGCACGCGACTCGTAGATCGGGTGTCCATCGTCTACGAGAGTGGGCACTGTGTGTTGTGGATTAATCTGTGGAAGATATAATATTTTTTGTAAATTATCATGAAAAAAACGGTGAATTTGATCGCTGTAGAAGAATTTTACTAAAACAAACATAAGCCTGTAGGAATTTATTCACGTAACTTGAGAGAGAATACATGTAAGATATATGAAGCCTCTGCTAATAACTTTTATGTAAAGAAGGCCCGGAAATATGTTATATCTAGAATTTTCATTATAATTCTTTCCAGAAGAGCAATTTAAAAGTAAACATGAACTTAAAAATAAGTTGAAAATATTGTTCTTACAAAATTTAGACTCTTCCTAACACATTAGCATACTTATATGAAGAATTATGGCACAAATGACATTGTGTTTAAATTAAAATGAGTGCATTATTCGTCAACAAACTGCATACAGTTTGACGAAATATATTTTCTGTACGACTTTGTTACTTTCCTTATAATAATAGTATATAAATATGATAATTATAATAATAGTGTATAAATATGTAAATGTTCTTATTGTAAAGGCAAAGAATTTTTGGTTTATGACGACTTAAGTGCTGGTTTTAATAGAAAAAATGTTTTTGCGCATGGACTAGTCCATTTAAGGACAACTTTCCTAGGTTATATAGCATCACGTATATCACGTATATAATTAAATGCTATTTTATTCCAGAATAAGTACATCTCGCGTGTCGCTAGAACCCAACGCCTATGATATAATAACAACATTTTATTCGTATTACTCTTTATCCTGAATTTAGTAGGGAGATATATAGTTATAATAAGAGAGATTCTAGCGAAGACATCGTGTTGGCAAGCGGAACTCAGCTAAGAGATGACAATAATTTACTACTCCAAGTGACACTACTCTTGCGTCAAGATAACCTGATATTAGTGTAATTATTAATAATAAATATATGTATATATTTTTATAATTACAATAAATGTAAGATAATTGGCTATAATATTTAAAAAACAACGAAAACAAACAAACAGATCCATCGAGCCATAGCCATTATTAGTCAATAGTTTTTTTTTTTATATTCCTTTAAAACCTTCTGGCTTCAATAAATTGAAACAGGAAATAATGTATTTTTTTCTGAAAGTTAAAACTCGCCTCGACGGTGGGTCGATTATTATTTTGGTCAGCGCTTGCAAAGTGGATTGGAATGTTTCGTGACCGGAACCGGTCCATGTTACGTAGCTGCCTTAGATACTGTGTTGTTAACAACTCGTTCAAAACGCATTACATTTACTATAACTCGCGCTTGTCTATAAGATGCTAGCCTATGAATGAGAAAATAAATAGAAATAGAAAGTTTCATCTAAATTCGTTTAGTAGTTTTCGTGTGAAACCGAAACAAACTGACACTATCAGAAACTTTTACATTTATCATACTAGTAGGATTTGCTTATAGTAAAACAATTTATTTTTTTTATTCTCAAACAATAAATGGAATTATTTTGTCCCTAGCTAACAGTTAAATTTCCAAATTTACATTTTTATCATTTTAAACTACGTTATTTCATACAAATACCTTTATTAGTGCTCACTTCACTGTCTACAAAAAAGAATTTTTTACAGATTTTAGGTTAAATGACTCGTAGCTCTATACAATTCTGAATTACCTATAAGTAAACAGGTCTTTTATCATATTCATCAAATATAGTCGTAACACAGACGGTTGAAACGAATAAATTAATTTAAAAATCCTCTAATGATCATAAGATACTATGTATTCAAATTTGATATACATTAATAAAGTCAAGGCAAATAAAAGCTGAATAACATATCAATGTTAAACAATGTTCTCTTTACAGATCAATGACCTGCCGGGAAATTACATCATAGCCGGTGTGACCTTCACCAGACAGTGTATAGGAATATGATAGCTATTTCACGAGGAGTTAAGGAGTAAAATTGCATTTTAAATGTAATAGCAGACAAAATTGATACGAAACTGGCTGGTTTTTATACTGGTGTCATGTTTTTATGACTTTTTTGGTTGGATTAATTCATTTATTGTGACTTAGTAATATTTATATGTATTTATATAATATATACATATGTATGAGAATATTGAAGTTTTGACTAGGTCTAGTGTATCGCTAATGGATGAAATGTGGCTTGGGTTAAAATTAAAGAAACCACCAGACATCATGGGAAAATCTCAATATATATATATATATATATATATATATATATATATATATATATATATATATATATATATATATATATATATATATATATATATATATATATATATATATATATATATATATATATATATATATATATATATATATATATATATACATTTTAAAAAATCATACAAGTCCATTGTATTGTTTTATATGCAATAAAGAATATATATAATAAATATATTTTTAACTAAGGTTTAAAATTTTTTAATTATTTCCATTCATTGCATATTTTAAATTTTTTTTATATCATTTTCTTAATAGTACTAGTAATAGTAGTAGTTTACACACTTAATAAAGTATTATTACCTACAAAGAACTTACCAGTAAAATTTCAAGCTTTTAGGTTGAAACTTTCGACTGTGCTCTATAGTCTATGGCTATACAGTGACCTCACTCCTTAGTTTTATGTAAGAAGGTAATATATAGAGATTAAATTATTCCATCAAAAGCTAATAAATATCTATTAATTAATATTTGTAGGACTTAAGCCAGATAATAACCCTTTAGTTGACATTCTAATCATGTACTATATTATTTTTAGTTAATGTTTGATTTATTGATAAACATTAATTGGTTCCTCTTATTTTTGCAGATAAATTTAAATAATTAAAAATAGTAATTTATATGTTTTGTAATTTTACGCATATTTAAGTTAAGTATAGTTAAACGCATAATTAAGCTTTTTCTGGGATATATCTCTATCTATAAATATCCAGCTTTCGGGATTATTTCCTTAGTAAGTTCTAAATTATTATATAATAAGTTCTAAATTATTGCCAAATTTCGTAACTCCAGGTCGACGGGAAGCGCTCTGTAGGTTTTGAGTACGCGACGGTTTTCATATAAAAAAGTATGCTCATACCTTTTGATTGCTTTGACTTAGAAATTGGATTTTTTTCTGTGTTCAAAGAGACCACCGATCTGGATATTTGACATTAATTTCAGCTTGATAGCACCACAAAATTTTTAGAAAATGGCTTAATAGCGAAGATTTCGTATTTTTTTAGCTAACCCTACAAAAGAAGAATCCTAAAAAAGTCTCATAACGTGATCTATTTCGTATGAATAAGATTTATAGGTCAATTTGAGGTACTATAGGTAGACTTTTTATATTTGGGACCGGTTAATGAAAAAGTATGTTTAAATCGTGATATATACTCATGCATTCAGCAGGTACGGTGGACAATATCGTAATGATTATCGCGATATATCCTAGCTCTGCTCTGAAATGGATTTTCTAAGCGTAGTTCCTGAGGTAAGCGTGTAAAGCCAAACAAACTTCTTAACTCTATAAAAGTAGTATACTATATAGTCTTACCTTAAGATATTCAGGCTTGAGATGTTCCCCATGATGGAGATCCACGAGTTTCAAATTGAGGTTCAGGTTGAGAGCACGCGCTGTGAGCAGCACCGCCCGGCAGGGCGCTGAGCCGGGAACGTAGTATAGGTCGACTGGCATTATGCTAAACAAAAAATGACCTAATTAAATATTTATTTATTAATGTACATTTTATATATAATACATTTAAATTTACAAAATGGATGACAAAAAATCTTGATTGATAACTTTTTTATTTTGCAAACCAGAATAAATGATTTTTCATTAGTTCATTTTAATTATATACTATGTAACGAAAAGTATGTATCGAAGATTTCTTATAATCTATTTTTAATATCAAGCTAAAAATAAACTTTTAAGAATTTATAATTAGATCTAAACTTATTATTATACATACCAATTATTATTTTATATGTTGTATGTAAATGCAAAATACCAAGTGTTATAATATACCTTAGCGATTCGATACGAATATGAGGCAATGGGTTAAAAATTAAAACTAGCTTTGGAATGGGAATATAAATTTACAGCTAATTCAACAATTATTTTGTAGTTTTCAATTTTTTTTTCAAAATTGATAGGTAGGTATAACTTTTCTATTTATGAAGCGATTTAAATGAAACAAACTGTAAATGTTAATGGCTTTATATAATACACTGGTTAACATACATTTGAATCGGAAACAAACACAGACAAACAGATAAAAATGTTGTTTTAAGTTTAACTACATTCATAGAGGGCATTCCTCAATCATAGACTTTTATTTTTTATAGTAAAAAGAAGTCAAAAACCTGATATTAAGTGGACATACCAACAGCCTCAGAGGACATATAAGTACATATATAATATCATATGCTACAGAGTACACAGCTTATGATGTTTTTCCTTTTAAGTTTCCGTACTTCAAAGGAAAAAAGCATGCTTGTAGGATCACTTTTTTGTCCGCATGTATGTATGTCGTTCCGTCTGTCAAGAACATTTTTCTCAAGAACTCAGTTTGCGTTAGCCCAATCAAAAGATACGAGTAAACGCATAGACGCGTTTTCACTTAATAATAACTAGAATCAAGAACGTAACGTAATTTTAGTAAAGAAAGAAAGAGAGAAGAGTATTGTTTGAATAAATTGCAGTTTCCGTTCTGATTTTATTCTTTTAGAACACTAAGCTGGATGAATAGGCGTTTTCTAGAACTTACTGACGTTTCAGTGTATATCTAAATCAGTATTATAATCACTGTATGATATCATATAATCGTTAAAATTGATTCATAGTAGTATATAGAAATTATCGTAGAATCATGATAAAAAGGAATTATCCCATTATGAAATAGTATTATCATATAAAGACGATCTGTTATTTAATTTCACATGCGTATTTCCTGCCCTTTTATGTATTTCACAAACGATTAAAAATGCCAAATAAAAAAATAATTGTATCACTATGTTCACTTAAGAGACACTAATACAAGGCGGAACCTCACACATTACCTTGTTCAATGCGATCAGCGATATATGTCAATTTTCTTTTATATATTCTTATTTCACCTTATTACATAATATAGGACCATCGTGGCGCAGAGGCACAGCGTCGATAAGCGCGACGGTGTGTCGGTTCGATTCACACTGGGGGAGAATGAATTATATCCATTTTCTTCGCCCTAGTAACAAGGTAAAGCGCGGCGTTGAATTTCCGCCACTCAACACGCAATGCTTCGAATGGTGGAAAATTGGGGAACGGAGTGTCTTAACAATAGGCTCCTTCAACCTACGGTTCCCTGCCCTGCTCTGCCTACCCTGCTATATGCGGGATACAGCGTAAACACCTAGACACGGATGAATAAAAATAAATAAATCTTATTACATCACAAAAATGGCGTTGATCAATTTTCAATCATTGAATATTAATTAGCAATATTTATTGTTGAGACAGTCCTGTCGCAGCGGCACAATGTTTGATTGTAAACGCGTTGGTCTGAGTTCGATTCCCACCAGTTAAAATGTATTATTATGTCTCGATAATTAAACGGAAAGCGGAGAACGGAGTGTGTTAACACTAGGCACACTTTGCCTAACTTGCTATATGTGAGATACAGTGTATAGCTATAACAATAATACCATAGTAAAAACTAAAAGTATTCCATCTTATTTTAAGTTTTAACAGATCTACTACAAATGCACCACAGTACCTACATATGACATGTGATGCAAAACGACGATTTATCAATTAGTATGTGGTTTGCTCGTTACCGGGTTTATTTATAGCTGCGTTATAGGAATCTAACAGTTGTTTAGTTATCTTTATAGTAAGTAATTAAGAAAAATAAATGAAAATTACATGGTTGACGTAAATAGGTATGAGACCTTCTTTTCAATTTAAAAAAAAATATAGATAACAAACTGTAGCCCGCAATTTTCGCGTAGACCATAAAAATTAAAATCTACGTTATCTGTCAGTAATTCAGTAACAGAAGAGATTTATATATATAGAAAAAAGCTATACATATTAATTTAAAATAATAACCATCCATTGTAGTTACAAATTATAGTAGGCAAATATGTTTATATATACGTTTTTATTTATATTATGTGAACAAAAACATTTATTAATACAAATATTATTTTAATAGTAAAATAATTAGTTTTACTAATATTCCATATGACCATGATGTTATTGTATAGTGCCTACAAATAATTGTGTCAGTCACGTCGTGTTTCCTTGTAACGCTGAATGTAATCAATAATAAGTATATACGGTTCTACAAAATATTGTTTTAATACAAGGCCGCCAGTTGTTTTCTAAAAATTAAAGTAAATTTTTGTAATTATTTTAATTACGCACTTAATCATTTTATATTTGTACAATAGGAAAATATTCATATTTAGAATCGTTTAATCATATCGAGAATCGAATTTATTTATTCTAAGTATACGAAACGAGATAAATATCGATATGGTTTTATATAAATATAGACATTTACATAGAATTGGAAATCGATACTCGACCCGTAGACACTGCACCAAGGTAAAGATGCAAACACAAATTTATTTATGCAAATAATTTTAGATATATATTACGTGATTAACTTTAGTTTGTCTAAAATAATAAGAATAAACTCATAAACAATCTAGACTTACATTTAAAACTTACACAATTCAGGAAGAGATCAGCGTTTAAGCGTAATTTTTTTTGTGTCAGTAGGCGCTAGGTCTTTCCAATACGTCAGAACAAGGTCGATGATTTTTTCATAGAATCGGCAAAGTAGATAAATACTGTTTAAAAATATGTTCTAATCATGACTTGCAAATTGTACTATGAATAATATTATATGCCATAACCTCGTCTAGTTAAAATCCGCTAAGGACAAGTTATGAATGAGAATATAAAGTGTTTCATGAATGACTCAGTGCGTTTTTAATTTGAAAATAATGTCATTGTGGCACAAATTTACTTACATACGAAGGTTTTAGCTTTGCTGTGGTCACAATAATTGGGTCTTGAATTCCTATACAGAACATTAATATATATTTTCGCAACAGAATAGCTAATTTCTAGAATGGGGAAGAAAGTGACAATAAATTCTTTTTTCCCTAAGCTACCCGAATGTTTAAAAAAAAAACGAAGTAAAAATATATATATATATATATATATATATATATATATATATATATATATATATATATATATATATATATATATTTATATATATATATATATATATATATATATATATAAAAATAAAACGTAATTAATTATTTTTGTTAATCACTCAAGGTTTTCCAGATTATAATATGTATGTTATGATTTAAACAATTAATAATACATATAAAATTGTATATTAAGTAAACACTTGCCGTAATATCACACACGTCTGCTCTCGATTTAGGTACGTACTGCAATCTTTATTTGTTAAATGGACTATCTATATCTTTACAAAGAGATAGATAGTCCATTTAACAAATAAAGATTAAAAACATTCTAGATAAGATAATAGCTGAATAAAAATTACAAATAATAAAAGTTGTGGAACTATTGCTAACGATCATAAATCAACAATGCTTACGACAGGTATAGGTGTTTGCTCAAACGATCACGATGCACAAATTTTTTTTATGTGACAATTTAGCGTCATATTGTTAAAAAAAATAAAAAACAAAAAAGAGAAGAAAAAAAAATAAATATATATATATATATATATATATATATATATATATATATATATATATATATATATATATATATATATATATATATATATATATATATATATATATATATATATATATATATATATATAATTTAACGGTGTGTTAGCTGCATTGTTCGAATCTCGAAACGTCAGTGTAGCTGCAAGTTTGGCCGTTTACAATGCAGTGCAAGTACCGACACTGTTAAATGGCTGCGGAACGTGGGCATTACAAAAGAATAATTCATGAAAGATGACGTCTGTGGAGATGTGATCTGTTCGGAGAATATGCGGAGTCAGTTTAATTGACCGAATTAGCAACGAAGATATACACAGAATGGTAGGTTAATAATAATATTAATAATAAAATAGTTAATAATAATTAATAATAATTGCATCTAGCGGTCCGTGGCGAAAGAAAAGTAAATAGGGAAATTACATTTTTAAGTCAATTGAAAGCGTGGGAACCGCGAAGGCCAGTGTATTGTTAAAACGGTATAACGAAGTACGAAGGTCTTCCTTTCATTTTACAGCTAACTGGTCACGAAAGCATTGTACAGAGTGTTTAATACTAGGTTCCCTTTGTCTTAAATACTCTCCGTCTATTGCGGAACAAAACATGAAATTAAAAAAAAAAAAGAAAAAAATAAACAATATTTACAACAGGTGAGGTGAGTGGCTGAAATCAAACCCGCTCTCTGTCTTACTAGTCACCAGAAAGATATAAGTTACATGAATATATAAATAATTTAAACTAAAACGCTTCAGCCAATCAAATCTTTCCCAGGAACTCTGTGAAACGCAACGGAATTGTTATACGTTTTCTTTAAGTATTTTTTTATCATAAAAATATGAATAATTAGATAAAATTATGTCTATTATAAGTGGTATGTTTATTATAATATAGTATTATTATGCTAAAATTATTGGTGTCATTATTCTGAAAAAATGCTCAACTATTGTGCTTATTTTTTTTTGTACTCTTGCAGTCGGGTTTTGTTTCTGTTTATAATTACTTGTATGTCCTACGCCCGAACATTCAGGGCCCTTGTGAGTCTTGGGGCCTTGGGCATGGGACCAGGGTGCCTTTACCATAAAGAAACAAAAGTTCTACAGATATTTGGATGATCTCTGGATGAGATTTTATCGTAAGAAGGCTCTCTAAAATTAATATAGAAGTGTTTAATGATCTCTGATCTTAAATACGTAAACGATGATGAATTATTTATGAACCAACCATCAATTACTTATAATAATATGAACATGTATATGTTTCTATCATAAATTACGGACATTATACAACTGCCAAGTTTTCTTGGCTTAAAACTAATACTTTTGTAGTTTTTTGGGTAAAGTATTTTTAATAATTTTTCAGACTAAAATTTTTAGTACTTAAATGCTCGGATAGCCACCACATTATTTTTGGGTTGATCACGGCCAACGCACTCTCCAAATTTGTACGCTCGTGAAGATGATGCTTAGCTGTTTATAAGATATTTTGAAGTTGAATTAAATTAAGCTTAATTGCCGAGATCGAATAGAGTCGAATAGAGTCGAGAGACCTCTTAGAGTCTGGCACTCTAAGAGGTAATCTCAAATCCTCTTAAGGTATTTTTTTCACATAATGATGTACTTATAAAGCAAACAGTTATATAGCATTACAATGTTCAAATATGTAAACACTTGTATGTACGAGTATGTAGGTTCTAGGTACTAAGTACTTAACTGATATCAATAGTGATAATAAATATTTATATTCTGATTAATATTAGATACAGTGTGATACTATAACAAAATAAAAAAAATATTTATTTATTCTAATATATAATTCTATACGTAATATATAACTCTATGTAGTGTCTTATAATCAGAAATATATAATATTAATATCGATAAACAAACATGAATTTATTATAAGGTAAAGAAGGTACGGCGACGGAACCAAGTACCTGTAGTGTTCTTTTTTTAAATTTAAATAAAAATTAAAAGCTATAATATAATATATACCATTATACTTTATTACTATAAGTACTGGTTCGAATAGGAAAATTCATTTTTTTTAATAGTCCCCTTACCCATAGAAAGGCTATATTGGGCTATATTATAACGTTAGTCGTTTGAAAAACCGTAGATATCAATTTAACTCAGGAAATCAAGTGGAATAATACTGGCATGTTGTATATTATACTATGTAATTATACATATGTAAATAAGGGCGAAGTAGCTAGTGGATTATGAGTTAAATTATATATATATATATATATATATATATATATATATATATATATATATATATATATATATATATATATATATATATATATAATTTCTTGTTTATCATCACGAGTGCAATTTATTTATCAGTTTTATCATAAATCGCCGTGTAAATGTTGGAAATTAATATAGGGCAATACTCATTTGAGTACATAGTGATACTTATATCTAAAGTTGATTAGCGTTTTTTTCGAATCAGAAGACGTTTCTTAAATGATTTATTCCAATTTATCATAACAATAATTATCTGTACTATATTTATTTATTTAGCTAGTTGTGGCGGAACACATCGCCGCGCTTTTGCCCGTTTGCCAGACCGAAGAAAAAGAAAATAATTCATTCTCCCCGAGTGGGCATCGAACCCACAAACCACCGCATTTACAGGCATACGCTGTGCCGCCGCGCCACGACGGCCCTATATAAAAGCAGTTTTTGTGAGTTCAATTTCAGAAACCATTTTGTTTCTGCGCAAATTGTGGTACGTTTACGTTGGAATGAACTGTAATGACCTCCACCAACAATTCGCTGAAATTCGCGTTATTCTATTTCTATCTTGTATTAATTAAGTATTAACATACTGTTACATTAAAATGAGTAAACAGTGCCTATATATACATAAAAAACTACTAAATTATTCACCATTTATCGCAACGTCGTGCGAAAGAAACCAACTGGAGTTTTTTTTAGATCAATTCAAAGTTTTTAAATATAATATTCACTACGTACTATAGTGTTTAAAATTATTTCTATAGTAGATATAAAATCTGTTTTTATTATTTCATTATATATACTGATTGATGATTAATAAAATGAAAGCTTTTTAAGCAAAAAGCTTTTTTGTAAAACATTGCTACGTTTTTTTAGGATATAACATAAACAAGGAAATCTTAAAATTAAAAAAAAACTTTAAATTTCAAATATATGAATATAATATTCTGCGTGAATCATGCATATCAAATATATTATTAAAAACTCGTAGAAGATTAAAATATATTCAATTAATGAGATAGTGACGAACTTGGATAACATCTGGCTAATATTATATTTTTTACTAAGAATATATAATTATAACAATCTACGTACAAACATTCCGTTGGGCACTTTCTATCAATTTAATTGACTTTACCGGTACTATACGTCTACGTTTCACTTTATTTAATCCAACTAACATGATATAAATATATGGACACTCATAAATTTTAGTCCTAAAGACCATATTAAATAAAAAAATAATTACAAAACAAATATTTCATATCTAGAATATAACAAATTTATTTTAATTCTTCAAAGAGCTTTGTCACCGAACACCGTATTAAGTTCAACTAAAGCTTTATAGTAATAAATTTAACTAGGTACTTACTGATAAATTTAACTATGAAATAAAACGAAAATGCACTGTAGAATTATTAAAATTAACTTACATAGGAATAGCAAGACGTCAGCACGAGATGCGGTTTGGCTGTGAGTAAGCCTTAGTGGGGGGCGGCCGACGGTTTTATACTACACGTACTACGAGACTAGTTTTCCTTGTGTACGATCGTATGATATTGAATGGTTTAAGCTTTTATTATTTTGTATAGCGTTTTCGTATTGAATTAAGCTTCGATATTTTGTATTTCGTTAACTTAATATCGAGCTTTATCATCTTACCAGAAAAAGAGAATTTTTAATTATTTTTAATGTAAGCCATGCCCCGGTTAGATTAGATTGGCAGAGAGAAGCCATTGGTATGGCCAACGTTCTAAAATGTATTTTTTATTAAATACCTGACTGATAACTTTTCAATTGTATATACTTAAAAGTTACAATTTATTATTTCATTACAAGCAGAGAAAAACGTCTTTTTTCTTTTTCTTATTTCTCTTGTCTTATTTATATAAACCCTTTTTTGTATATTAAATATAATCTTACATAAGTAACTGACTCGTCCGTTACTGAGGGAATAGAAACCTGAGATTTTGCATGTAGAGAATCCATTTATTATTGTAATCAAAATCTAAAGGTAATATTTATTGTATTTTTTTATATGAAATATATTATTAATTATGATATAGCGTCGCTTTCCTGGTGAAGAAAGTAAATCACAACTGAAGCGTTACCGAAAATTGTGTCTAGAATTTTTGGAATTCATTTGTATAGCTAAAACTTTTCACTGAAGGTTTTTAGGATTCCGTATCTAATCTATCTATCTATCTATCTTTTGTATTTTGTATGAAAGTCAGTAATTATATAAAGTAATTTTGTATAAAGTATCTTTTTTTTTTGTGAGTTTAATGCTGTTAGCCCTATTGGCCTTGACAGCGACACCGGCTGGGGAGGGAAGAGGGTACTCTGTCCCTGAGAAGTAGCAAGCACTATCGTATCTGCTTGAGAGAAAACGTCGGCGGCAAGGGCGTCCCCTGCGGGACTCGAGCCTCGGCTTGCGGCCGACGAGAGGGCTGGGCAAAAATTGTTTCCCGTACCAGGAATCGAACCCGAGCCTCCTGGGTGAAAGCCAGGTATCCTCCTATAAAGTATCATAGCTCTAGGAACTCGGGAAGAACCCTGTAGGTTTTTATTACGCATAAAAACCTACAGGGTTCTTCCCGAGTTCCTAGAGTTATGATATTTGGCAATAAGTTATAACTTATTGTAAAAACAAAGGGAAAACTCCGGAAATCGGACCTAGATTTATCAAAATTGACGCGAAGTGAGATCTTACAGAATATTTAAAGGGGGAAATTTATAAGTTTAACACAGAAAGAAACCATCATAAACATGTATTTGTAGTTCATTTCATACAAAATTGACCGCAAATTCAAGTTTGTCAATGTCAATAAGTAGCATTTTCCTCAGCAGAATACATACAATCATGAAAGTGGTACAGAACCCTCTGCGCGAGTACTAACCAATATTATGTATATGAAAATAAAAATAATTATATAAACTTTGTTATTCATTTAACAATACCACACTCTAGCAGAGGAAAGAAATAAGTATCAACTATCACATCACATCACATCATATCACATCATCACATCACACTCTCCGCTTTCGCTTGACGAATTCTGGAATCTAAACCTATTACCTCTTGAATGATGGAACTGAACGCGCCAACTTTGTTTAGCCAGAACCTATGAACCCAATAATATAAAGAAAAATATATTTAACATAGAAAATGTACAAAAAATTAGACTAGTAAAGATAATAAAATGGAACAATAACGACGAATGCTGAAAGAAACGCTCACCGCGATTTGTTCTTGAGACGTAACTATTGTCTTCAACTCATTGTTTTGACTTCTTCGCCACCTAAGCTTAATTTTATTTGGTTTTATATTTGTGTAATTTAATGAGCCTTGTAGATTATTTGTTTTTTTTATACACTTTGAATAGTTACTATGGCCAGTGGCTCTCAAAGTTAACTTAACTTTGATCCATTTGGTCAAACTATTCTTAACTTCAGCTTAAGATCCGCTGGGTATCTTATAATATTGGCTGCTATTAAGGGTACAACTACATTGTGATATAAAATATAAGTAATGTTAACGTAATAATTCGCTAATAGCGAGTCGAATGTTCTAGATATTTTCATCATATTTAAACTAACTGAAAGGAAAAAAAATTAATTGGAAGGATTTTTTACCTTTGACCTAATAAACTTTGCTAATTATCATTTAGGGCCCGGTGGTGACAAACTCGCGTCTCGTGGCCGTACTTACGCGTACATTGGTAATTTTTTGTTACAATTAAAGAAAGTGAAAGTTTTCTCAGAATTAACGTAGGGATGGAAATTTATCATAGCTTTTACACATATCTTGATTATATGCATTTATAAAAAAACATATTTTTTTGTGTGTGCAAAATTAGCAGGCTCCCATAAATTCGCTCCCCTGAACTAAACGAGACTTGTCAATTGTCATTCTATTTTATTTAAACTGCTGCCAACTTCACGTTTCACATGTGTATTTGTTAAGCTCGAATTTCATTATATATAGTTTTAATGATATAGTATTACTATATATAGTATTTTATAGAATATCAGCATATTATGTTTAACAACTAAGTCACAGTTTTCTGTCAGACGCGGTCCAAGAGTGCCATGATGGCATCTATTTTTAATTCCTTAATCTTTAAGGCCAGATCTCTCTCTTAAGTTCATATTTTTTTCTTCACGCAATGAATATACTTTCCAAAAACGAATTAAAGTCGTTTTTGATAAATATATTGACTGAAACAGAGTCGTTTTTGATAAATATATTGACTGAAACAGAGTGTTTGACTCTGTTTGTACTATTACATTATATATACTGATTAATGACTAATAAAATGAAAGCTTTTTAAGCAAAAAACTTTTTTGTGAAACATTACTACGTTTTTTAAGGATATAACATAAACAAGGAAAATCTAAAAATTTTATAACATTTTAACTAATTTTCTTATAATATATGAATATAATATTCTGCGTAGTCAAAATAGTAAATAAAATCATGCATATCAAATATATTATGAAAAATATATGTATAATGAGATAGTGACGAACTTGGATAACATCTAACTTGGCTAGAAAGACTTTAAAGTCGGTGGAATTGATTCGATCTCTCAAGATTTCGAAAAAAAATCTCCAAAGATAAAAAGAATCTCGCCAATAAATACCCACAGGTCTTGACATTAGATTCTCTATGTTTATGACAGAGATTTGGGAGCGGCAGTTATGCGGGTAGCAACGACAAGGAGTATTTAATTAATAGTTTTAACTGTATCTTGCCTCGGAAACACGGGGTCGTTGACTACATCTCAGATGACAAAGGAACTCAGGCGCACAGCCTGGTCTAAATCCTCGAATCGTCAAGCGTGACATGTTAGAACAATAGATATGGCCAGTACAGTAGTCGTCCTTATTACATGTGTATAAAGTAGTCGTATGTGATACGGAAGCTTATAAAATAACAGTAAGCGTTAGACTGAAACGTGTTTTTTTATTGTTTCACATGTCCTTTGCAGGTACGGATTGAGTTGTATAAAATTCTAAAAGCTTCATGCCTTATCCCTGGGGGAATAGCCAGCGAGGACTGCATACCTGTTTCCCCTCGTCCACTGTCATTGTCTCCCGGGTGGTTTTATGTGACATTCCTACAGTATCTTTGACACCGTGTTCTCAAAGGTCAATCGAGATCTCCTACTACCTCTTTAACAACGGATTTGCGGTCGTCTATACACATCTTATATAAAAAGAACTCCATATATAAGTTTGTTACAGTATTTTTCTGTGATATATTTATGTATAAAATTCTAATTTACTGACTTTTTCTTTCATTTGTTCTAAATAGAATAGAACAGAATAAACTTTATTGCATACTAACAAAAACAGGTAAGCGAAAATAAAAAATATATAAAATATAAAATGTATGCAAAGGAGGTTTTATTGCTTCAGAAAATTCGAAGTTTCAGCGCTGTCGGATAAAGAGCCATTCAAAGTGACGATGATCGCAAACGTGATCATATTTGCGGTAACCAAAAAAGAACTAATACATGGCTCTTAATTCTATAAGTTCAAAATAAATGCCAAATTAACTTCACAATTCTAGATCAAGTCCCTATAATTTAATTACACGGTAAATTTTATACAAAATGCAAAAAAAATTAAGCATAAACGGTCGTATCTGATGGCTGCGTTGACTTCTAGACGTATGATTTTCTTTTTCTTTTAAGGGACCGACCTGGATATTTAATACAAATTTGAACCTGATTCCTCCGTGCGATCATAAAAAAAGGTGCTGCAGGCGGGCAACAAGGGTATTTTTTCCTTTTTAGGTATGGAACCCTAAAAATATACAAAATAAGTACTATGGACTGTCGGTCAGTCTCTAAAATCGACAGTCTATAGAAAGTCTACAACGGAGTGGCCAAGCTCGTTGAGGCTATGCTTGCTGTATGCTATATATGTAGATAAAAAATTTCATTATAAACAAAATTGGTACTGTGTCTTTTTTCGTTCTTCAGGCGTGATGCATAAAAAGCTATTTGTTCACAAGTACAAGTACTGTTGCTGATAAATAGTTACATAGTATACTGATGAACTAATTTCAGGAAAGAATTGAAGATGAAAGAAAAGACGTAGCTTTATACATATTAAAATTATTTTTTGTGTTCTAAATCTGTTAAAATATAATCAGTATTAAGTAGCTAATAAAATGACTCAATTTATAAATAAATTAAGACAAAGACGAGACAAACATTTGTGTAAGTAAATCATTGAAATAATAAATCTGACATTTATTTAAAGAAATAGATAAATTCATGATTAAATAATGAAATAATGAGATATAACGTAAGAGAAAACTTTATAAATTGTATAATACTTCTAGAATAATTAATAACTAAATAACCTTAAATAAACACAGCTTTAACAAGAATTTTAATAATTTAAGTACTTTAATTTCCTTCATGGCAATTTAGAGCTAAAGGTACATACGCTGGGATTGGGGCTAATCTTACATGTGAATGTGCTGTCAATCATCAAAAAAAAATTGCCTTAGATATCTTTAGACTTCGATAGGTTAATTACATAAATTATGTATGAAAATAAAATTGACAATATTAAATATTTTATTATAATTTTTTATTAATTTATCTTTTAAACTATATTATCATTAATTGTTATTATACAAATATTTTTGTTGTAAGCAACGCATTATTGTTGCTGTCAAACAGCATTTGACAGTGACAGTTGAAAACTGTCAAAAATCGAAAATGGTTGTACGATTGATATTTTATAACAACTTTCATTACAAATAACTAGACAATAAACTATGAATTAGGATATTCTAATACAAATATCCGTTAAGTGGTCAATTGTACATTCAATAAAATGGGTGACAGCAGCGATTCGGAGGAATTTTTCGATGCTGAAGAGTTCACGCCCGTGAAGGGATCAAAGTGAGTTATTATCCTCCGATATAGTAAAAAATACTGATTAATTTTAATATTTAATATACGATAGCTGTAAAAGCTTAGCACCTGGCTTCCTATAATACCTAATTTGAATTGTTTATATAATGTTTGTAGAGTAAAAACAAGTTTTGCTGGACTATCTAGTTTAACAGATGTTTTGGTACCTGTACGTCCTTGTACGTATCGCCAGGTGATTACTCGTTATTAGTAGCGCGAGACTGATTAGTATTAGTGACTATGGTAAATTAAACATTAAACGTAAAGTGGGTTATTATTTTGGCTCAGTTGTAGTCATACAATTGTACTATGTCTAAGTCTGCAATGTTATTGTGTCTGCCAATAAAGTAAGAATCTTTACTTAATTGTGTAATTGAATATATCTCTTAATATATAATAATGACTTATTAATCTATTTAATTTTGTAGTCAATATTTTCTAGTATATAAATATTTGTTGTATTTTTTAAAGAATGAACACATATTGTTGTATGATGTTGTCATATTGTTATATGTTAGAATTCTTAAAAATATATAGAAACATTATAAGTTAATTTTAATTTTTACTTTAATATTACATAATCAATAAAAATATTTATATTTACAGAAGATCGTCATTATGTAAGAATATAAGTGTTACTGAAATCTCTAACAGTGTAGAGGCAGAGGATAGGGTGCAGAACAAACTTGACAATAACTCTACTGCTACGAGTACACCCATTGAAACTGTGCTGCAAGATGATAGGAACACTGTTAAAAATGTAAGTACATACTTCATTATATCAGATTGTTAATATTTTAATAATTTTAAAGTATTTGTGTAATCAAATAAATAGTAATATAAATGCTCATTATAATACAAAGACAAAATATGGCATTGAATTCCATCACTTAATGCATAATGTCATTTTTGAAAAGTGGGGACGTGTGATTTAACACTATGTACACTAGCGGATAAATTTGTGAAGCTGGTTATTATAATTTTTATTTGTTTTTATACTGAGACTCTAAATATTTTTTCTGGCTTGGGACAGATCCCAAAATTTATAATAAATATAAGATCATGATCGTTATAATGCCTACTGTGCCTTTTAATATTTCAACAATTATTAGCTTGGAACAAAATATATGTATATACGTACAAAATATATGTATGTGCAAAAAATTTCAGTGTAAATATACTAAAATTTTTTTTAACATATCATCTCGAATATATAATACCTAAATTTTTTTTTAACATTGGTATTGAGTCCAGTATAAGCTCACATTTTGTTACAAATGTAGAATAGTTAACTTTAATTACCTAACATATGTATTATGACTCTTACAAATTAAAATAAATCATTGTCTTTCTTAACATTGGTTTTCTTAATCATTTCCATCTTTGGCATCTTTTTCGTTATAATATTTTAAAAAGTTAGTGAGATTTATTAAATTCAGAATAAAAGTTTAGAATTGTTACATAAAATTAAAACTACACTCATTTATGCTATGCTATAAAACATAATGGTGCATTACAAGCAGATTAAAAAAATTTAAAATATTATATAAATTGCTTTACTAATAATACTTGAACGCTCACTTACACTGTGTACCATGATGATATATTATAAATTATTGACTTAAACAGTGTACTTACTGATTAATAATAATATACCTCTAGGTTGTACAGGGGCGTAGACGATTTCAGGAGCTACGACGGTGTATGCAAACTGAAGAAGAAGACGAACCAGACCCCAGTGCACCTTTGTCCGCACCAATGGAACATCCCTTCAAGTAAGTTTCTGTAATATTAGCAATATTTTTTTTTACGCACAGTATCTCAGTACGCATCAGTATACATAGAATCGTCTGATGTGTCAGTCTGGGTTTTACTTTACTAAATTTATTTAATTTTAGCACAGCAGAGAAATACAAATTAATATTTAGATACAGTTTTCTCTTTAGTAGGAATCAAACCTATATAACATTAATTAATTTATGTTGTTCTTTTTAAATTGCTTTAAGTTGGAAATGACAGTCAGTGAACTATGTCAAGTG
The DNA here is from genome assembly GCA_037127375.1 of Dione juno. Lineage (NCBI taxonomy): Eukaryota > Metazoa > Arthropoda > Insecta > Lepidoptera > Nymphalidae > Dione > Dione juno. The sequence continues at coordinate 1,008,017 of JAXRJS010000016.1, read as the reverse complement.
GACATCTTCTGTTAGAAGAATATCTTTTATGTATAATGTGTATAGTATGATGATGTTGCTACTTTTAACCAGTCAATGAACTTTTAATTAGGAAAAATATATATTTAATTGATGAAAATAATAAAAACAAATAGATATTTATCTATTTTACAATCCAAGCTTTATAACAAAGTGACGTTTATATATGGAGTAATGAAGTGAGTCAGGATGGCCGAGCGGTCTAAGGCGCTGCGTTCAGGTCGCAGTCCACTTCTGTGGGCGTGGGTTCGAATCCCACTTCTGACAGTATGGTTTTTTTTTGTTTTTGTTACGGTATTGTCTACGTTTTGATGTATTTCATTATAAAAAGTTTATCACGTTTTAAAAAGTATTACTTTGAATTTCAAAAACGTATATTGTCAGTAAAGTAAAAATAAATATATACATTTATTTTCTGGACTGCTTTTTTTATCATTCATTTAGATATAATTAGATATAATTTTTTTAACATATATACACCTAAATATAATTAACACTCGTACTGTAACTTTGTCTAAAATGCTATTTTGTAAAAAAACAAACTTTCTATGGCACATATATATATATATATATATATATATATATATATATATATATATATATATATATATATATATATATATATATATATATATATATATATAAAAATTTATTTCAGGATTATATCTCACGACACGATGAGTTTGCAGAGTATGACGTCACTCGGCAGGATAGGCAGAATATTGAGCGGGGCGGCTGATTCACACCGTTAGTATACTATTTGTCATTATATTAATACAGTATATAAAATGACATGTTGAGAACAAAATAGTTTCAATATAAATCATTAAATATTAGATAGGTACCAAAATAATGTAGCAAATAACAAATTAAACAGAGAGAAAAGAGTTTCTCCGCTTTCAGCCCAATTTCAATACATTGCTCGTTGAGGGGCGGACTTTATCGCCACATTTCGTATTACCAAGGCGTAAATGGAAATTATTTCTTATAACATTGAGTGAGAATCGAATCCAAAACCGACTGAAAAATATATAACTATGGAAAATTTAACTTAAAATAAGAAAATTTTACTTAATATATTTCAGAAAATATACGGGAATCGATGCTAGCACCGTCGGCCTCGTCTAGGGAGCCTTCAACGATATCTGACGATCCAGCGGTCGACAGAAATCAAACTGTGGGTACGTAGATTTTAGATTTACCCTTTTTTTTATAAAACAGAGGGTGACCTAGTGTTAAAAAAAAATATTTGTAATTTTTTTAATAATTTATTTATATTGCAAGAAAATTATTTACCAGATTCACGCTTTTCCCGCATAACAGAGGTGTTAAAACACGTGTTCTTCAATTTCTACCCAATTTCGGAGACTTTGTGTGTTGAGTTGCGGAGTTTAAAGCCGCGCTATGTCTAACAGAGCGGGAGATTGAAAGTAAATTAAATATAAACATCCTCCTCTCATGAGGATCAAGCCCATAATCTTAGACCGTCAGTCCTGGTCCTAGGCACGGTCTGACACGTCTAACTGTCAACACGATGGTTGCAGCTACGATTCCCACTTGCGACAATTAATTATTTATATTAGCTCGCTCTGATAACATACAGCATGGAGATAAAAATTGATATAAATAACAAATCATATCAGTTCTAGCAATGGCAGAACCAGATGTAATAGCCAGCACAAAGGCGAACAGTCTAAAACAGAGCCGCGGCTCCCCCGCCGCCATCGTGGCGGTGTCGGGCACGACCGGCGCCGAGCCGCGCCCCGCCGTCGCCGGCCCCGTGGCGCCGCCGAGGAAGAAGAAACGAAGTTAGTTCGTCTCTTTCTATGTCGTAGGGGGCGAAAGGGATAGAAAATATATATAATATATATTGAACTAAGGAGCGGAGCTGGTTTAGTGATTTTGGCTCTTTCTTTCACGTAGGAGTGAAGTGAAAGGGCTAGGGAATATTTTGAAATAAGTAGTGGAGTTAGTTTGATCATTTTGTCACTTTCTAATTCGTAGATGTGTGTGAAAAGGATAGGAAGTATTTTGAAAGAATAAGTGGAGTTAGGTTGTCTCTTTCTATCGCGCAGCTAGTCAAATACTTAGAGACTGTTGAAATTGAAAGAACAACTCTGCTTAATTCCAGTTTGTCGAGAGTAAGACATTTAGACAACATTTAGAGAAAAGAAATTAAAAAAATAAGTGAAGGTTTATTGTTTCGGGTTTATATAGAGTATATATGTTGTACTCGATAGACAAGCTGCACGGCTCCCAGTCGCTCTCCACCACCGACGGGGACAACCTGAGCATGTGCACGGACACCGACGACATGCGGTACGCGGGAGACAAGCCGCACGTTGAGACCTTGTTGGTAGAGGTACGTGTGTGTGTGTGTGTGTGTGTGTGTATGTGTAGTCTTGGGAAGTCCGAATTGTGACAGAAAACTGAGAACTTCGTGTTTGAATTTAGGTACCTTTGTGGCTCTTCAAAATGTTTAAAAAACCTGATACTTGTGACAATTTTTTATACATTCGTTCCTTTGATAATAAATAAAATAAAAAAAATATATAATAAAGGTTATTCGCTATTAAACGTGCATGAGTGTTTTAACACTAGGCTCTCCTTGCCTATCCCGCTAGCGGGATAAATTGTGATACAGAAAATGTGTCTAATAAAAGAACACTATTTCACACTGATCTCCATTTTTCGTCCATCTTGATGATATTCAAACTTTAATGTCCAAACAAACCAAACGTTTGATTCTGAAACTCGTGCATTATGAAAATAATAGCTTTCTTATTATCTTTTCTTTTATATATTATAAATAAACATTATATAAAACCCCAGCCGGCCCTGTCGAATACGACGGCCAGTCAGAGCATGGCACTGCCGAGTCCCGCGAGCACCATCGAGTCCCTGACGAGGGAGTTCCAGGACTCGCTGGAGCTGTCGCAGGCGAAGTATGGTGAGCCAATTGATACTTCTATTTGATTAATAGAGGCGGTTGCAGGTTCGATTTCCATGAGGGGAAATTTATTATTTTTGTTTTACCGAACGGAGAACAAAGTCTTTTTTAACACTAGCTTATCTCCTCTAAACCTTTTATATTCTAATTAATAAAAAATAATAAAATAAACTTCAAAATAAAAAAAAAATGGATGACTGACCAGTATCAGGATACACTCATATAATATTTACTTTTTAAAAAAACCTATGTCAAATATAATAAAATCAGAATTAACTTTTTCTTCCCAGCGGACATGTCCTCCTTCAGTGCGCACGAGCCGCGCTCTGAACGATCTCATCATTCTGCTTTAGATATTAAAGAGGCTGTTAAAGGTATGTAGAATTTTTATTTTATTTTAACTGCAACTATTTTGTCTTTCATTGTAAGGAGGTTTTTGTTTTCAGCTCTACTATGTATTTGGTATAACGAAAAATATATTGTTTTATTGTAGCAGGCTCAGAGCAAGTGGATTTTTTTAAAAAGAAAGCTAACATTAAAATCGTACTAAGAATCCGTGAAATTTATCGAATTAAAGTAACATTAACATACTATTTGATACAATTACAGGAGAATACGTAGTGAGAGCGCACGACGAAGAGCGATGGCGGACGGGGGGCGGGGCCAGCGAGTCGGCGGGCGGAGGGGGCGGGGCCGGCGCGCCTGGCGGGCCAATGGGAGGCCGCACGCACAGCGAGGGGCGCCCGCCGCCCACTGGCGCCTCTAGCCTTGGTTCTACTTCTAGGTACTTCTTTGAATCCACGATGATAATAAACATATACGAGTATATCTAATTTCGTTATATGTGTATCGACTAGTAAATTACATCAATGGTGTAATAGTGTAATCTGAAGATCCTGCTTCTAATATTAGTTTCATCCGCAGACGCGCCGACGGCACGCGCACGCGGCGCCGCTCCGCCGGGGACTCCCCGCAGGGCGCGCCGCTCTCCGACATGGAGATCCTGGAGCAGGTCACCGTGCTCAACCTGGACACAGGTGAATTTAATTATTGCTTGTGAGGACTGATTAAAATAACAGATTCCATATTCTTCTCCGATTTTAAATATTTTAACATTGTATACACTTTTAATTAGTGTAGATAATCATATAGCATATAAATGGGCGTTCAAGTAATATGTAACGGGAAATTGAGGGAATAAAAGGTCTCACAAAACGAAAAAAAAAAACAACATTTTTATATTAGAGCTCTAATAAAATACATAACACACAAAAGGTCAAAAAGAACACAAAACTTAATACTTGAACACCCCACTACAACACGAGCACCCAATCCCAGTAAGGACATACCAACTGAATGCTCACCAGCGTCGTTCGCAGGCGAGCGCATGCCGCTGAGCGTGGCGGAGCACAAGCTGCCGCAGTGCATCAACCCGCTCAGCCTGCACATCATGCGCCTCACCTCCGAGTACATCGGCCGCGCCAACGACGACGACAACACCAGGTACGTCAGCTGTCAACTGTCATTTGTCACCTGTCACCTGTCAACTGTCACTTGTGTCGCAGCTTAGGCTGAATATATATGAACTTTTTTTAAATATTTTTGTTCTACATTTGAACTTTAAATTTAAAATTTGTATGAATGATTTTATGTTTATTGTTTCATGCTTAAAGTATTGTTCTAAGTTTATTTATATTTAGCCTAGATTTGAGAATAAGTGAATAATATTGCATGAATATTTTAATCTATGACTAAAACTTATTGCATTCTTGGTAAATAACTTTCGGTTATTTAAATTTTTTATTGTATTTTATTATATCCCTACAACTTTGCACGCTACAATATGTTGTTTGTAAATGCATGCTGTTTGATAATCTAAAAAAAAACATTAGTTGAAACAAAATACAGAATATACATACTGTACATATTTATTTGAATACCGTACTAATACTGTACATATTTATCTGTGTGATTTACTTATTTCTATGGCAAAGCTATTGTTTATTATAAATTTAATATACAAATCTTATATAATTTTGCACGAAATTTTTACATAAATGTTTAAAAAAAAATTGATATTAAAGTTGAAGTAATAATCTTACAATTAGTTATGCTTCATTACTTTTAGCATGGAAATAAATTTTGAGTATTTATATTATAAGCTATACTTAGACATCTAATTAATATACAAACGTGATAATCAATAAAATATCTTTAAGAAAATGATATTTTATTTTTTGAAAATGATAGAACCTTCCATCTTTTTACAGCCTTGAATGATACCTTTTAAAAAAACATCTAATAGAAACAGATAATGGCGGACTGTGTGTCACTGTCATCAGACAAAAATTAAAATATTATATATAAATAAATTTTAATGGTTATGATTAGTGTACAAAATGGAAAAAAATTAAAAAAAAAAACAAATTTCCAGTAATTCAGTCAAGATGAAAAAGCGATTATGGAGGCAACGCGCCTCCATCAGTTACTACGCTAGTTCGTTCAACCTCCTGAAGAGATCTCCGTCGACAGTCAGCGTCGATACTAGGTTCAGTTCCCGGTTGGGGCAAATATTTGTTTATGCCGTTATGTTGTCTATCGATGGATGGGTTATTATATACTGCTTTTTATTTTGCGTCATTTTTTATAATGAGGATATGTGGATGAAGGTGATATTGTTAGTTTTTAGAATTTCGCCTAATCGAATGAACGAATGAAGATCTGCACTTAGCATATAAAACATGATTTTCTTTTTTAAAAAACTTTTTAAATGTCCTAATTATTAAAAAAATATATCTTATATGGGAACTTTTTGTTTAATATTCTAAATAAATAAAACGCTTATCAGAAACCTTATCACCTTTGTCCGTTCACGTCTTCTGGATTTATGAATGGGATATGTAATGTTGAGAATTGCTGAGGTTATTTTGACATATTACTTAATTTTGTAATAGATTATACTTATTTTTACTGTCATAGATATTGTTTTCTTGTTTAATTTAAATATATTCAGCTTTTTTATTAGACACTCTGTGAGCGCGCTTGCAGCAAAAACTGAAAAAAAAAATAGATATAGATATTAAATTTTTTTATAAATTAATATATATATATTTCAGGCTCGTCATTAATCACACTATACAATTATGCTTCATATTTATTTTTCTTATCTAAGTACAAATTAAAATAGTATGGTAAATGTATATTGATATATTTTATTTACAATTTAGTTTTTTGTACTATTACTTTTTGCCTAGCTTTTAGAGTTTGTGTAAATGTATTGAAGAATAGACTCCTTTAGTGACGCTTAGAGATATAGTTTTTTTTTAGCATGTCAATATTTTAGTTACCACAAAACCATTATACCAAAAAAAATATAGCCCAGAACCATTCTTTATTTTTTAACTAGTTTTTTTTTCAAATATTTTGAAATTAGCCTTAATCTTTACTTATCTTTATTATGGCCATTAGGTTCTCTCTGCCTACCCTGCCTCTATACAGAATAAAATAAATAAAGAAGGAAAATAAAAAATAAAAGAAATAAAAATAATATATATATATATATATATATATATATATATATATATATATATATATATATATATATATATATATATATATATATATATATATATATATATATATATATATATATATATATATATATATTGTTTTTGTCTGTGTTGTTATTGCTTGTATTTTATGTTCTCATTCATATCTTATCAAAAGTACTTGGCTTGAATAAGCGAACCAATGCCTATACGCTTATAAATGTCCATTGTTGTGCATTTTCTGTGATAATATTAAAAAAATATAAATAATTGTAATTATTTAACTTTATTTTAGAGAAACCGATGAAGAAAGTGAAAGTGTTTGCGCTGGCGGTACTGAAGATGAAGCTAAGGAAATTAAAAAAGAAGGCACCGACAGACAGACCACAGCTATTAAGAGGAAAACTGAAAAGTAAGTTTTTATATATTATATATTGTGTATATAGTCAATAATATGGTTTCAGGTGTTAATCTGGTTTTGGAGCCCCCATGTGGAATTCAGTTTCTATAGGAATTTATTATATGATCTTTGGATCTATTATTTTTAATTTAGATTCAGATTATTTGTGATATGTTTGGACTCAAACTTTTTCAGTTTAAATTTTGACCTGATACTTCCTGGGGGAGATTCTCTAGTATAGAAAAACTGAGGGGTATAAAAGCAAAGGCGCTTCAGTCTAAAAATATCTTTTTCAAACTAAAAATACCAAATTGTTTATAATTGTATATGTCAATTGTATTAATTTTGATTTAAGTCATTTAAACACCGATTTAGAATGAAAGAGCCAGCATTTGATTCTGGTAGAAATAACAGTTTGGTAAACACAGTAGAAATTTGAAGCTTACTCTTTCTATATTTTTGGACTGGAGCGCCTTTGCTTTTGTACCCCTCAACTAATATTTTATAAGTCGTTGCATATGTCCAATGTCGCAGTTTGGGGAAACTTCTTTTTAAATAATGACACATAGGCAACAATCCAAAAACCAATCTAATTTCTTATCTATGGTTAATCTATAGTTTCTATAGATTACTTAATCCACAATCTTGACATGTACTCATTAATGATTCAAATTAAAATTTTAAATATTAAAATACGTTATCAGTTTATCGCGAGATGATTATATTTACATATTTTTTTTATAATTATTCATTGACTTTCTTAATTCAACGCATAATGTCACACGACTGGACGAAAAATGGCGGGAAAAGTGTGAAGTTAAAAAAAAAAAGATATTCCTCCTCCATTAAAAAGTTTAAGTATTTTATATATCAATAAATATAAAATTTATATTTTAACAATAAATACTTGTAATTTAGACTGATGCGAGCAGATCTAGTGAAGTGTCACTCCCAAGACAACATAAACATCAGGTGACAGTGGCGTTGCTTGCGTTTACTTTGCAATGTTTCTGCAATGCCTGTTTACCATTTTGTTACGAAAATACTCCTAAACTTACCGTTTTTTGGAACAGATTCGAGTGGTTATTTTTTTGTTTTTGAAGCTTATGATATTAATTATTGTGATCGTGTTACATTTTTGAATTTTGTTTTTGTTATATAAACTTTTTTTGTGTGAATTAAATCGTCGTCAATTATGATTTTGATTGGGTGTTATTTGGTTAAATTATTATTACATTGGTTACAAATTTTAAAATAAAAAGCAAAATTTTGAAAGAATATTGTAAGGCGTGCGTTTTTGTAAAATTTTTCTTGATGACGATTTAAATTTAAAATACAATAATAAGTTGCTAAACAACGCTTACGAAATTGTTTTACACTGTTTTTGACTAACGTTTGACATTTACACATCAACCTATAGATAAAAAAATGTACAATAATAATGAATTATTTATAGATTAAAAAGATTTTTCGGGAGCACGGTGAAGAAAACTGTGGATGCGGCCAAGTCCTTGGCGCAGGAGGTGTCGCACGCGCGCCACAAGGAGGACGTGGCCGACATCGTGGACGACGTCCGGGGGGAGCACAATATTAAGTTGAAAGCCTCGAACTCGCACAAAGGGCCGTACGATTTCGACGGATGCATACGATATGTGCAGGTGAGTTCTTGGCGCCCAGTGTGGGATTTTTTGTTTGTTTTTAGGTATTTGTTTTATTGAAATTTTATATTTCTTTCATTGAATTTTCGTAATTTAATTCTGCCTTCATGAATATATATTAATATTTTTGCTAGTATAATTTATAGTCAATATGAAATTTATGGTAGTAGAAAAGCTATCTAGTTTCTATATCAGTACGTGATGTTGTTATTCAAAGCCGAAGTTTGTTTAGTTATAATCTCAGGAATTACTGATACAATTTTTTAAATACTTTTCGAATAGGATAATCTATTTATAGAAGAGGGCAGTACGTATGTAACCCACTCTGCCTGTTGAATACGTCATGTGTCATACGATATATATAACATGTGACCACGTGTCGTATATCACATATGACCAAAGCTGCAAATAAAATCTATTTTATATGAATGTATCATATTTCCCCCAGGAAATGGGTTCGGGTCACTCAGGGGCGGTGTGGTGCTGCAAGTTCAGCGTGTGCGGCCGTCTGCTGGCCACCGCCGGCCAGGACAAGCTGCTGCGGATATGGGTCACCAGGGACGCGCACGACATGTTCCAGGTCGGTGTGGAGGGATGATAACTAAATGTATAGATTAAATAAATGAAAAGTCTGGAGTGATTAGATGAAACTTAATAAAAAATTAGTTAATAAATTTACATATAAATACATTTTACACATTTAACATACTATATTATTTACTTGAATATCGCCCATAAATTCGTTATTTTAATAATAAAATCATATACAATTTAACCGTTTTCGTATCTCTTCAGGACATGCGCACAAAATACAACGCCAAACAGAAGTCCTCCCCCACCCCCTCGCAGGAGTCGCTGTGCGCGCCGGCGCCGCCCCCCTCCCCCGAGGACCCGCCCCTCACGGCCGCCGCCCCCTTCTGCCCCAAGCCCTTCTGCGTGTACTCCGGACACACCTCCGACCTGCTGGACGTGTCCTGGTCCAAGAACAACTTCGTCCTGTCGAGCTCCATGGACAAGACCGTGAGGCTGTGGCACATCTCGCGGGGAGAGTGTCTGTGCTGCTTCCAGCACATCGATTTTGTGACCGCCATTGTCTTCCATCCGCGGGACGACAGGTACTTCTTGTCCGGCAGCTTGGATGGGAAGCTGAGGCTGTGGGATATACCGGATAAGAAGGTAATTTGTTTTTTTTTTGAGGATATACGATTGTAAAATACTGTTTTTCAGCAAACGCATCCAAAAATGGTATATATAGTGGAACTGGACCCCCGACTCTAGGTTACCATTTTACTCTGACAACCAAGCCGTACGTTCTCATCAGGCGTATAGGAATTTCAATGCAGCTTATTAATATTTCTTCTAATATGTATGAGATCAATAAAAGACAGCGGTCTTGTGCAGTGCTCACTTTGTTACTGCCGGTCGTCAGTCGTTACAATTACAATGGCGGCAAAGGGGCGTGGCCACAAACACATTATCGTCTCTGTGTGGAATAATACTGTTAAACTTTAAAACAATCTTGTCCTTGCTTCACTGCTTGCTTGTATGTGAATTAAATTTGTAGTTCCCACTGGGGGATCTGAACCCATTACAATCGCATACACATTTATTTTAATTCAACAGGTAGCCGTATGGAACGAAGTCGACGGCAAAACAAAACTCATAACGGCAGCGAATTTCTGTCAAAACGGTAAGTTCGCGGTCGTGGGCACCTACGACGGACGCTGCATATTCTACACCACGGACCAGCTCAAGTACCACACGCAGATAGACGTGCGCTCCACCAGGGGGAAGAACTCCACGGGGAGGAAGATCAGCGGCATCGAGCCCATGCCCAACGACGACAAGATACTGGTGACGTCCAACGACAGCCGCATCCGCCTGTACGACCTGCGAGACCTGAACCTGTCCTGCAAGTACAAAGGGTACGTCAACGTGTCCAGCCAGATCAAGGCGTCCTTCTCGCACGACGGCAAGTACATCGTGAGCGGCTCCGAGAACCAGTGCATCTACATCTGGAAGACTTGCCACGACTACTCCAAGTTCACGTCCGTGAGGAGGGACCGCAACGACTTCTGGGAGGGCATCAAGGCGCACGGCGCGGTCGTCACCTGCGCCGTGTTCGCGCCCAACCCCGACCACATGATCCGCACCATCAGCGAGCGGGAGGCGCGCGGGGGGGAGGGCGAGGGGGAGGGGCGCGCGGGGGGAGGCATGGTGTCCTCCTCGCAGACGGGCCACGTGCTGGTGAGCGCGGACTTCAACGGCTGCATCAAGGTGTTCGTCCACAAGGCCAAGCCCAAACACAGCTCGCTGCCCGCCTCCGCCTTGGCGTAGCCCTAGGGCTTCGGGTGAGGTTCTTCTTGTTCCTTTTTCTTTACACGGAGTGTTGTAGTATGAGACGTCTCTTAGGCAAAATTAAATTATTTGATATTTTTGTGACGGTTTTTATCTAAATTTCTTATGTTGTTTGTTTCTTCAATTCAATATTTATATGAACTATGGCTTTAACATATTGTATTATATGAGTAAAAGTGATCATTAAAACCATACTGATGGTTACTTGTATGGGCGAATGTTCTGGAAATATGGTAGATGATATTTCTTTATTGTGTAGATACTAATTGTGTAGGTAGATACAAAACACCTACGGATTTATTTCTATGTAATTTAGAATTGTGACATTGTGCCCCATCTCTATATATGTATGTCATATTGTGCCCTAGGGGTTAGTAATGTTTTATATAAATATGAAATATGTGTAAATATATGAAAGAACTTCATTTCTTTCAGGACAATATATATATATATATATATATATATATATATATATATATATATATATATATATATATATATATATATATATATATATATATATATATATATATATATATATATATATATATATATATATATATATATATATATATATATATATATATATCTGAATCTGTGAATATAATATAAAGTAATGATATCACTTAAAGAAATATATTGAGGACCGTCGTGGCACAGCGTCACAGCGTCTGCCTGTAGACGCGACGGTTGTGGGTTCGATTCCCATGAGGGGAGAATGAATTATTTTCATTTTCCTCGCTCTGGTAGCAAGAAATGGAGTGTCTTAACTCTAGGTTCCCTCTGCCTACCCTGCTATGTGCGGGATACAGCGTGAAGCTAATGACAAATAATTACAAATTATTTAAATTCATTAAATATGATTTTTAATTAAGATGGCAAAATAAATTTCAATATAAAAACAAAATCACTTGACTAAATGGAATTGTTGTGTAAAAAAAAAGAAAAAAGTAATAATTATTGATGTATATAATAGTGTATTTAAATGCCTTGTGTATAGTTTATAAGCCATTACTTAAAATGGCAACATTGAAAATTTCAAAAAATTAGCAAATATTGAAATATTAGAAGCAAATGTGCAATGGAACTTTGAATTTGTAGTTTTTGTGATTCATTTAATATTGAATGTAATGTATAAATGTATTAATATGTGTATATAGTATTTTTTTTTTTAGTTCACACGATTATATACATGTATGTGCTAATAGTAAAGTTACTTTGTAAATAGTGTGTACGAGGCTTTAGAAGTCCAGGTTATATAAATCAAATATAAACTATGAAGGGACAGTGTATGTATGAGCGGTGGTTGCCGGTTCCGTACCCATTTGGAAGAATCTTTCTATCCTTGGTGTGGATTGACACTTTAAAAATAATAATAATATAAATAGAATCTTTGTATTTAATTAATATTTATTTCATTGTTTTGGACATACAATATGAATGTGTTTAAATCAGTCAATAGTGGACAACTGTGCTATATGTGGAAGATGAAAATAAAAAATAGACTGTCATGCAGCAGTTGCAGCGTCTGAGTATAAATGCGACAGTTGTGGGTTCGATTCCCATGAAGAGATAATGAATTATTTTCATTTTATTCACTTTGGTAAAATATCTGTGGCAAGGCAAAAGTGCCACGTTGAGTTCCGCCACTCAACATGTAATGTCTCAAAATTGCCCGGTAACTAGGGGGACGGAGAGTCTGAGCACTAGGTTCCCTCTGCCTACCCTGCTATATGCGGGATACAGCGTGATGAGAGTTAAGTATGAAAAAATAACATACATATATATGTTCTAAAGCCTTCTACACACTTAATAAAATTGAGGGAAATATTTTTAAAAAATATATGAAATATATTATTGTAATTTAGTTTGAAATATGTAAATGGAAAAATCATAGGTAATATATTTTTTTAAATTTACAATGTTTATTCCAAAAATGATATTATAAAGAAATTGTGTGTTTTTGTGAGAGAGTTGAGAATTTGAGGCTTTTTTTTGGAAAATATCAATATTGTATGAAAATTTACAAAAATGACTTTGTCTACTTATATTTTTATGAATTGTTTTTTTTTTACCTAATTTTGTATATTTTCTATTTCTTATGATCTTATATTTAAGTAGAAATAAAAATACTTAACTAATATTATTATTGTTTAAGTTTGTTTGTATGTTGGATATTGATTGAAAATAAAAGATTCTCACAAATATTATAAGATAAAAATGACTTTTTCAAATTCGTTTTTGAGATTTAAACCAATTTTGTATTATTTTTTGTTTGTAAAAAAAAAGAGAATATAATAGTTCTTTTAACTCTATTTTTTTAACTACTTTTCCATACATGATTTAGTATTTCTCATACAAAATGAACAGGAATGTTTTGTGTATATTTGTTGCTTTCTACAATTCCAAGTAAATCTTGCCTTCGAATAAAAACTATGTGATTATTAAAATTATGTTTAAGCATATTATATTTCATGCCATGTATCTTAATAACTTTATTGTATATTATTAATGATTAATTTGCATTTACACGTTAATAAATCGTTATATTACTAAATATTTGTCGTTTTTTTTTATTCTATTTCGCCAATTTAAAAAAAAAGTTAAATAAGCTTCAATGTAACATTAAGGTGAATGAGTAAGGTCCTTGCCTTATTAAGTCATTAGGGTCATGTAAATTTAATTAAAAAAAAAAAAAACCAACTGAAACTATACAAATATTTTTATTAACAAAATGTTCTTAAACAACAATTACATTTTAAAAAATCAACTTATAAATAATTTAGTAAATTAATGTACACAATATTATATTACTAATAAATTAGAGATAAAATTTTATATTTCTATAAAACTTTACCCAAAGCTCACCAAGTTTATTTATTCAACAATATGTTATAGCTTGTATAGTAGGATATTAACAAGTTCTTTTATAAATTATTTTCTATTTATTTATTTGTTCAGTAAGATATGCAAAAGGTAACCCGATGGGAACGGTGTTATATGGACACTTCGCCACTCGCCATCACCGCAGTCAATCTAGTGACAAGACACTCCGTTGTTCTGGCCGGATTGAAAATTGTTTGTTCAGTGACGGAACTCAACTCCGCGCTTTGTCTTTTAGAGAGCGGTGTAGTGACATATAATTCATGTACAATGCCTAGTTTCTAATTTCCGTCTATTATCTGTTTATTCGTAATTTTACAATAATTAACCAAAACATTACTTACATGTTTGAGATGTGTTTGATTTCGTTTTAGTATGGAGAAGAAATTTTAAGAAATTTGTCGTGGCTAGAGACGGGATTGAAAATTTGAAAGTAGAACTTTTAGAGAAAAAATAATATATTTTGTAATAAAAATGCTTGGCAAGGCTCGGCAAGCGTACACAAATAAATGTTTAAAAGTGGCTTAGCTTGCAGGAGCTTGGAAGAGCTTGTTGCTGACACAAATCAAAGAAAGTTTGCTTGCTTGGATCACACAAACACACTCACATACCTGTAAATGTCATACAGTGTTTGTAAAGGCTTGCCGCACCTTGCCAAGCAAGTAATTGCACCATAAGGCTCCATTTGAAGATATAATTAATGTTTCAAGTTTATTTGCATAACGTGTACTGAGCTCAGGCCTTCCACGGCGGCTTCCCTTGCAGTGTACGCCGCACGCGCTCCCCGCGCTCCCCCCGGCTCCCCCCGGGCTGGTCGGTGGTGGGCTCCTCGTATATCTCCTTGTAGTCCATTTGTGTGCTCTCTTTTGTTTCCGGTGACTCCTCATCGAAAGCAGCTTGCTTTGACAGTAGCTGGGGAAACACAAAAAATATTTCACATATATATATATATATATATATATATATATATATATATATATATATATATATATATATATATATATATATATATATATATATATATATATATATGTATATATATATATGTATATATATATATATATATATATATATATATATATATATATATATATATATATATATATATATATATATATATATATATATATATATATATATATATATATATATATATTTATTTTTAATCTTCCAATAAACCTGCAACTGCCTCATGTGGGCATCAAGCTGGTGGTTATGAGTTTAAAGGCATTAATGGCATAAACGCATACAATTCTGTGTATCCCTACAGATCTTTTATGATGGGAGAAGGTCTTGCGGGGTTCTTCTTTTTAGACGTTTCAAGGATTTATTAGATTGCAGGCAAGCTCGTTGGGGTGTTTTTAATGCGATGGAAGTATGAGTTTAGTTTATTTGTAATTTCCTGTTTTACTGTAGGCATTTTTAAATCCCGATGCAGCTGAGAGTTAGTCACAAACCATGGGGCATTTGGGCATGCGGAGAATTTTTGATTGAACACGTTGGATTATTTCCAAGTTTGAATTGCTTGCAGTTCCCCAGACTTCTGTTCCATAAGACCAAAGAGGTTTTGTAACCACCTTGTATAGGAGAAGTTTGTTTAATATGGACTCTAGATTTTCGTGACAAGAGAAACTAGATTTTCGTGACAAGAGCCAGTAACGCTTGCGAAGTTGAGCACTTAGTGCCTTTTTTTTCGTAAAAATGTGCTTCTTCCATGTAAGACGTCTATCTAGATATATGCCCAGCTAGCGCACGTCTTCCGACTGGGGAATTGTTCCTCCGTTAAAGTGGACACTAGGGCAGTTATTTGGCTAAGGGTGAAAGTTAACTGTACCTACTTACTTTCATTAGCCTTTATTCTCCAGTCTCTTAGCCACACTGATAGGATATTTAAGCTTTTTTGTAGCATTTCTGACGCTGTGACTGGATCTTTGTGAGACGCAACGAGAGCGGTATCATCGGCAAATGCCCCCACAGAACTTCTTCTGTGGTCAGACGTGTATATTAAATAAAGAATAGGGCCCATTACACTGCCTTGAGGGACGCCTGCTTCGATTCCGAACAGGCAAGTTCTGTCTTCGCCGTGTTTAACATAAAAGTGTCTTGGATAGAGGTATGATTTTAAAATAGCATAATAACTGATTGAAAGGGTTTGCCGAATCTTATAAAGAAGACCTTCATGCCACACACGATCAAATACCTGTGATATGTCTAGAAAAGCAGCAGAACAATATGGTTTATGTTCATATGCATCATATATTTTGTCGACTACGCGATGGACTTGTTCAACAGTTCCATGAGCTTCACGAAACCCAAACAGATGAGAAGGAATTACATTACTTTTGGCAATTTCTGGAGATAAGCGCTTCAAGATAAGAATTTCCAGGATCTTTGAAGCTACAGGTAGTAGGCTTATAGGACGGTAAGATGAAACATTTTCTGGATCCCTGCCAGGTATGGGAATGAGTATGATGTCAGCTACTTTCCATTGCGCAGGTACAAGCTTTTGTCGCAATGTAGCATTAAAGATCGCAGTCAAGCAAGCCAAATAGGGAAGTTCTTTCATGACTTTCGATGTAATTAAGTCACCAGGAGCTTTGTTCAGAGTGAGCTTTTTTATAGTAGACTTAACTTCTTAAATGCTAATTTTTTTGTTGGCCACCGCCAATCCTGCTGCCTGCTGCTTAGGAGCCGAAAAGGCTTTCATTATCTCATTAATTTTGGTAGAGCCAGGTGAGTTTGGAGTAAACACTCGAGAAAGGTGCTCTGCAAATAGTAAAGATTTGTCGGAGTCACTCTTTGCCCAAGAACCATCATCCCGACGTAGAGGTGATTGAAATATAGTTGGTCTTTTTAGGGATTTGGTCACCTTCCATAGAGAGTAATCAGTAAAAGTAGTTGAATCGAGACTTAAATCTTAATCTCTTTTCTAGTCCTATATTTCTTATATTTCCTAGAAGAGCCTTGACATCTTGGACTAATTTATTGAATTGTTTTCTAGCTTTTCTTTTTTTTAATCAGTTCTATTGCTATTTGTGGGTAGGTGGGAATAGTTACTTAAAGTTTTGCTTGGGACTTTCTCCCCAAGCAATACATTTGTTGAAAGTTTTAACAGCAGTTTAGAGGAATGTGTTTGACCAATGTGTTTTCTTTTATTTTTTAAAATACTCCCAGTTGATGTTCTTTGAATGGATTTTGCCTGGCTTAGTATACCACTTCCACCGGCTTATTGTAGAGTTCGGCTAGAAAGGGTGTATGATCTGAGGATAGGTTGTACGTAGAAAAACAGCGGAAAGCCGTAGTATTAAGTCAGGTTTCTTTTTAGGATCAGTTGGCCAGTATGTCGGTTTTCTAGTGCATTGAACACTAAGATTCTGTACAGTTTTCATAAGTTCTCGCCCCTTTGTAGTAGTAATTCGTGAACCCCAGTCAGTGTGTTTGGCATTGTAGTCACCTCCAGCAGTGAATCGATTGCCAAGTTTTTTAAATTAAAAAAAAATTTGGTCAGCTTTTAGATTATGCTTAGGGGCATGTAACGGGCTGAAATTAACACCGGACCATCTGAGCTTTCAATATTATTTATTTTTAGCAGTATATATTTTATATATTTTTAGCAGTATTGCGGATCCTGCGTGTGCGGTACCATCCGGGTGATTTGTATAATAAAAGTTGTACTTTGGTACTAGAAAATGATTTTTAGTCGTGAAGTGAGTTTCAGATATCAACAACAACTAAATAACTAACTAACTCTTGAGTATGATTAGATAGCCCATTTGCATTCCACAATGCAAGGAGAATAGCTTTGAATGGACTTAGTCGCGGAGGGGCAAGGTGGGCACACCTGTACTGGGTAGACTGTGACCGAAGCTCGGTCATAAGACTCAGTAATAAGTTTGTCATGGTGGACAATTGTTGCATCATCTGCTTGAACATGTCCATCAGTTCTTTAAATTCGCTAGTACTATCTGTAGTTCTTACATTTTGCGACATTTGACAGTTTTCTTGATTTGGAATTTGTGGCTGAAGCGTTTGTTTCACTTGTTCAAGTTCCTTCGTTATAGGAGGAGTTTGTTTTATTTTATTATCTCTCGCCTTGTTACGGACGACGTCGGAATATGGTTGTTTTTGTATTTGGCTCTAGGTATTACGTATAGACTCCGGAACTACCTGGTCAGGTTTAATTGGCTTAGTACGGACCTTTGTAGTTTCCGGGATGATTTCTATCACATAGGGCACATCGGACATTATCTGAACGTTCCTTTCGCTAGTAGGCAGATGATGGTGGTGAGTGGTTTCCAGCACATTTGATGCATCTTGGGTTACGGCGGCAGTAAGATTTTGTGTGTCCATAAGCTAGACAATTAGCACATTGAGGGTATGTGCGTTTTGTTCTCGGAGGTTCAAATTTTACTCGACAGTTTTCCCATTCCGATTATGAAGGCTATTTGTATTTAGTATTTCAACGTTCGCCAGATGCGTTGAAGGTTGGCGCTAAAGACTGTACTGCCCAACAGCCATGCATCCTGCTGACGCGTCTCCCATCGTAGGATTAGGGGTGATTTATCAAAGAGGACATTTTATATTTCTTCCTCACGTGAGACATGACCACGAGGCTACGGATTGTGATGCCGTGTCCTACATTCACTGTGCCAGAGACTCGGCGTTGTCGTCGCTCGGTTTGCACCACCCAGGGGGCACGTGGAGGGGGGGCCGGGGACAAGGTGGTAGATCCTACGGATGCTAGCGACATACGCCCCCACCCCCCTCCGCCCGTTTATATAAATTAAGTAAATATATTAGGGCCTTCACAGCGTCTGACTGTACACGCGACAGTTTCGGGTTCAATTCCCATAGAGGAAAAATCAGGTATATTATGTGAGTTCCGCCGCTCAATAATAATAAACAATCAACAAAGTCGCGAGAAGTGGAAAAAAGATTACCTATCTTAAAACTAGGTACCCTCTGCCATACGTGCTCTATGCGGGATACAGCGTGAAGCTTTAAAAAAAGTATTAAATTACCATTTTGATATATTGTTGTATGTCATGGTCCTTCGAGCGGGCGTCGGGCGGAGACAACGCTGGCCTCGCATAATCTGCTATTGGGGACACTGGAAATACAATATATTTATTAAATTATGTCTATTAGAGCGTAGCGGGACAGTGTCAGGTCGTGGGTTCGATTTCGATGAGGGGGAAGGAATTGTTTTTATTTCCCCTCTTCAAAATAACTTTAGAATAACTAATATCAAAGTTTATGTGTTAAACTGTGTACTGTGTGTGTAACTGTGTTTGTTGTACATAAATATGTGTAATATAAAAGAGAATCCGAATGGCACTTCCATAGGTTAGTGCGGACAAAGTAACGAAAAAATTCAGCTTTATATTAGTATAGATGAATTCATTGTTAACAACGCGATAGTAGTCCACTCAAATCAGAAGAGAAATTTGTATTGAAATTAATTTTCATTTCATAGGCGAGGGAAACAATGTAACGATATAAAGAAACGTATAACAAAAATTTACGTAACATTTACTATATATAATAATTTTAATTACGACATATAATAAAAACAAAACAATAAAATCTCCCACACCCAAATCCTCATTAATATAAAAGTTATGTAGAAACAAGTGCCCACTCACCGCAATCCCCCCCTCCCCCTCCCCCCCCCCCCTCCCCCGGCCGCGCCGCTGGTGAGTATGCGCAAGGCCTGCCGCCACTGCGCCTCCATGACGCCGTGCAGCTGCGACGCGATCTCGCCGCGACGGCGGCGGTACGTGTCGAGTTTGTTCTGGAACAATTTTCGTTTTTAGGAGAAAACCTGAATCTAGGACATTATATTCTAGCAAATTATATCGCAGCGCGGCGTTGAGCTTCGTCACTTAACACACAGAGTTTCCAAATTGGGTGGAAAGTTGGGAACGGAGTGTCTTAACACTAAGTTCCCTCTGCTGCTGTATACGGGATATGGCGTGAAGTGATCTTTATTAATCTATTATATTCTATTAAAAAAACCAAAATAATCAAAAACGTTCTTTGGATCAAGTAATAAAAATGGGTTTAATTTTTTTAATAAGTCGTATAAAACTGGACCAATTGGTGTTTTTTTATTAACATTTTACGAGAAAGTATCTAAAAGTGAACAAGAGACGGAACAGGTGATACAAAATCAGAAAATGCAAAATGCCAACCTAACAAAATTAATATTGTAATTCATATAAACATTTTACAATTTTTTATCTGTATTTTTAAACATGTGCAACCGCAACCGCCATGATGTGACGTCATGCGGTCTTGCAGGCAAACTAACATGAATATTAAAAATGTAAATATAAAATCTATATTCTAGTTTCTGAACGTAACTGCACTCTTGAGTACTCTTTATTGTTCTATAATATCCATACTGGTTAATAAAACGAAAAATTAAAAAAAAAAAGAAATTTTAAATACATTCTTCAGGCATAATATATTGATTGAATAATTTTTTTTTTATTATTATAGTATATTAAGATCTTAAGATCCAATCGAGACGATCCAAAAACGAATGCGAATAACGCATCATAAACCTAATATACAAACATACATATATATGTTACCTCCAGTAAACTGATCCTCTCGCTGGCCTGCGCTAGCTGCAGCCTGTACAGCTTCATCTCTTCCCTATGTTTCTCTTCCAATACATTTATTTCTAGTTTATGTCTGTAAATAATAAATTAATCATATTTATAATAAGACTATATCACAATATGGCGCGGGTTCGAATCCATTGGAGTCTTATATGTTGCTAATAATATTGATTTTCTTAGTGTGAAAATTATATTTTAAAAAAATGTTTAATAAACGCCTTTGAATATTTACATAAGCTAAAATGATACAACCCAAATTCCAATTTAATAATATAAGCTAAAAAAATTGCCTTTTGTACATTCAAGTTGATATGAACATAATCTAAGCGAGTATTATAAAGAGCAAACACTTGTGTTTTTGTATGTATGTTTGTAATGTTATCACACAAAGACTACTGGACCGATTTCAGAAATTCATAGAATATATTCCATTTTCAAAAAAAATAGGGATCCTCTAATAAAATGCAATAATATAGCCCAAGGTGTGAAAAAAATTGTCGCAAAAAATCTGACATCGCCGCGGTAAGCTATTGATGGATAGAAAAGAAAAAATGTTCTACACTATTATAGTACGTATCAATATCTACAATATTCACCTTGCTAAGCAAACCATCGTGGAGTTCAAACGGGCAAAGCCGCAGGCGGGTCGCTAGTTACGTATTAGTTTATACATAATATTATGTAATAAAATAAAATTAAATATTAAAACGTAATAAAAATTATAAATACAACTTACTGCTCCTCAATCCTTACAATTTGCTTATTAAAAGTGTCGACTGTGTGGATTTCTTTATTCCTGGCGGCCATTTCCATGTCCCTTTCGGCTAGTTCCAGTTGTTTCTGGAACTCCTGGAGTTTTCCCAACACAGCGTCTTCGAGTTGTTGCTGGTAATGGTTTTTGAGGTCCATTTTTTGTACTTCTAGGAGTTTTTTTATTGTTTTGACTTCATTATCCAGGGAATCCTGTGAAATTCAAATTCAAATTCAATATTCAGATTATTTCCAGTTCCAGTGGAACTGGAACTCAACGCAGCGCTTTGTTTTAACAAACCGGGGGCAATGATAATATATAATTAATTTTCCATAGTGGGAATCGAATCCACATCCATCGTAGAATCAGACGCGACTGCGCCTTGTTAGCCTCAAATTAATTCTAATTTACAAAAAAAGTATATAACCTTATTATTTATTACAAAAAAGAACAATCTTTAAAAAAATCACATTAATTTCTAAACAAATAAATATAAATATATAAAAATAATTCCGAAAAAGTAGAGCAAGTAGAAAATCAAGAAAATGATTTATAAAAATACAAAAATCAATTTGTCAGAAGTGGGATTCGAACCCACGCCCACAGAAGTGGACTGCGACCTGAACGCAGCGCCTTAGACCGCTCGGCCATCCTGACATATTTATCACAAACGAATAATACGACTGGAATCGAATGACGAATTGTCATATACGGGATATTCTTTTTAAATAAAAAAACAAAAGTAGCACTTGTTTTTTTTTAAATAAGTTTTGTAAAGAAAATAATATATTTCGATTTCACAAATTTGTACTTTATAATGTAACAAATGCATTTTATAACTTAAAAAAAATATATCTTTAAGATTAAGAATTCACATCTATAAAAATATTTCAAGTTTTTATAGATGTATTTCATTTCAAATATACAAATGGCAATTTAATTGAGTGTTATAGTGGACAGAGATAACAAAATATTCAACATAATATTTTCAACTTTCCATTCAATTTTGATAAATAAAATATTGTGCTATGGAACCTACTTTGCTTTTTAAACAAATTTTTATTGAATGCTTCTTCTACAAATTAAAAATATAAACTTTTTTGTCGTGAACCATAAAAGCGACAAATAACCCAGACTTTGATATTGCACATACATAGTCTCTCTAGTAAAACTGTTAATTAATTCCATAAAGTTAGAATCGAATCCACAACATTGGCGTTTACAGCCAGATGCTGTACAACTACGCTACAACGGTTTAAAAATAAAACATATAAATACTATATACTACTATAATGTATAGTTTTCTTTTATAAATCGACATAATAAAATATAATAAAAAAAAATTGAATTGGCATCAGTAGTTCCTGAGATGGAATTACAATATTAAAATGATAGATTACTCACACATTTTCCAGTTAATTCGGTAACTTGATTTTGTGATTCATTCAACTGTTTCTCCAATGCAATGCATCTAGAGCGCTCCTCATTCACTTTTTCCTTCAATATATCCCTCTCTTGTTGAATCAGTGTTTTGTTTTCAACCAATGTTTGAAATTCACTATTAAACTCGGTTAGTTTTGTTTTTGTTTGTTCATGGTCCATACGCTCCTGGTATTAAATACAAACATATACATACATGTGACATTCTCATAGTATTTTTACAGGTTGGCGTTTTATCCCGCTTATAGTGGGCAAGTACGTCTACCCTACATGAAAAATTTGAACGCAGCGAGATTTGAACCCGCGGGACTTGAAACCGTCCAAGCGCTCCGACCACTAAGCCATGCGTTCTTCCTCACGCTGCGTCAAAATTCTTATATGCTTTATACAACTTATTACGTTGTTAGCTAAATTTTATATGTTATCTCTAAGTATTCTTCTATCAATAGCTCCTAGTCTTAAAGTCTAAGTGGATGACTTTAAAAATCATAAAATGTTTACATCAAACTGTTTTATTTTATTAAATAAAATTCTGTCATGCCATACCTTTCCTAACGCATCTTCTAAATGCTTAACACAATCTGTGGACTGTTTGTTCAATCGCATCACGGTCTCATAGTTCTCTTTCAACACTTCTATTTCCTTCTCTTTATCTCTCAAGTTCTCGTCTTTATTTGCTATAACTTTATCCATATTTTCTTGAAATTCCTTCTTTTCCAACATAAGTTGTTTACATTTGTCTTGATAATCGTGAGCTAAGTCTAAAGCTTTGTATAGTTCTGTTTCAAAATGACTTGTTTTCTGTAACATACGGTAATATTTTAAGTTATTTTTTAAAAAATGTTATAGAAGTTACAAGTTCATATTCTAAGAGCTGATTGGTTGCAGGTTCAATCATCACATGGGGAAGTGATATCTTTTATTTCCATTTTCGGTTTCATCCACTTAATATTGCATATTCTAATATTAAGCAGAAAGTGTAGAGAGGATCTCTTTTTCTACCACGCTATAAAAATACAAGAGACAAGCAAATGTAAATAGAAAAACAAACCTTCTGAGCATCTCCAGCCACCATTTTAAAGTTATCAACTTCTCTACACATTTTGTCCAAGGCCGTCCTATGTCTCTCTTCTGCCTTGTCTAAACTGCCAGTTAGTCTTAACCAGGCTTCCTTTAATTTGTTAAGTGCTGCATCCTTGGCTCTATCTACTTTAATGGCTACGGCTAATTTCTCCTGTTGCTCTAGAATTTTCCTTTGCAACTGTTGGATCATGGCCTCACAATGCTATAAATAAAAGATTGTTAATCTAAAATAGGCTGTTAATTATCTAAATTTTGATAGCCTAAAGAAGTTAAGTTGAACTGAAAAAAAAACATAAATAAAATAGTGTTAAATCTTACCTCTCTCTTTAACCTTTCTTCTTCCAATTTAATATTATCAACTTTATCACCTCTATCAGGTCTTTCACCCCAAAGTTCACTCAAACTAAGTAAATCAGTGTCTATGGTATCAATTTTAAAAGTTTCTCGATCTAGTCCGAAAGGCCTTAACTGTGGCATTTTAAACTCTTCATTCTTTAAGGATGTTACATCACTTTTATCAGTCGTGGATCTATATGTATTTTGACTGTAATTTTGTGATTTATAATGCTCTAATACTTTCGAAGCTCTGTCTAAAATTTTGTTTGATGAAGGTTTAAAGGAGTCAGCATAGTTTGAGCATGGTTGATTGAACTTTTTTGGTGTAGAAGTTGGCTGTATATCTTTGTTCTCTGAGAAATTTAATTTTCTAATACTTGGAGACTTTATATCTTGTTTATTATGTTGAGCATTACTTATATTAGCGTCTTGGTTATTAGCAGGTCTTGAGTTTATTGTTGATGTACTTGTATGTGGAGAATGATTTGCACTGTTTCTAACTAAATAAATATACTTATCAAGTACATTTGCTGACACTGTCCTTCCGCTTGGCAATTGAATTGTATCAGCAGAATTCTTTGGATCCAATTTTTGAGATAAATAATCACCTGTTGCTTTTATTACATTTTCAGGACTTAAGCCAGTTTGTTCTTTAAAATTCAAGTCGGGTGTCTCATAAGAATCTACTTTAGTTAAAAATTCATCTATTTCATGAAGCAAAAGTTTGTCGTTCTTTTTACTTGGAGTAGACACAATGCTGCTAATATCCCCATCCATACTTTGCAAATCATTTAAAGGAAATTCAATTGTTTTTGTACCTAATTTTTTAAAACCGCTTTCTTTATAGCTCTTTTCTATCGTCGTCACAGAATCCAGACTAATCAGCGAAATATCTTTACGTCTTTCTTTCCTTACTTTACGTCGACGTCTACGCGGGAAAGTGAAACATTTACGATCTACACTACGTTTATCACTATCTGACTCCCAAGATTTACGTTTATATGAACTAACTGTCGAGAAAGCGTTACTAGTGTCTAGTTCTAAAGTTTCCAAACGAGATTCTAATGAATAAACCTGATCAACCAGTTTTTCTAGAACTTGAGCAGTACAAGAAGTTGATTTTTGGACCACAGTTCTACTGGAATCCAGGAAAGTGTCTTCAGAGCTGGAACTCTCCACAAGGAAGAAGTTCGGAGGTATCAGCAAAAGAACATCAGTATCGTCGGTCTCACTCATCACAAAAACTGCACATTTTATTACACCTTAACTCAAAAGCCATTATATTTCTGTAAATATATTTATTTGAAGAATATTTTAAACACAATAAAAAATTATTTAGAATTAATTCTAGAATTAAAACGTTGATACCGTTTTAAGTTTCGGCAACAGTAAACAACGGTTTAATTTGTGTATGATGTAATTATCTGAATGTTGGTACTTAAAATTTCAATGACACCTAGCATCTGTCAAAGTAAAGTGGTCTGACACATAGTTGCGTTCAAAAACTTTAGATATATTAAATTATTTTAAAAATTTTAAATTATCAAAATATTAAATTATTTTTGAATCTGCAAATAGAACCTAAGTTATTACACCTATAATAAAAAACAAACAAACTTCTAAATAGATTTTCATAAAACTGAAAATATTCATTACACAAAAGTGTAGTGTTTTCCTTGTTAGGGATGTCTCAGATAAACAAAAAAATATAAATATTTAAGTTCAAAGAATGAAAATACATTTGAACCAACAGTCATTATAATATTAAGCAAATTATTTGCATACTTCTATAGAAATAAAAAAATAATACAATAATAAATTATAATTTAATAAGGTAATATGAGATAGAATGAACAAAATTTTAATCATCTTATTATAATTTATTTATACGTAACAACTATACATAAATAAAATGGAATTATCATAAAAGAATGTTACCTTAATAGAATTACTAATGAGTACAAATTTGACACATATGTACTTTCTCAAAATAAATGATTACATGTAATAAGACAAAACAATTCATTACTATATTAGAAAAAAAAACTAGAAATCACATCATCTCTAAATTTTAAAGTGACAATTTTAACTTATATTTTACTGTGGATTATACTTGAACACTCCATATATTCAATAAAAGCAATATACACTATTTCTGCATTTATAAACAAAGGGCCAAACAAGCAATTGTAATTACTGACATAATCATAAGTTATCATCAAGAAGCTCTAACAGCAAACAACGGGGCTTGTTTTATAAAGGTATCTAATTTATTCTTAAATAATTCACTTGCAATGGGCTCTCCAATGCCACATAACGGATTTCTCACAACATACTTCACATAAATTTCTCCATAGATTTTTTTCAATAATTCTCGTACACCCTGAGCTTGATTATCAGTATTCATAACAAATTTAAGCCCTGATGGAGTTTCCAAGCAATGTAAAGTATATTTTGAAGTTTTGTAATTTAAAAATCCATCTTTTGGGTCCAGAGGTGAAATTTTTGCAACAAAGGATTTAATGGAGAATAGCATACCATACATAAGTTTCCCTTCCTATAAAAGAATAAAATGATTTTTCATTTATTTTCTTTAGTAAAAACAGTAACACATATATACATATTAAATAAGAAACTTTGATTCAAGTTAACCTTACTAAACCATTTAAAATGTGTAATAAATTGTTTATTTTGATAAATTATTTTGTAATTATTTTACCTCTTCTCTAGACATTCCAGCTTGTTTTGTCCTATTCCATTCTCCATAATAAAGTAAAGTGCCGTATCGATCAAAAATATATAAATTATGAATAGTCATTATGTGAAACAATTTTTATTTTAAAAATTGAACAGCATGTACAGCTTTTATACACATTAGAAGGTTATTAATTCAGGTTTCAGATTTATTTATTTATTTGTACATGTAATGACAACTACGGAAACGTTTAGAAATTTATGCATGTATATATTGCATTATATACAAAAAATCGCATAATTCAAAAACTAATTCCTTATAAAAAGTATCAGAGAGTAAGATTAAAAGAAGACACATTAATATATTAATCTAACTACTTAAATTTTTAATCTTCTTTTCACGAGTTCATTTGTTAAAATAATTATGGTGTAAAAAAATAAAATCATATCTTGTTAAGTTGTTAATATTTTAGTATAATTAGTTCATTAGTAGTAATTTTAGTATAAAATGAATAAACAATTATATTAATAGTACTTTTTTATTTCTCATGTATTAAATTTTATTTCGGAAATAAATATATATCATAGACATATAGATAAAATAACCCTGGTTGTCTATGGTTACTTTAAATTTTCAATAGTTTTGTGACCCTTGTCCTCGGTCTCTACTGAAACGATGTTGATATAATTTAATTTATATTACAACAAAAACACAAAAAACAATTTAAATTCCACTCTTAGTAAAAGATAATTACAATATAGAAGTGTATGTACTGGTAAGTGGTTAGGTTATTTATAAGATCAATACTAAGTAATTTTAGGTTATATTCTTACCTAATACATATTTGTTCGCAGAATTTATATATCAATAAAAAATGGATGAATATTCAAGAGAACCGTGTCCGTGGCGCATATTAGATGATGCTGGTGGTGCGTTTTTGATGGGAGCCATAGGGGGAGGAATTTTTCATTCAATCAAAGGTTTTCGGAATGCCCCAGTTGGATTCAGCAGAAAAATGGTAGGTTATTCAGTTCTTAGTTGATTGTAGTAAATATTAATAGTAAAATTACATGTTTATACAGTCACCATTCAAAAATTAAGCGTAGTTTCTATAAATATAAATGTCTACAGTAATGTTTATATTTATAATTACAGCTGGGCAGTTTAGCAGCTATAAAAGAAAGATCACCCATAGTAGGCGGTAATTTTGCGGTTTGGGGCTGCATGTTCTCTACAATTGACTGTTCTCTAGTTTATTTGAGACAAAAAGAAGATCCATGGAATTCAATTAGCAGTGGAGCTATTACAGCTGGAATTTTAGCAGCTAGAAATGGTAATTTTACAAGAAAATATGTTCACTTGTTCTATTGTGATATAGCGGGACCTGATTGAAACTTTTTAGAAAATGAGTTTGTTTTAAAATTACAATATAAGACAAGGTTATTTATATTTATCCTGCTTAGTAAGACAAAGTGTACCTTTTTTGTTCTACTGCATTCTACATTCAATGTTTCAAAGTCTACAAATGATCTCTGCCTATCCAGTTATTGACCCTTGATGGGAATAGTGAACCTCCATTTCACCAAGGTCATGTGTAACAGTATACCTGGCATTAATATGAAATTTGCTACTGTACTGTAATTACATTGGCTCTTAGACATAGAAAGTTTTTAAAATATATATCAAAAACCATTAACACGGAAGTTAATTCATAAGCTATACAATAGATAAATATCTATATTGTTGAAATACTTCCAAATTTCTTTTTTTCTATCTTTGGCTTTAAATTGATAATTCATACACATTAAATTTAATTTAATTTTTTAGGTCCAAAAGCGATGGCAGGCAGTGCATTGGTGGGAGGTATTCTCTTAGCTCTAATAGAAGGTGTGGGTATTATGTTCACTAGATT
The DNA here is from genome assembly GCA_037127375.1 of Dione juno. Lineage (NCBI taxonomy): Eukaryota > Metazoa > Arthropoda > Insecta > Lepidoptera > Nymphalidae > Dione > Dione juno. The sequence goes on along the minus strand of JAXRJS010000016.1, from coordinate 979,356 downwards.
ATCATCAGAACAGTTCAAACCACAACAACCCATATTCGAAGACCCTTCAGTTTTAGGACAAAGTCAGGGACAAGGACAAAACTTTCAGTAAATCTGATTATAACGTAGAATAGCAAAATTGTGCAGTTATTTTATTATATATGTAAGATCTGATGCAATAATTGCGATCAACATGCAATTTCCATGTTGGTAATATGGTTTTTTTTTCCGTAACTTATTGAATTTACTTTTTTAAGTATAGGTAAATATCAATGTTGTAATTTGTTGTTCCTTTCAAATCTTATAGTTAATTAGTCCATGACATAGGTTATCTTCCTAGGGTCATATGTAACTAAATTGATAAATTAAAAACAAACTTGATTTTAAACATAATAAAATTAATTAATAAATTCCTCCAAAAATGTATATATGAATGAGTAAAATATATATATTTCACAAAGAAAGAATAAGCTGTATTTTATTCATATATATCTTAAAATAAAATGAACCATTTTTATAACATTTTGTTGTATGTAACATTTTGGTAGAGAATTATCTCTATCTCTCTAAGATATATTGTTACTTAACTTGTTTAATAATTATGACTGTACAATTTTGTATTAAAATTTTGTCAATCGGCAAAAATTATAGAAATTAAGAACCCCCACCCATCATTTTTGAGTGAATTATTTGCATCTGTGATATTTTCAGTTACATACTGTTTGCTTATAATTGCACTTGACAATGTAAAAACAATGTTTAAATAATAATATAATTGTCTATACTTTTATGTATATTATTATTTAATTCAGCCTTTCTCACTAACAACATATTTATTTGTTCCCTATAATGTTGTTTTGTGACTTTTTTTTGGAAAATCGTTGATAAGATTAACATCTTTTAGAAGATTTATTCATTCATTCCTCTATTAGATTGCTTGTCAAATTTTCAAGTTGTTGATAATTTTATTTTGGCTGAAATATATGGTAATATAGATAGTTTGGTATAGATATATCAATAAATATTTCTAAAAAGTGGTTTTACATTTTATTTGGTAATTGTTCCCAAATCCTATTATTTAACTATTATATTAATATACATTATTGATTTATTATACTTTAGGCCTAAAGTAAATTAGTTGTCAGTAATTTTATGAATACAAATATATACTGATAGCACTAATTGAAATTTGTGTTGTTATTACAGTTGCAAGTTTGGGGGTTTATTTTCGACGGCATTCTCTCCCATTTTTCTTATATCTTTTATTATAAGTGCCAGTGCTTCAGGTTCAACTCCTAATTCACAAAGTCTTATACATATTGTTAATGATTCTGGATCTAGGCCAGTGTTTAGAAGTTGGGATATTTGATATAATAGTTGAAATGTTTCACGAGCTTGCCCAATCTGTGCGTTTTTCTCTGAAGTCATTTTGTATCACTGTAAATAAAAATAGTTAAAATAACTAAGAAGATAAAGATAATACTTTGTCTATAAAAGTTGTATAATGCTTACCTTTGAAATATATACTTAACACCTAAGAATAATTTAAGAAATACTTAATATTATTTATTTTTCAATTCAATTTCGTACTAAGATTTTGTTACCCGATGTAAATGTCAAATTCATATTATTAACGTCAATTTAGACAGAGCATTGATTCTATCTTCGCAGATTATCAAGAAGGCTGTCACTTCTGTAAGCGTTTTTGACGCACGTTAAAATAATTTAAGGTTATTTTTATATTTTACTATTTTGATTAAAAATATTCTTCTAAATTATGTTAAATAATTCAAAACACAAATAATGACGCTTAAATTTCCATAACCCTTAAACTACATGTTAGACCTTCGTGAGTGACGTTCGCAAGTAGGTACAAATGAAGATTTTGACGCGGTTTTTATCTTTATGTCAAGATTTTATTGTTTTCTTAAATAGGGTGGACGTCTATTTGGAATCTGGACTACTTGTCCAAGCAAACAGACTTATCTTGCTGTAACGCTTTAAGATAGTGTTGGTGAAATAATAAATGCTTTTGCTTATAAAACATTCGTCGTGTCTATGGGTGATTTCAAGCCAGTTGGCTTTAAACATAAAAGTAACTTGTAATATAAAAAAAAACATTTAAACATTATTTTTTTTTATTTTCTTATATTGTTATTATATTTTCTTACACATGTAAACTTTGGCTTTTCAAAATTTTATTGCGTTTTTCTCCATACAAAAGCCATACCAAATAATAAGTGATTATATATACAACAATTATTTTTATTTGGGCTTGTTTTTTTGATGATGCTGTATTTAAACGTGTCAACCTTTAGTAGGTAAATGAAAGTAGCAAAATATTTATATACATATTTATTATAATTCTTAACGATTTATTCTCATTCAAAAACTTTTCCGCATAAAATAATTTATTCATGAGGCAAATTATCCACAAATTGAAAGTTACGCGGGAAAGTTGAGAATTTCTGAGCGCTTTCAAACATTTTTCTATTTTTAAAATCTTCACGTCTGCACTCCTGAAATAGATACTTGAAGTTTCGGGTGTTACTTGAACGTTTCTTGCAGTTTTAAAATTATAATAGTTTCTAAAGATTAATTGCAGTTACAAGTTAATTTAATATGGTGAGTATTTATATCAAAAATATATATAACCTTTGTGGTATAATATTAATATTACTAATGCCATGTAAAATATTAAAAATAAATCTGTCACGTCATGTCGGTAAATTTAATACACGTGTAAAAGTACAGCGTATTTGATGGAGAACAATGAATACTCACTTAAAGCAAGCGTTTCAACGATATTAGATAATATAAATATGAGATCTATTTGGACGAGAGTCGTGGGTTCTGGCAATGTTAAGGTAACAAACGAGTCAAAAAAGTTGAAATTATATTTCTTTTGTAATACACACTAGTCATTATAAGAATGTAATATTTTAAAATTTTATGAAATAAACGTCTACATAGAAATTGAGTTAAAGCACTGATAAAAATAATTGAATATTTCATTTAATAGTGGAAAATATTTAAATTCGTTATCAAACAAGTAAATATTCACTATGTATAAATATGATGTATGTCAACCGCCCTCGCGTACGCACAACATTAAATATTACATTACTCAAGACTGCCATCAAAATTGAAGATTTTTTTTCATCTGATACATTATACTCTAAATTAAAAATAATTAAGTATATATATATATATATATATATATATATATATATATATAGCTATATATATATATATATATATATATATATATATATATATATATATATATATATATATATATATATATATATATATATATATATATATATATATATATATATATATATATATATATATATATATATATATATATATATATATATATATATATATATATATATATATATATATATATATATATATATATATTTAAGGTCATTTTAGTAATTTATGCATGTGACAATGCAATCGACTTGCAATGCGTAAATATACGTATACAAACAAAGTGGCGAAATGTGACGCTGGCGGGTGGCCCGTGGCTTCTACATAAAATCAAAATGTATTAATAAAAATCTACTTATTTTTTTTTTGGAAAATTATAATATATTTATAATCGATAACATTAAATGGATATACCTATCTAAATTTAATTTGTTTGTAACTAAGTTAATAAGACTGTAGTTTAAAATATTTACACACAATTTTCACTCGGGATGATGATAATATATACAAATATTTCGTACCAACTATGACAGGCAAGAAAGTTCTTTTCTTAGATTATGTGCGACGTACATATGCAGTATGCTGCGTCATTCAACACAAATAAAAATTATAACTCACACAAATTAGTAATTAGACATTTTCAAGTATCAACAAGTCCTTTACTTACGTTTACACCTATTGTAATAGACCTAAGTCTATTTATTACTTAACGGCATTTTACTAGACTTTACCGCATTTATTTTAAAAACGTATACCTAGGTATAGAAAATCTTACACAATTACCTCTTGCTGAATGATTAACATGAAAGTTTACTTTAGAAAATGCTGTTTTCTTATATATATATATACGCGTCATAGTCAACGCGATAGTTATTATTTAGATTATTATTCAAAATTTAGTATGTTTAGTTTAGTTTAGTTTATTTAGTTTAGTTTAGTTTAGTAGTCCCAGTAAGGGGGAAACTGGAAAAATGAGTGCCTTAGGATATAGTCTCTATTAACACTTTATTGTTGGAACATGCGTAAAAAAATATAATTCAAAGTAAATATGTAATAGCTACAGTAGCACTTCATTGTATTTTATATAGGCAGTAAGAATATTGCATCTTTGCAATGTTTATTTTTTTATTTTAAACAAATACTTTATCGTTTAATATTGATTGTTATTCATTTTATTAGTATATCATGAAAGGGCGTAAGCTGTATATTATGAAGATTACAGGCAGCTCAATTGCATATAGTTAGAAAGCACCAATAACATTATTTTATAGCTTGCTATATGGCGCCATAAAAAAAGGATTAATATTACAATATTGCAAGAAGCTTATTTTATCAAAGCTGTCAGTTAGGGCCTTTTCGTTTTGCGACGAATGTCGATATAGTCATGTGGGCTAAGTGTGCGCAGCGATTGCGGCATGAAGGGGCACTGAAGGGGGGGACCCCTTCAGTGCCCCGCGCGGCGTACTATCTAGCGCTCGTGTTAAATCGTTTAAGTGCGCGCCATTTTATTTTCATAGGTAAGTGAAATTTTTGCTAAAATTTATTAGCTTACGTTAAACTTACAATTCACGTGTAAAATTTAGTAATGTAAACTTTTTGATAATATATTATTTGTCATCGTCTTATTATTGTGAAAGTTCATATTTCGTGATGACGCAATAGTTGATTAATAAACTATTTAGACGGTTTGAGTTAAGTGTGCGCATGCGTACACTTACCCCACTTAGGATACTGCTACTTTTTGTTTCAGAGCTAAAATATGCATTAAAGATGCCTCGGAATTACCAGAGGAAAGCTCCGAATAGAGTTCTCGTCACACAAGAACAGCTGCAGCACGCTAAATTATTAATTTCCAAGGGTGTCAGTAAGCGAAAAGCTGCCTCTCGAGTCGGGATTAAGGAGAGTACTCTGCGAAAACGTTTAATATCTGGAAAGACAGCAACCAGCTTGGGGAGATTTTCTTCGACATTTACCAATGAGCAAGAGAACGAGATATATAAGGATATCAAGCGAAGCGATGATCTCTCTAACGGCCTCTCTATGAAAAAGCTTCGGAAATTTATATATGAATATGCTGAAGTAAATGAGATTGCACATCGATTCAACCCATCCACAAGATTAGCCGGACGGGAGTTTGTATATGGGTTTCTGAAAAGGTTTCCCGATTTGAAATTGCGACGTACAAGCAACGCTGGTATTGGCGTTGCATCCAACATGGTCTCCTGTAAAGTTAGTTTTGTTTTAAGATGACTATTATATATGTATATTATATATGTATTAGAGTAATAAAATATTGCTTATATTTTATGTCTAGTTACATATTGGAACTGGAAATGTTTTTTTTTTTTTAGTTTTACGAAAACTCAGTGACAGTGTTGAGTAATTTTACGTCTGTACTTCTAGGTTGGTATATTGCTTGGTATAAACGTACGCGTTCAGAATAATTTTAATAATAATCAAAAATATAATAAAATTGACAATACTGTTCTCGTATTCAAACAAATATATATATATATATATATATATATATATATATATATATATATATATATATATATATATATATATATATATATATATATATATATATATATATATATATATATATATATATATATATATATATATATATATAGGTATTTTTTTACTTGTTGTTTCATTATCAAGCGCAATTAAAGTAAAGTAAGTAAGCGAATCGTTGGTTATCTCTGCACAGGGAATCCTAGTGAGGTATGTGTAGAGAAGGTTTCTCAATACAATATTCAATTTGAAATTCTTACTCGAAATGTGCTGCTATTGTAAATAAATGAGAATAAATTGAAATTGAAATACAGTACCTGTACATAGTAGTTTTTATTGGAAATGTTAGAAAAGTAAAAAATTACTCAATATCATATATAAATTACTTAGGTATGTTGTAGTATTTAAATATATGTTATTTGCTTTTTTTAATGTAATATTTAATAAGATTATATTAATTATTATTATTTTATATAATGTCTATGAAATTTAATATACAATATAGCTTTTATTATTATAAATTTAAGTAGTATTTTGTATTTTCGTATTACTTTATTTATAACTTAGTTATCCTGTGGTCCACAGAATAAAGTAATATCGCCGCACTCGTCTCATCTTAAAGCTATATCACCTCTGGTATACCATACGATATATATAATTTCAGAATAGATTGTTCTAAAATAAGATAATATCTTTTGCTTTTGGACCGGATTTCTTCAAATTCTGTCCTTTACTGCGTTAATCGCCTTTTCGTACGAACAATACGTGGACGTCCATATCTTTTTCTGCCACAAACAGAGGAGGTTTCATTATACATTATACAATCAATAGACCGGTATACTAGCTAATACCAAGCGTATGGATTATTTTAATAATTGTATTTGGTCCCATACCTACTTCATGCAATTCAATCACAGCTTTTCGGTTCTCTTTATCACCCGACTCCATTTTAATATCACAAAATATTTTGCAGTTTATATTGGCGCGAAAATAAAAACAATGGACAATCGTATAAAAATGACGGATTCCAAATTCAAAAGTAATATTTGTTATTTAATATTTGACTGAATATTTTTAATTGTAACAATATTTATTGCACACATTGTAACAATATTATAGGTAGGTATATACAAATATTTTATGTTATTTGCTCAACTTCTTTCAAACACTACAATACGGATATCTGTAAGAAAACTTTCGTATAAATTATGAGATAACTTTCTAAAATATGTTATTACTTTTTCAATATCTATTGGGTTTCAGGCTGACCCAGCGCAAGTACCATCGGGCGGGGGCGAAGGCTCCCAAGAGGCGAAGCCGGCTGAAAATCCCTGCCAACAAGCCAAATGTGTAATAATATTTTTTGTATACATACAAAATTGTATACAAAAGTGTATACAAAATTAAGGGCTAATTCTTTTTTAAATTAAAAATAGCGATTGTTTATAAGAAATAGGATTGGCTTTCTAATTAGTATAAAGAAGTGAAGCATTCGTTGCACTTCAAAAATTATCTTTTAAATGTTTGTGCCTAAAATTATCTATAATATATCATCTATGGTAATGAGGTCGCTTTGTTATTTTACACATATACATATTTTGTCACATAATTATATATTACTTTTAGCTTACTACATCACTATAGTAGATAGATATAGTGATGTAGTATGATGTAGTTTAAACAAAAAAAAAAAACATTTATTCTTACTATTTAATTAATATAAGTTTTGTTTCTCAATATTAAGGAAGACGTAAACTCTCAAGTGCTAATAAAGCAAGAAGTGAAACAAGAACCTCTCGACGAGGGTCTGCCTAATTCACCAGAATTAGTTGAGGAAATCCCAAAGGATCCATTGGAAATAGACTCTTCACAAATAGCACCTAAAGTAGAACCTAAAGAAGAACAGAAAGAAGTGTCAGCACCCGTGGAGGAAGATGCCGCAAAAGAAGAAGATAAACCAAGTGAATCAGCCAGTTCAGTTAGTATTTTTTTTCTTTGATACAACATGGTTGTAAATTTGAACCTACACTCGTGGGACAACAACCTATTCTATTTTTATTTCTCCGCTCAAGTATGACAGAGCGGAGAATTGATTCTCTCTACATACCCTGTTAAACAGATAATAGCGTCAGCTAAAAAACTGTAATGTGACTATGAAGAGAAGAAGATAGACATTTTGCCATATAGATGGATACTTGTTATTATTTTGTTTTCTCTATACCGTTTGTTGTAGTTAAAATTTTAATTATAATTGACAAGTTATTATTTTATAAGAATATTACTATACATTTTAGTATCTATATATGAAAAATATTACGGTTTTTAAAACAGAAAACTCTTACAATTTTGTGCGTATGTATATGAATTTGCTAGGCTTTTCTTAAATATAACTGTCTTTTTATTTTTTTTGTCTAACGACTCGGCTGAATGAATGAAATCTTCGCTAAAGTTTAAGGCTCATTTCAATAATCGTTTAGATAGTACTTAATATTTTTATCGGATCAAACGAGTTCACAAGTTTAAAGCTGTCTTTAAAACTTTTTTATGTTTAAATCTTTGCAATACTTGCGCATGATACGTATTCAAAAATTTATAGGTATTGGAAATTTAAATGATATGCAGATAACTAAGAAATGAGGACCGTCGTGGCGCAGAGGCACAGCCTCTTCCTTTAAACGCGACGGTGTTTGGGTTCGATTACCATGAGTGGAGAATGAAATAATTTCTTTTTCTCCCTCTAGTAACAGTGCAAAGAGCGCGGCGTTGAGTTCCGCCACTCAACACGCAATGCCTCGAAAGGCGGAAAACGGGGAACGGAGTGTCTTAACACTAGGTTCCTATAGTTCTTACGGTTCTTTCTGCCTCCCTTGCCATGCCGCGGAGGGATACAGCGTGAAGTCAGGAAAAAATACTTTTCAAAATTTTCTGGTCCGACCAAGTGACATTAGACAAGTGACAGAGTTACATTTGCCTAAAACAAAATAATTTTGTTTTTTTCTTATCTTAAGTATAGCAAGCTAGACAGAGAGACCATAGTGTCCAGACACTCGGTTCACAATTTTTCACCGAAATTGCGTGTTGAGTGGTGGAACTCAACGCCGCACTCTGTCCACTGAAACAAAGAAATGAAAACTATTTATTCCCTCGAATGGTAATCGAACCCAGACCCCGGTTTAATACAAGATTAAGTAAAATATCTACAATAATAATACTAATGGTAGATAATGCAAATTTATTATATTGATTTTAGGGGAATTGGCAACAGAGAGAACAGGAGCTTCTAAAGAAAATCGGAGAATTGGAAAAAGTTAAGAATGAACGGAGCGAAGATGGCCTCAAATTGGAATTAAAAGTAAGTATTTAATAGTTTATTGAATTTAATTTAAATTAAAAACAAGGGGACTGCCCCTAGCATAATATTCCCCTTAGAATTTGAAAGTTTAACTGAGTAAATAGGTCCGTCCGTCGTCCGTATGTTCTCAAAACATGTGAAAATTGAAATTAATATGGTATTAATATGTCCACGGTCACATGGAGTCACCATGGCATGTAAGTCAACGCAATCAACACGTAGGAGCGTTTAAGTTTTATTTTTGCAGGAGTGTTCAATCTGCAGCGTAATGTAAACCTGGTAAAGGACTTTCCGTTGACCTAGGGCTATGAAATTAGAGCTTATAGAAGAAACAAAAGAAGAAAACCCGAAGTTTATAAGTTTATCACGGGACAAACCCATTACAAACATACTTGTGTAGTTCACTTCATACGAAATTGGTGCATGCGGTCGCAAATTTAAGCTTGTCAACTTATTAGAGTTTATAAGCACAAGTATTTTCGTTGAACTCACAAATAAAGAAACCGGTGCGGAACTCTCGGCGCGCGAGTACCGCTCGCACTTGACTAATATTCCTTTTGAGATACGGTATCCCAAAAAATAATGGCCTTAACAAGATTTTTATTCAACAGGTGATAATTGTTTTTTAAATATGTATAATTTTACTCGAAGGTGCGCGAGGAAGAAATAGATTTACTCAAAGCTCGAGTGAAGAACTTGGAGACGGAGCTGCAGGCGGCGCTGTCGAGGCCCGGCGGGAAGAACCAGGAGATGATTGACAAGATCAAGCAGCAGCACGAGGAGGTAAACATACTATAGGTGACTTGTACTATATATTGTTGTGGTTACGGTTCTGGTGGAAGACGGAGAACGGAGTGTCCCAACACTGAGGTCTCTCTGCTTAGCCTGCTATGTGCGGGACACAGCGTGAAGCTGAAAAAAAAAACCTATTATTGTTATTTTTTTTAAAGAAACAAAATATAAAGATGTAATATCAATATGCAATATTTTCTTTCTATTTTTTTTGAACGATTACAATATACATAAAATTATTAGTTGAAATTTTTAAAAATAATCTCAGAAGCATGCTATATTCATAATTTCATAACAGTTTAATATATATTTTAGTAGCTCTCCATTATATTTCAGTTGCTGAGCAAAGCTCGCGGCATGATATTTGACAAAACTAAAATGGTGAAGAACCAGGAGTTGCAAATAGAAGCTCTGACGACTCAAGTGCAGTCTCTGAAGGACATTAATCTCATAACAAAGGATCTGCTCGAGATTAGAAATTCTGAAGTGAAAGCTATGGATGTAAGTAAACGCACTGTACTGTACTCTATGTGGGTTGGTGCAGGTTTGGTTTTTTTTCAGCATAAAAGTAAGGATAGAGCTAAACATTTTGATAAATTGATCGCGCTTATCTCAGGAAGTACTGGTTCCAATTGATAAATGATTTTGTGTTCGATAGTCCATTTATAAAGGAAGGCTATATATATATATATATAGGCTATAGGTATAGGCTATAGGTATAGGCTATTTAATTAATAATTGCTTGCCAGCCAATTGGATCTGTTAAGAGTTTCAAATTATTATGCCTTTCCAAATATTTTTTCTGAATTAGTTGTTTTTTAAACGAATATATAATTGCGATTTTATCTGTCATTTTATACATCTATATTAATTTAGATATTTACTTCCAGGAGCGTTTTCAAGCAATGGAGGCGAGGTTCAAGGGCGAGAAGGAAAGGTACGATCTAGTACTGAAACGCGCTCAGACTAGCAATAACATTAATGACGACTTACGCAAGGAGTATGAAACACAGCTCGCCATATTTAAGGTTAGTTCTTTTTTTTATTTTTTTAATCTGGCATGTAGCAGGGGCGGAGGGCGGAGGGCGGAGGGCGGAGGGCGGAGGGAACCAGGTTCGAGACACTCCGTTGAGAGACTAAGTGTTCAGACCACTAACTCTTGGTCAGAAGCGCTTCCAACTGGTAGCTGGTACCAGGAGCTAATGAGTGAGCAAGAGATCGTTATTATTAATTTTTATGTTACAAAGCTCCGGCTCCGACAGACCTTGCACCTTCGCTTACAGCAGGTTAAGGAGGTGTCACCGACAAGTTTAAACATGTCGTGCGAGACACGCCTCTCTCGAGCTTTTATTTTTTATTTATTTATAGAGCATTTATTTTCGAGCTTTTCGCTTGCGTGCTTTCCGGTTAGATAATTTTGTTTATAAATTAACATTAAATATAACGTATATTTATACATTATATTTATAATATAATAATTATTTAAGACGTATTCGTAAATAGTTTTTAATAGAGAGAAAAAAAATATGGCTGCGTAATTCTTTTGTGTTAAGCAGTTTTATTTTTAAATTATTATATAATATTTATTAATAAAGTGTCTGGATAATTTGTTGAAACTGTATTTTATAATTCGTAACTTTAATAATTCAAACATATCAAGATATATTTATATAATTTGAAATATTATTATAGGAATTGAGGGAGAAGTACGAGCTGAGGGTTCAGGCGCTAGTGGCGGAGAACAATAGACTCAAGGAGTCCGTGCAAGGGGCTTCCGGATGAATTAAATTATTTATAAGAATGCTTTGTAATCATTGTGCCTTTTTTGTATAAATAAAATTATTATAATATTTATGGTTGTGATTTTTTTTTTTGGTTAATTTAACTGAAACGGTAGACGTGAGTTAGAGCGCTTCTTTAATTCTTTGGTCAATGGAGGCTTGAATTATTCTGAATCTAAAACTATTGTTGTGTTGTCAAATGTAAAATTACAAAAAGCGTTTTATTTTTAATAATAATTATGATAAAAGTGGTGGCAGTAGTGGATGAAAGATGTTCACGCGACGACGTTGACTCCAGGAATGCGAGTATTTCAATAGGTGACTCGAATTTTACTCTACTGGTTATTATTCAATAAAAAACTTAGAAAATTTGCTTTATAATTTCGTTGAAGGTTAATTATATTCTGATATAGATATTAGATTAAAATACGACCGACACCAGCACAGCCGGCACAAGCTGTCGCAAGCTGTCACAAGCTGACGCAAGCTGTCGCAAGCTATCACAAGCTGACGCAAGCTGTCGCAAGCTGACGCAAGCTGCCGCAAGCTGTCGGAAGCCAAATCTAAGACTCCACTTACCATTACGTCGCTTTAACATCGCCTTGTCACTATTACCCAGCACTCGAGTTCATTGAAATGGTTTTACTTCGATATATGGATATTAATATATGTAGTGTGTAAAATCAAAATACGATAAATTTTGTTACAATTATTTAACTATGAATTTTAGGTAAAAAAATAACTAAGCTACAACTATATTCACTTAATGTAATAATATTTTTTTGTAAATTTTAATTACTCTTGTTCCGTACTTCGTCCGTCGTCCTTTAGACTCTTGTTCCGTACCCTTTATATCATATAGCTATTATTTTGTTGTCTTAACAACAATATTATTTATAATACTGTTGACATATAGAATAAATACAGATCATATAAAACTATTGTCATTGCATTTTTTTTTAAATAATTATTACTCAGAACTATGTATCTAACAGGTCTGTGTATAAGCGAGGTTTCCATAAACATTAATTTAATGTTTAAATATAATTTTTTTTTCAATTTAGAATATATAATACTATCACTAATTAGATTTAAAAATCTATTTCAATATTTTATTACACCAACACAAAGAATAAAAATTACACAAACGGAAAAAAAAAGAAAAGTGTAATACAAATGTGTTGTAAAGGCAGCCTTACCTTACCTTACCACAGGTGATCTCTTCCATGCTGTAGTGGCATGCGCAAGCGATCCTGCAGCATCTCATATAGGTGGAGAGGGTTTCCGCTGGGTTTTAGTGGGTAGTGTCGGGTTCGATGAGTCCCACAGTACCATTCCTCTGTAGGACACAAGTGTCCTACTCGGGGATGGTCTGCGTAAAAGCACTTGCCAGCGAAAAAAAAAAAAAAAAAAAAAGGTGATCTCTTCCAGAAAAGAAAAGAATGACACTTGGATATAGGCCGGTCAACATCTGTCATTAATACACTTACATAAAATATAACATTATATATACATATTATCTACAATCTATATAAATAGTTACAAAAAATAATATATATAAATATATATATATATATATATATATATATATATATATATATATATATATATATATATATATATATATATATATACATATATATATATATATATATATATATATATATATATATATATATATATATATATATATATATAAATAATAGAAGTAGAGTCACAAGTTATCATAGTATACAATAAGTCATTGTTAAAAACAATGTTAATTAAAATAAGTAAAATTTATTATCATACTTTGTTATTTTATATTTCGAAAAATTGTATATTATACTTATGTATACTGTATTTTACTGTATTTATATACAGTACTGTTACTGTATTTATATACAGTATACAAATTTTCGAAATATAAAATAACAAAGTATGATAAAAAAATGAAGGGATCAGTTAACCGTAGTATAAATTTATAAAGATACTATCCGCCGTCCACCGGATTTATGACGCCGTAGAATATACTTTTCAAGTCAAGTGCGAGTCGGATTTGAGTACCAGGGTACTTCCCGTTGACCCAGAATTACGAAATTTGGCAAGAACTTATAAAAGAAAAACGAACGAAAATTTGAAATTTATCACAGAAAAAAAAAATTCATTAAAAACTCGTATGTATAGTTGATTTTGTGCACACGACAAATTTATGTTTTGTCAACGTTTACAACTTGTATTTACAGTTAACATGAATTTTAATCATGAAATTGGTACGGAACACTCAGTACTATTAGCGCGAGTGCACTTGGCTAATGACCTCGATCTAAACAAAAAAATCTCAAGAACTTGTAAAAATATGGTATGACGTCTTAGAATAATATTAAATTGTAATTTATAACATAACAAAAAAAGACTATATACCACACTCACTGGTAACAATCGACAACATAGCGCGGCGTTGAGCTACTCCACTCAAAACCACCAAATACGGAAAGTATGTGTATATTTTTTTTAAACTAACCGGATTTTCGCTTGCGTGGACGACGGGAAAGTTAGTTTTATCGTGTTCCCATAGAAATTTCCAGAAATAAACTCTTAATGCTCTTCTACGATGTCCAAGGCCTGTATATCTATATGTAAAATTGCAGCCTTACTCATGCATTGTCTGTAAGTTGGTCAGTAACAGGAAGTATTATATACATATATATATATATATATATATATATATATATATATATATATATATATATATATATATATATATATATATATATATATATATATATATATATATATATATATATATATATATATATATATATATATATATATATATATATATATATATATATATATATATTTATATTCATAATATGCATTATGCAAAAAAAAAATAACAAAAAACATCTTTAGATTCTTATATATAAGGCCATTGGTAACTATTATTTTTCATATGCACGTCGTGAGTGTTAGTGGATCGATTTAGTTCCGAGTACTTGAACACCACGTAATAACTAAGTACCAAAACGCAACAAGAATTTAAATAGATTTAAGTACTTCTAATATATTCAAGTACTTCTTCCTTCTGTTGACCTTGCTGTAACTATACGGGAAACAGCGAAGATTATATTTATAGTTTATTTAAATTTAAATATTTTACAATTATTTTGTAAGTCATTTTTCTTTTAAATTAAACAATTAAGTGGTATGACCGCTGTATACGAAAGCTGTGTAGGATTAAACTCCTCACGATATTAACTTCTTCCATGAAATAATAAGATTGTGACAATTACAGGCAAACAAAGAGCTTAAGCGAACACTGTAAAATTATTTAATATATTTTGTTAATTAGTAACGTTGACAAAATTATAAGCTACTTGGCATATTCTTTCTTTTAAATTTTTTCTGCAGTCGATTTTTTTTTTAATTTGACAGTTGCTTTTTTTTGGTTCTAAACAATGGAACCATTATAGGATTATTTTGTGCCAAGCGCACAGAATCCATTCATCCAATAATCTAAACGAGAATTGGAAATTTATAAGTCCACCACAGGAAAAAATATCATTATACACTAAAGTATATCTATAGTTCATACGTACAAAACCATTGCATACTCAAGTTTCTAGTACTTTCTGTTCACTTACAATCATGAAATTGTTACGGAACCGTCGGTACGCGAGCACAACTCGCACTTGATCGTTATTTTTAATTTTCTATAATAACTAAGACAGATAATAATTATTGTTTTCAGATAAATTTAAGATTTATTAAGACAGCAATTAAAGAAAATGGCTTCTTGTGGTATTCTATTGTTTTCGATTTGGTCCATATTGTCACCGGTGCCTATTTTTGGCGCAATTTCAACACAAGTGTATGACTCGTATACGGGTAGCGTAATGTCACAACAAGTGTACGAGGAACACGTGAAGCTCAATAGATCTTTGTAAGTGGTACTTATAAATTTAAATTTTTTTATTGAATTAAATTGTTTTAAATCGATTATATATATTTATAATATAGAGAATTTTATATTATGTAATTACAAAGTGTAGTATAAAAGAAAAAAAAATATACATTTTTAAGCTTATTATATTTCTACACATAGTAAGCTCCTCGCGGTAATTTCACATTATACAGCTGTTGATTTGGTTTTTTTTTAAATTTTCCATTTAATTTCGCTTGAAGAGAGAGAGAGAGAGAGAGAGAGAGAGAGAGAGAGAGGGAGAGAGAGAGAGAGAGAGAGAGAGAGAGAGAGAGAGAGCCTAGTAGACAATCCGTTCTACATATTCGATATGGAAGCGTGTCAGTTGACGGAAACCCCGAGTGATGATCAAACTATAATATTTAACTATTACATTTTTTAATTTCAATTACTTTTTTCTAAGTTATTTTAAAATAAAATTTTAGTTGGTGTGTCAATGAAATTAAACCTTGCGATCCGTTGGAAGGCAGACGTTTAGACGGCACTTGTAATAATTTAAGGCATCCTAGTCGAGGTGCACCACACACGCCCGCTCATACAGTCTTACCGCCGGTGTACGATAAAGGTAATTTATATTTTTTTTTATTTTCAGCATTTTTTTTAGCTTCAAGTTTTATCCCTAGCGGTGTAGCCAGAGAGAACAGAGCGCCAAACGCTGAGGTCCTTGCATACCTCTATCACCTCGTGAACTATCATTAACCTCTTCATAACCCTCCGGGGGTTCCTCACGCTTTTAACATGACCTTCCTCCAGTATGTTCGACATTGTGTTTTCGAAAGTCAACCGAGGTCTTCCCTTACGTCCTTTCAGCATTTTGAGGAATAATAAATAATGAAAAGCCATTGTTTTTATAGCATATAGCTTAATCTCGCACCTGTCAAGGAGATACTGCGTGTGTGGCGGAACTTAACTTATTACTCTTTTTTTTTACTAAGGTTTTTGTAAGGACTTTGTACGGACTTTAAATGCCTAAGTATTTATTTTGTTTCTGTTATACATTATTTTGTTGTATCATTGTGTAATAAACATATTTAATCATTTAATTGGAAATTGAAATTGAAATTGAATTGTTGGAAAAATTCGTATTATTAATTATAAAGTAAGAAGACGATTCACAACAATAGCAGTAGGCTATAATTATTGTAATGAGGACAGAATAACGTTATACTGAAAAATGATACGTATTTAAAATATAAAAATATCACGATACATATAAAAAAAATCTAAATTAGCGAAAACAGTTCCTGAAACGACTTTAAATTATTATATATCATGAACTGTTACTTAAACGTATGAAAAAAAACTTAATATTCCAATCATTTTTGGATACAAATTCTATAATTACCCATTTGACATTGTTCGTCGGCTTTTATTTTGACAATATGGCCTCTAGTACCTTTATACTGAGTACACTGTATACGTCATAGCCATTAGTCACATACATAATAACTACATCACGATAGTATGAAAATTAAGTCGTTGTAAAGAGATAATATTTGTTTTTTCTAGATTTCCAACTAAGGAAAGGCAGGAATGGCGAAGAGCTGCCTCTAGCCAGGAAGGTCCGTACCACCCTGCTGGCAGAGGGTCGCGTGCCGGACCCCTACTTCACGCACCTCGTCACCTACTTCTCCGTGTTCGTGTCTGCTGATGTGCTCTCTTTTCACGATACCAGTAAGTAAGCTTACTAACTTACATATACAATCGGCGTGTAATATATTAAATAATTTTAAGGTTGTCTATACTATAGTAAACATAGTAATAGAAAACAAATTTATATTTTTTATACTTTTCACCTAGGAAAGCCGAGAACAGAGAGTCTTGGCACTTTCTTTTTGGTTACTGCCTACTACAACTTACCTATAAGATTCTACTACCTGCTATAAGATTCAAAGACAACTTGTAGCAAATGGAAGAAGCTTGGCAAATGTTGCGAAATTCACGCAAAAAAAAGTAGCTAGTAAAACTGGTGACAAGTAGTACGTTGACGACGAAACTATTTTAAAAGACATCTCTTTCTTGTAATAATAATATTAGCTACATGCTCTATCCCGCACATGGCAGGGACACTGCGTTCCCCGCTTTCTGCCTTTTGAGGCATTGCGTGGTGAATGGCGGTACTCAACGCCACACTTTGCCTTGTTACTAGAGAGAAGTAAATGAAAATAATTCATTCTCCCCGAGTGGGAATCGAACCCACAAACCGTCGCGTTTACAGGCAGACGCTGTGTCTTTGCGCCATGACGGCCCTCAATGGTCCTCTTTTTTGATTTCCTTAAACACCTGTATACTGTATACTTTACAGTAAACTACATGTTCTGGACCAAACACTGTTGTGAAGAAAAAGGCAAAACGGACCCACAATGCGCTAGTATCGTAATACCGGAGGACGATCCAGTCCATCGCTTTACCGGAGAACGTTGTCTTACCTTGACGAAGCCTTGGACCTTTCAGTTTATAGGATGTGCGAAAAATAGTACCAGGCCGGAGAGAGTTAGTGTTTTAGTAAAATTATTTTAAGCATTTAGTAAATAAAAAGAAATAGTGTTTAGTGTCCAGTGAAACTTTTCGAGGGACCAGAGAAGGAAAAAAAAAAGAAAAAAGTTTATCTCCCGAGTGGGATTCGAACCCAATCACAACCAGACATTTTCCAACTGCGCCCATTATTGCGCGTCATTTATTTATATAACTTTTGCACCTGAAACAAAATCGAATGAATGATCTTTCTCTTTGTCGGCGCTTGCCTTGCAAGACCACACCATGTGTAGAGTTGAAACATCAAGAAGGACTCTACACTTATATTTTTTCATATTAAATCTCATATATATAATACACATCCAACTTATTTTATTTTGAGTAGTATAAAATTAAATACAAAGTACAAAAATATAATTTATAAAACAAATTTGGAGCGTTCGCATAAAAATCTAAAAATTCTTTTCTGCACAGATTACATCAGCAACACCGGTATTCGACTTGTCGCAAATATATGGCAACGACAATGATAAGTTAAAATCACAAATAAGATTGTTCAAAGGAGGTTTATTGAAGTATGAAGAGGAAGAAGGGAGGATATGGCCGCCGAGCTATGATATGAAAATGAGTAAAGTAGTATGTAGTGTAAACGTTGGGCCAAAGGAAACCAGATGCCATGATATCGGTAAATATATACAAGCATTTTATTCAGCATTTCATATGTAAATAGAAATTTCAGTTTTTTTGGAACGTTTAGATGTATGTTGATATTTGATGCTGTATACCAGATAAGGGCATAGTGATAATTTAAAGAGGTCTTTATCTCTTAGATATTTCTATCTGAGACCTTTGAAACCAAAATTTGTTGTTTATCTGCCAGACAAGGAACATATTTCCTATCTGGGACTTTATCAGAAAGTGGTGAAACCAACTCTTAATTATATAGTGGAAACAAACACCGCTTTTTTTTCTTTTTATTGAAATAAGAGGCAAAGTAACCGATCGAGTCATATAATTATAAGTTATTTTCGTTTTTCTTTGGACATCTACAACCCCAAAAATTGCGGATGTGTCCCAAGTCTTGGGGGTGAAAATTTCTATACATTTGAACTAAGTCACCTTAATGGTATAATAATTGGTTTACATGGGTGTGAAGGTAGACTTCGTTTTAAATTATGGAAATAATTATATTCTAATTCAACTTAACTTACATTGAAATACAAAAGATGACGACAGCAACAACGGTATATTGGGCACGAACTTGTTCACGATCTGGATATGGCGTCACCACAACCACTTGGCGAAAGAGCTCGCGCGCCTCAACCCGTGCTGGGGAGACGACCGGCTGTTCTATACAGCTAGGGATATCAATATCGCTGTTACTATGCAGATATTCTATTATGAACTTAACGCTTTGCTACTGGGTAAGTTATTTTTGTACGTAATATTTGAACTTCAAATTCAATGTAGTTTTTTTTATTTATCTATAAGCTGTTGATTTTTGATGATGGATTTAGTATAGTGTTTTAAAATTAAATAGGTGTGTAGGATTTGAGTTGACAATCATCGTGAACTCATATATTGAGTTCCATACAATCTTGCATTTATCCAAAAAGGTTCACCTATGAGGCCGACACTATTAAAAGACAATTCAATTCTGAATCATAAAACTATGTACTACGAGATATATACCAAACCACAAAATCATTACAAAATATATAAATAAAATTTACTTATAAATTCTAAAATAATAACTATTAGGTGAAGAAAATCTGTTCCAAGAAGGCGTTCTATCCCCATCACTTGGTCAAAGAGATTTATATGATGATAATCTGACGCCTGCACTTTCTATGGAATACAGTGTAGCATTACGTTGGATGCACACTATACAGGAGGGTACTGCCAAGTGAGTAGAAATGATTCATAGATTTTACATTTACCATAATTTACATTGAAGCTCACAAACAGTTTTCGGGATTAGATGACTATTTTTAAATATAATACTTTATATGCTTTATGCAATTTATTCAATTTTCAATTATAATATATTGTTTATTATTGGTTTGTTAGGAGTTAAAATTTTCTTTTCGTTCTTGGAACTTTTCCAGTCTTGCCATCTGAAATGTTGGTAATTCTCATTCAAGATAGTTATGTCTTCAACTTTGTCTTGAATTTGATATAATTGCACTCTACTTTCAAATAACAAACAAAAACGTATTAACTTATAACTAGATATGAAACATTAATAAAAAAATCACCGATAGAGCATGCATTTTAATATTTATCTGTTGCACAGAATGTACGACAGCGATGGAAATTACATTAAAAGTATACAAATAGCAGATATGACGCTAAGGACGGGGTATCTAGCGGTCGACAACAACTTAGATTATTTGACTCAAGGCGCTTTCAGACAGAGTATGGGGAAAATTGATAATACCATTGATCCTGATGTAAGTTCTGATAAGTGTTTGTGTATGTTTGAGTTTTTTAAATTTACTAAAGTCTGATAAGCTTTTTTGTTTTATTTTGTATAGAGTATGTAAAGGTGACATTCAACGTTTAGTTAATTGTAACTATCAGAAAAATGTGTTACAAAATATATATAAGTATAAATTAAAAAACTT
This sequence comes from Dione juno, assembly GCA_037127375.1. Classification (NCBI taxonomy): domain Eukaryota; kingdom Metazoa; phylum Arthropoda; class Insecta; order Lepidoptera; family Nymphalidae; genus Dione; species Dione juno. The sequence continues at coordinate 958,644 of JAXRJS010000016.1, read as the reverse complement.
AATAATATTATTTTGTTACTATTTTATATTTTTATTACACAATTAGATGGCACAGAAAGGTCTCGGTTCGATCCTCCGTGTATCAGACTTGGCTTCAAGCGATCTTTCCAAAAACCGTCTGTTCGGCTTCGCACCGTACGTCGCGTACAGGAAGGCTTGCTTCGGAGATGATATAAGATCGTTTGATGATTTGGATATAGCTATAGACCGTGAGGTGAGTGTTTTATACTATAATATATATAGTATTTTTTATGTGAATTTAGAAGTTTAATTGTAGAGTACTTTGAGTGTACATAGAGTTCTGTCGTCTTTTTTGTCGTATCATTTCTACTGTACAGTAACAGATTTTGTGACGGCATATCTAGTTTCATCTTTTCTAAAATCTGCCGCTTCGCTGCGCTGTATCGCCACTTGCGAGTAATCTAAACTAAAATTAAAACTAAACTGACTAAACTAAAGTATTACCATACCAAAATATATTAATTTCTATCTGTACCAGTGGATTTTGCGTAATTCATTCACAGGCACAAACAGGCACATAAAAATTCTCCGGATAGATGTCTTAACATCTATTTATCGATATATTAATAGAGCCAAATAATATCTTATAACTTTTCCTGTACAGCATTGAAATTTTTACCCTTTGGTTTTACCCTTTATAATTTTTACCCTTATGTGTACGAGTACAAGTGATTTTGTGAATGGTTTCGTAAATATAACTTTGTTTTTTGTAATTTGTAGAACATGAGATTGTTACTCTTGGTTATTTATAGGAGACAGATTTATTATACTGCTGAACTTTATAATGAACTTTTAAAGAGAAATAATTCTGTCATGAGAGATGGATTGTTGCCACTTTTAGTTAAACGCAGTTTTCTTATCTCGAATCAATCCCTGCAACTTGTCATTCCATCACCATGCATCGGTGAAGAAAACGGTGTTGGGCGGTCAAGTATTTACCATGAATGACTTTAGAGGTAGTCATGCTCATGTGACACCGTCTAACCAACAGATAATGTATCTGATTTGACTGGAGTTGAGTGAAGTGACGTGAGCTGAAGATCCAGGGTTACGGTCTCTATGCCCAGTACCACTCTCTCCGTCTCCTCTAGATAGCAGACCCTCCGAATATCTTCCACTCTATCCTATTTTATGCTATTCTGCGGCAGTCAGGCCTTCACTTGCTTGAGCCGTCTGAATATTAGTATAAATAATAATATCCAATATATTTCATATATATATATATATATATATATATATATATATATATATATATATATATATATATATATATATATATATATATATATATATATATATATATATATATATATATATATATATATATATATATATATATAACGTGTGATAAAATATACACTGTAAGTCTGTCTGTTTGTTTGTATGGTAATAGCTTAAATTCTGAGCATGCAGTTCCCGTAAAATAAATTAAGTGATAAAGTCAAGTTACTTTGACGAACGGATAGTCTTAACAGGTAGAGCGATACAACACGAAGGTAAAAAGTGTTATACAAAGTAAAGTCATTAAGTAAAGTCATTAAGTAAAGCAATAAATGAACGTCATAACATAACTCTTCACCCAAACGTTGTTAAAAATTAAAAACATGAATATATTATAAAGACCTTCATAAAAAAAATATTAAATCTACATTTTTAAAACAATTCGTTAACCTCTTTAGGTTTCACTTTAAAATATTATATAGAACAAGAACAATATACATATACATATATATATATATATATATATATATATATATATATATATATATATATATATATATATATATATATATATATATATATATATATATATATATATATATATATGTATGCTTACTAAATATTTTATTTAATAATAATTTAGTTTAAATTCTTGTCTGTTTGTACATGCACACATCTTTGGAATTATTTGAGTGAAACTTTTTTTTGTATAGCTATTTATTAAGCATGGGTAGGATTCATTGATTATGATGCCTGTCATAAGTGATAAAAAACCATGGTAAAGTTTCTGATTTCTTGACTTTTTTATCATCATAATTCACCAGAATTTTTCACGAGGTTTTTTTTAATTAATGTATGCAATCTAAATCTAATATGTATGCAATAAAGAATTAATAAATAAATAACTATTATTTATTTATTAATTCTTTATTGCATACATAAAACGTACGTACAAAAGGCTGGATCTATATATATATATATATATATATATATATATATATATATATATATATATATATATATATATATATATATATATATATATATATATATATATATATATATATATATATATATATATATATATATACCTATAACTTATAGTACCAATAATAAAATCGGGAAATTATTAAATTGTTTTAAATAAACGTAGATCTGCGTCATAACGCAGATATGCGTACTAAAGTGTATGTTAATTTGATATATTACATAATTATGTATAGCAAAAAATTTTACAATAATATTATAAACAAAATTATTTGAATTTTTGTATATAAAGATTCTGTTGATTGTTTCTTTTCATAGGTTATATATATATGCTGGATACGTGCATTGATCTAGTTACTATTAAATATTAAATTTTACGAATTACGTCTATTGTGCAGCGATACTGTAAGTGGCGATAGCTTATTATTTTTCATTAATCTATATTTTTTATCAATATCAAGTGATTTAAATTAATTTACATACTTTCAAAATTATTGGAAATCCAATGTTTATATATAGCAGAAGAAAATCTTAAGTAAAGCTTATAGAGTCAAAATTTAGTTGGAAAAGTATTCTGGCTGCGACGGTGAAACGTTTAGTTTACGGATTTTAATAACTTTAGTATTTCTCCAAATCAAAGTGAAGAACTAAGTAATAACACTTTAAAAATAAAAAATCAGAAACTCTATAGGAGAGCTCTTCAAATTTCTGAATTGTTAGACACGATGAATACTGAATTATATTAATTTTCTCCCTTTGGGCGAAGCGCGGCGTAGAGTTTCAGTAAAACGCGAAATTGGACGGAGAGTGGAAAACGGCGTGTCTTAACACTAGATTCCATCTATCTACTAATAAATAGAAAAAGAATAATAATAGATAACTATTATTTTCAGGTAGACAAAATATAAAAAAATCTTTTTTAATTTTAAATATATACATAAGCATGCATTTTCGTGCTATACGCTATTGCAACACGAGTACATTATGATTCTTTTACCGGTAATATAATGCCGCAACAGGTATACGAGGAACATGTGAAGCTAAATAGAACATTGTAAGTACAAGTTTTACTATGTTTTACTCTTTTTTATTTTTTTTTATTACGCTGGGAAATGCGTTTATGCAGATGTACTGTGGGACTACTACTGTGTGACTGTGGTAAGTCCGATCCTACCCACTAAAACCCAGCGGAAACCCTCTCCATCTATATAAGACGTCGCAGGATCGCTTGCGCATGCAACTACGACGCCTCGATGGAAGGCCCGCCTATCGCAGGCCACCGTCACTTTTAGGGTTCTCTAGGGCACCCACAGCCTTGATGACTTGCAGAAGGGCCAGAATGCTCCTCCTACAGACGTTCCTTTAAGGTTGGAGTAGCGCATAACGCATTCTCCTGCTTCCTGGTCTACGGCGGCGAAATGGGTCTGCATTTATGCTGGATTCGCGCACTCGCTCCGCGGTCTCTTTTAGTGAGATGACTGCCTCACAGAAAGAGACCATTGCAGACCAGTTCCCCTTACTATCCAGCATGGCCCACTATGTTTTACTCCAATTTGTCTAGTCGCTTGTCTTATTGGAGGAAGACTATTGTAGTCAGAGAGCCTAGCCCTGGCACCGTCCCCCCTCTTTCCAACACCCGTGGGGTGTCGGAAAAGAAGCAATCAAACAATTTTTAGTCCTTCAGAAGCTAGAACTCATAAAAATATGACAGCCAGGAAACTGTCAATGGAGCTTGTTGAAGAAGGCTCATCTAAATAATAGACATAAAGTGCTATCTCAATTTTTTATACTTGGTTGGGGGACATTAATGAGAAACAGTATGAAATCTCTTTAGGCATTTCGCCTTCCAGACTGGATAATTTCGTCAATACTAGAAGTCTAAAGACTGGTATTTCCATGGGAAAGAAATAACCTAAATATCATAATTTTAATGTGAACTACTGCAATTGGACTAGAGTAAATTTGTACGCGGTAGAAATAGAAGTAAGAGATATAACGGCAAAATTATATTTGATGTTTTTAGCTTTACACTTTTTTTTATATACCTTTTACCTAAATTATTTGAAAATAAAATTTCAGTTGGTGTGTCAATGAGATTGAGCCTTGCGATCCGTTGGAAGGCAGACGTATAGACGGCACTTGTAATAATTTAAGGCATCCCAGTCGAGGTGCACCACACACGCCCGCTCATACAGTCTTACCGCCGGTGTACGATAAGGGTAATTTAATACTTTATTACATCAACACTGATATAAAAAGTACAAAAGCGACAATAAAAATATATAAAATTTTAGTTTAAAAGCGGCCTTATCACCACAAGTGATCTCTTCCAAGATTTATGGTCATATAAACCTAATAACAAAGAAAATAAATCTACCAAAATGAAAAAAAACCATACCCAATAGTTAAGTTTTTATTTATATATACTTTTTGTTCAGGAGGTTTTTATCGGTCTGTGTATGTGTGTATGTAATTTGATGATTGTTACGTCAATCGATTCGTCTTAGTCTTGCGATTTACTCGAGCTTCTTTTTACATATAACTTACACGTAGTAAATAACAAGCTTTTAGATACGTTATCATTATATTTAATATCCATATTCAAAAATAATATTACATAGTTATGTTTTCGTTTTTCTTTTTAAATCACTTCATGTAAAATGCTTGAATAACTTAAACGTAAATTATCCAGATTCCACTTGATTTGGTATATTTGTATATGTTTATGTTGTATTTGTATATGTTGCTCCAAAACCTCTTCTGTTATGAGACTGATCGAAATCGGTTCAACTGTTTCGTACACTAGTCCTGACAAACGGACAAAAAATTTTTTATATACTATTTGACTGTACGAATACGAATGGTATTGGCTAAATGAAATTATTATATGGGGATTAAAAAAATATTTTAAATAAATATGAAGGGTAATATTATGCCTTATGGAAAAATCTTAAAAATCTTACTTAATTTAACTTACTATACTGAGTGGACGATAAGGTATAGATTATTAATTTAAAATAAAATATACAATTTACAAAATAATAACATAATATTAATAAATATGTATTGTATAAATACGTAACGAAAGTTTTGTTCAAAACCAAAATATGCCTATAAACCTAGATTGAACTTCCCTTCTAACGCAATAGTTTCTATCTAAACAAGCTTTCAGGGTTCCCAAGTAAAAACTTTCAAAGCTTATCAACTTCTAAGTTCATTCACTAGTTTAGAACGCTTGGATTGTATAAATGAATTCTTTTGTCTTTGAAAAAAAGAACGCCTAAGTTTTATATTTGGTAATTGATATAGCCGTTTGCAATATATATATATATATATATATATATATATATATATATATATATATATATATATATATATATATATATATATATAAATATATATATATATATATATATATATATATATATATATATATATATATATATATATATATATATATATATAATATATATATATATATATATATATATATATATATATATATATATATATATATATATATATATATATATATATATATATATATGATACGTTACTATTTTTTTCACTATTTCTTACACCTATTTATAAATTTCATGATGCTGGGTGGCGGAACCAAAAGTCACATAATATTTAACTTGACTAGGATAAACTCCTATATTACAAATACGTGGATGTAACTATAATACTGAATACAAATTACTATAGTTACCATGAGGAGATATTTATCCTTTCCCAGATTTCCAACTGAGGAAGGGTAAAAACGGTGAAGAGCTACCCCTAGCTAGGAAGGTTCGTACCACCCTGCTGTCAGAGGGTCGCATGCCAGACACCTACTTCACACACCTTATCACCTACTTCTCCGTGTTCGTGTCTGCTGATGTGCATTCTTTTCATGATACCAGTAAGTATACGTAGCAAAAGAAAAGCTATGCGTAATTTAAATCAGGGTTTGTTTTCTTTAATATGTGTTTTTTTTTTATTTTATATCTATAGTTAACTACTTATACTGGACGTACAGACGACAGTGTGTCACTGTTGTGAAGAAAAAGGAAAGACAGACCTCCAATGCACAAGAATCGTAGTACCGGAGGACGACCCAGTGCATCGTTTTAGTGGAGTACGTTGTCTTAACCTGACGAAGCCTTGGACTTTTCAGCTTAAAGGATGTGTGAAGAACGACACTAGGCCTGACAGAGTAAGTTTTTTTTTAAATATAACATCATCATCATCATCATCCTGAAGCTACTACGTATTAGTTAAAAAAGTTTATAAATTCTCTACTTTTAGTTTGGTTTGTTGGTTGATTGAATGTTTCCATGAATCGGTCAAACTAATATCACAGCGTTTACAGTCAGAACTCTTCTAACTGTTCGATATAGCATTCTTATCAATTTTTATTTATAAAATAAAATCTAGAATATTGCTGGAACTAATTAAACTTTGTAAACATGCAAACATTTTGTTTAAACTAGTAGTAATGTAGCTCTTAAATTCTACTAATCTATTAATACTCCTAATAAGATTTTTAATTGTTAATATTCTAAACAGATTGTTACAGCCACCCCATTATTCGATCTGTCGCATATTTATAGCAGTGACAGTGAAAAGTTAAAAACAAAAGTAAGATTGTTTAAAGATGGCTTATTAAAGTATGAAGTGCTAGAAGGGAGGATATGGCCACCGAGTCATGATTTAAGTACTAGTAAGAAAATTTGTCATGAAAACGTTGGGCCAAAGGAAACCAGATGCCATGACATGGGTAAATATAGTTTTTTACATATGCATAATGCCTATGCCTACCTTTTTGATATTTCAGCTAATTTTGAAGCTTTATTTTGTAGTAGGAGCCAAGACAGTAATCTGTCTAATTATACCTTTTGTTTCTTCACGTTTTCTCCCTTTTCCCTCCTTTTCTAATAATTATATTAAGATATTAATAATATAAATAATTAAGATATTAATAATTAAGATATTAATAATTAAGATATTAATAATTAAGATATTAATAATTAAGATATTAATAATTAAGATATTTATAATTAAGATATTAATAATTAAGATAATTAACTGTAGGTCGCGTGTAAGCTCTCCCACTAAAAGATTCCCTCAACTTATCTTTACTTACTTCCATACAAAAACAAAAGGTGACACCAGCAGCAATGGTATATTGGGAGGCAACTTGTTCATGATCTGGATGTGGCGTCACCACAACCGCGTGGCGAGAGAGCTCGCGCTCCTCAACCCGTGCTGGGGAGACGACCGGCTGTTCTATACAGCTAGGGATATCAATATCGCTGTTACTATGCAGATATTCTATTATGAACTTAACGCTTTGCTGCTGGGTAAGTTATTATTTATTAGTGTAAAATATTTATTATATGTTTTTGGTTTTCAAAATTAATTTGCTTCAAAAATCTAATAATGTTAAGTAATATACATATATATTCCCGATATATCTCGTATTTAAAGCCAAAATATGTATGAAGGTCTTAGAGTCTGGTATTATTTAAATAGATTTCTTGAATTTAGCCTAATTAGCCAACAACATTATTAAAAAAAAAGAATTAAATGTTATAATAAATAACTTCTAGGAGAAGAAAATTTAAAAGAAGAAGGCGTATTGTCTCCTTCGCTTGGTCACAGGGATTTATATGATGAGAATCTGACGCCTGCACTTTCTATGGAATACAGTATAGTGTTACGTTGGATGCACACTATACAGGAGGGTAAGGCGAAGTGAGTAGAAATAATAGTTATATATTTTTTTTAAATTTATTTTAAGAATAATTTAAATCTGATTAATAAAAAAATCACTTGAACAAATCGAACTAACTCTAGTGTAGTATATCATATACGAGTATACATTAATATTTTATAAGGACAATACATTATTAAGTTCAATAAAATTACAATTTATGTAATTAAAATGTAAATATTATTAAATTTTAAATCTGGTTTTCACGTCTATTGACACACCGACACTTGTTTATTTAATATTCAAATATATTACGGACTGTCCAAGATCATGAAAAAATATAAATACTAAAAATAATTGAAATTACCATTGTGAAAAAGATCTCCTTTTAAGTTTTTGAAGCAACCAACGATGCCATAAATGAATATGATAAAAATTACAGGGCCTACACGAAATCCTTGGGGAACCCCGGATATAATGGGAACATTTTGAGATTAGGATTAAGAAGATATTGATTTATACCATTTTATGGAGTAAACGATGAGATATTCGATCAAAGGCTTTACAAAAGTGTAGTTGCGTCCACTTGACAACGACGGTCGACACGGTCTATTATTGTGTTAGTAAATATAGTAAGATTAGTTATAATCGAGCTAACGTTTATGAATTCTCGTTTTCAAATTGGCTGATAGTTTGAAAGTAATTTTTTTTCTTCGGTTTTAAATATAGGGACTGTTTTGGCTTTGGTGATTTTCCATAAAGATGGAAAACATCCGATCTGCTAGGACTTGTTATGTATAAGTGATAAGGGAGAGGAAGGGATACAGTAAGATTGGAAGAGCAGAAATAAATACAAATAAGAGGAATATTGCCAGGCCTTTTGTAGTATACAAATACATATATATTAACAATAAGTTCATATTTCCACAGAATGTACGACAGCGACGGAAAGTATGAAAGTAGTAGACTTGACGCTAAGGACGGGGTATCTAGCGGTCGACAACAACTTAGATTATTTGACTCAAGGCGCTTTTAGACAGAGTATGGGGAAAATTGATAATACCATTGATCCTGATGTAAGTTGTGTTAGATGTTTTTTTCTATGGATTATTATACACGGAGAAAATAATTTATATTTCATGTAAATGTGTTCATTCTTCTGTTATGTATATAACATATGATTTAATTAATGAATGGTGTAGATATTCCTTCGTAATGGTCAAAATTTTATGGTTTCAACGTGTGAACTTGAGCTGCAAGGAGGGAATTTTTATTTTTAAAAAGTCTAAAAATAAAAAAAAAAGCAGGGAATGGAGTGTTTCAACACTATGCTATATGTCTACCCTGCATTAAGTAAAAAAAATCAATTACTTATTATATAATTATTATAATTTAAAGTTTTAATACACAATTAGATAGCAGAAACAGGATTTCCACTTCTCCGAATATCAGACTTGGCTTCAAGTGATCTTTCCAAAAATCGTCTGTTCGTTTTCGCACCATACATCACGTACAGGAAAGCGTGTTTCGGAGATGATATAAGAACATTTGATGATTTGGAAATTGCTATAGAACGTGAGGTGAGTGTTTTATTATAAAATATATATAATGTTTTTTATGAATATGTAAAGATAAATCGATTCTCTTTTAATTTGTTATAAATTAACCATATATATTATAATTCATACTTTCCATGGGTTCTTTAAGAGGGTTAGTGGGTGCTTATGAGTCATTTTCAACTTTTAATCGTTTTATTTCTAGTGGAGAGGATAGTTACTGTCTTGTCATATTCCCATCATGAGGCTTCATTATCTAATTCCTGGCATCATAGGCTTCTCGTTCGTAAATCCGCCGGCTCTGAACGATTTGCCTTTTGCATTAGTTGAATGCCTGTCTAAAGAAATTGTCGAATTACCTCGTGCAGAATTATCTCCATCTTCTCTATCCTTGCGGGTGAAGAACCTTTTCCCTCTATTTTGTTTTAATTTTTGAGCAACAGAAGACAATATATAGGTCAATTTAATGTCTTTTCATTGTGACCTTAGTTTTTGTAGTAATTCTATTTTCATGAGCAGCTTAATATATTTTAGAATAACTTGATACAGTTTTTGTAAATTAGTATTGTCATTTAACTCCTTCCTAGAGTTCTATTTGAGTTTAGTTCTCCTTTAAAAATAGTATAGAGAGGAAACTATTTAGTATTCCATGGAATGACTGTGCGGGCTTAGTGAGAGGAGGTCAGAACAATGCTCGGAAATTGCAACCCAAGTGTGGGCTTATATTTTTCTACTAATCCAAGTTTTTTAAATATTTCTCTAGTGTGGTGGATTTGAGACTTCGAAGTCTTTATGACAGGTGGTGCATAATTTCTTATCACTTCCTCTTTTGAAACTCACACTAACGTATATCTCAGTGTTGAATCTCTCTCTCTCTCTCTCTCTCTCTTTACCTAACCAATTTTACATAATAAATTGTTTTACATTTTATATTGAAGTTTGGTGTAACTTTGTCACTACAGAAAATCGACCTCCTCAAAGAGTTATACAGTTCAGTCGAGGACATAGATCTCCTCGCGGGAGTGTGGACGGAGCGCGCGATGCGTGGAGCGCGCGTTCCCGCTACTTTCTACTGCCTCGTGGCGGAACAGCTCCGCCGCACTGCCGCCAGTGACCGCCATTGGTACGAGGCCAGGGACCGTCCCGGTGCCTTCACAATACGTACGTATCTAGTGTAGCCTAGTGTACTTTACTGTACCCTACTGTATACTAACGTATATTGTACTTGCAGATCAGCTGCTGGAGATCAGGAAGGCTACGATGGCGCGGCTGTTGTGTGATGTCGGCGATAGTGTTACTAGCATACAGCCTAGTGCCTTTCTTGTACCAGGACCAGGGTATATATGAAACCTTCATCATATATTCCTTCATACTTTCCTTAAATTTACATTGGTATTGTTTTCATAAACATGATACTTTAAGTTTTGAATTTTAGGCTTGTTGTTTGAATTTAAATTAAATTTGTTAAAATTCAAATGATTATTTCGTCGTGTATAATTAACTATTATTATTAAATATATTTTAAAAAGTATCTAAATGTTTTCTTATATTTATTTCAGAAATGAAATTCGCAGTTGTGACGGAATTGCAAGTATAGATCTGAGAGCTTGGAAAGATCCACAGTGCGAGATCCGCAATAACGTGCTGTATAATGTATTATAAGGGATTAATTAATAAATAAGCATAAACTTCAATTATTTTCTATTATTTACTAGTGTTTCTGAAAATAGATTTATATCATTTTAATAACTAGCAAAATAATCGTCATCAAAATTCGTCATCACAAAATCGATTTCGAAATCGAATGAAAATAAAAATTAATAACAATGGAAAAAAGTTACTACTTAAATTAACTTAAGAAAAAATTGTAATCGTGTAAGTCTATAGGTGCTGTAAAGATCTAATTGAAATTTGATAGAATGGCTTTCGTCTTGGTATAGAATTTGGGTTATTTGTCTAATATATATGTATACCCATGAATATGTTTATAATTAATAAAAAGTTCTAATAAGATAATCTTTACCTCTAAGTACTACTACTAAGTACTACAGTACTACTACTACCTGCTACCTGCTCTAGTACCTGCAGTAGTGAACCCTACGCCGGTTCTGTTCCTGTTCTTTCTCCAACTAGTGAAGGTAATTCAACTCCTCATCCCTTATCCTGTCATCTGTAGCGCTTCTGATTGACCAATGACAAGCTCCAATGACAGCTCATTGGATATTCTGTGTCTAAGTAATTATGTGGAAGATAAATCATAAATATAAAAAAAAGCTCATTGAATTTAAAATTTTTTGATTAAATTTCTGAATGAGTAAGCACTCCCAGAAAAAAACGATAAAGCTAAAATTCTCTTTTTACTGTTTAATTACAACTGACATAAGTGGTCACGTTGACCTTGTGATCCTGAAGACGACCTCAAGGACAAGTGCTATGCCCAAGCCCTGGAGGGACGAAACTAATAAAGTGGACTCTTGACTAATCGCACTATGAATTAGTAACGGCTATTCGTAGTCCAGAAGGATGTTGGATAAAATACAAAGAACTTGTTGCGTTATTAATAACTTAATAGAATGAGAAAGAGGAAACGACATTTTTATTTTTTAATAAAATCCAAGCGTTTATTGAAACTTTTATATACGTCCTAATATAGGTTATAGTTATTTAATTTTTTTTATATATAAATGCGCACAGCAGGCGTGTATGCTTTAAAATTATAAAAAAATATTTAATAAAAAATTACCGTAAACAGATCAAAACAGTACAAATTAATTTGTATATTAAATATAATTAAATGAAATATTTTCTTCATCAAGCCCCTAGTCTATATCTAGTTTTGTATTAGAAGATAGGGCAGTTCCGAGTTAGTAATTAGTTTACTCAACAACCCCAAGCGATTCCAAGTTAATTCGGTAGGTTTCGACAAATCGCTTCGGAAGACCTTGTCTATTGATATATCCACGATATGGGACCTTTTCAATATTGTTGTATAATTGCTTATGTAGTTCAAGGTTCTCGTTAATAACTATGGGATAAACGAATAAACAAACTATCTCACAATATTTTTCTGGTATTGTATTTTTTTTATTTCACGCTATATCCCGCATATACTGTAGTATCCCGCATATAGCCCCTGAGTAGAGTTTGAACCTAGTACCGTCGCGTTCAAAGTAAATAAAATAAATAATGATATTTTTATATTAAAGCTAGCATTAGCGGGTATATTATACTGTTATTTGAAGTTATAAGAACGTTTCATTAAAATTTCATTTCACTGAACCCCTAAGTGCTAAGCTTAAAGGTTGTCACTTTGGATATTTACATATAATTTTTGTGCCATATTTACGTTTTTTAACTCGTTGTTTATGTAAATAGCGTTACAAGATGCGATATTGGGTTCCATTTTACTTTTTTATTACGTACATCACTAGCACAAGCACTTATTCCATCTGCAGCTAGTCAAAGTCGGTGAACATCAACTAGATTTACGTTTTTAAGCTCGACGTTTGTTCGAAACCACCCTGGAAAGGACTTCTTTCTGGTTAGACAAAGAGCGGTGCTCATTTTCACCACCTTCTATGTTTCGAATTTTGGAGGAGAACTATAGCTACCTACCTTTTAACTTTTTTTAAATTTGGTTCTGTCCACTCGCCTTACTATATGCGCGAATACGTTTTTAATTATTTTAACAGATATGTCTAAAGCTATAAGCTATTTACATAAATATAAAAGCTTTTATGTTATTATCGCACTGCTGTTTCACACTTTTAATTAAAAAACACATACAAAGTAAACAAGGCAACCATGAATTATTCATTATTTCTAGGTAAGCAACTTATTACAAACTAAGTTTAATTATATGTATAACGTATAGAGTACTAACTTAATTAAGTAAAACTAAAGTTAAACTTCGTTGTCAGAGAAACCTTATTTCATACATACATACATAGCTTTACGTTTCATCCAAACGCTACATGCTCACTGGGAGGACCTCATGCGTTTCACGTGACCTTCCTCCAGCATCTTCCCTCTACCTCTCTTACCACTCTTGGACTCGTGGAGTACAGAGTACAAAATTTAGACCACCGTAGCACAGGAAGGAGGAATGATTATATTGAAATTATTTTAATTTTATCGACCTTTCTAAGACAAAGTGTGGAATTGAGTCCAGTCACTCAGAAAGCAATGTCTTGATTTTGGATAGCAAGCGGAGAATGGAGTGTTTAGACACTATGTTTCCTCTGTCCTCCGTGCCATACTCGGGTATATAGTATGAACTAATAAATAAATTATTCTAACGAATTGAAATCTAACCAACCCTATATAGGATCTCTTTACTGAAGTAATTCAGTGAAATTGGCTGTCTCTGACACAGACGTGTCTCCCGTTGATAGGAACTTTGTTCTTTTTTTGTACGTCACGTTGTGTTTTAATCGTTTTTCTCATAAAAAAATACAGAACTTGTGAGCTCCTAAGCTTACAAGTTCTTTCTTTGGGATTCGATGTATTACTATGATGGAATTTATTTTATAATTTTTTATTCAATATTTTTTTTTTTCAAAATTATTAATTTATACTCGTTGAATACACGTCTATGATCGTAACTTACGCAGCGGGAAACAATGGATGTTTGAAATGGACATCATGCATATCACATTTAACTAATGCGAGCAACAAGTACTTTGGTGAATTGTTTGAAGTTGAAAACATGAAGCATGCAACACAATTCTTATTTTGAATAAAATTATTATAATAAAATATTGCTAATTATGAAATATTTATATGTTAATTTACGTTATAACAAAGATATAGGTAGCGGAACCCAATGACGACCAAACGAACCAAACAGTAAAAAAAAACGATAATTAATTCATACTTTTAGGAAAACATAAAACCGTCGTAGCGCAGAAGCACAACGTCTGCCTCTAAATGTGACGGTTTGTGGGTTCGATTCCCACTCGGGGACGAAGAAAATTATTAATTATCTTTGCTCTGGTAACAAGGCAAAGCGCGGCGTTGAGTTCCACCACTCAACACGCAATGCCTTAAAAGGCGGATAGCGGGGAACGGAGTGTCTTAACACTAGGTTCCTACGGTGCCCTTTGCCTATCCTGCCATGTGCGGGATACAGATTAAAGCTAAAATAATAATAAAAATTTTAACGTAGCAGAAATTAATTTTTGTTAATTCTATATGTTTTTACCAATTTTTTTTTCCTTAGTGATAAATGTACTATTTATCACTATTTATCACTAAAAAAAATTTAAAAGTATAAGTAAACTTTAAAAGTATTAAAAGCGACCATACACTTAAATTGTTAAAGAAAACATCGTTAAAAGTAGTTTTCAAATCCACAGTCACTGTATCCAGTTTGGCAAACATCAATTGCACAATAGTAGCTTTTAAGCTCACTCGCAATACATATGGTTCAACATAACTAGTTGGAAGCAGTACGAGGCAAAGCAAATAAATGCTAGTAAAAACAAATAAAACAATATAAAAATTGAAAAAATATGTGTAAAATTGTACCTGAGCGGTTTATTCTCAAAACGTAAACAAGCACAGGTAACACAACAGGTAGGTAGGTTACATATGAATGTATTGAGTTGCAGTATACCCCGCGGTATGTACTCGTATATTCTAAACATTGACTTAATGGACGGGTGCTCGCTAACTATTACACTCTAGTGAGAAATACGTATTTTTATAGATCAGGATATGGATGTGGCGCAGAGGCACAGCGTCCGCATGTAAGCACGACGGTTTGTAGGTTCGATTCCCACTCGGTTAGAATGAAATATTTTCATTTTCTTCGCTCTGGCAACAAGACAAAGCTGTTGAATTCCACCATTTAATATGCAATGCCTCGAAAGGCGGAAAGCGGGTAACGAAGTAATTTAACACTAGATTCACTAGATTCCATCTGGTCATATTATGCTGTATAAGAAAAATAGTATTTTGCTACATCAACATACGCGAGTCGGGGTCCCGCAGGGGATGCCCTTATCGCCGACGATCCCTCTCAAACAGCTACTAACAATACTACTAACAATAGTAGTACTTACAATTACTAGTACTCAGGGGCAGAGTACCGTTTTCCCTCTCCAGCCAGTATCGCTGTTTAGGCCAGTAGAGCTAACGGCATTCACAAAAGAATAAAACTTTCACACAGCTAGATGTTCTCAAGTTTCTGTCAACAGAGCTCACCGCCGTGCCAGAACGGGTAGAGTGGTTATTAGTTACGCTTTATGAAACAAATATGACTAAATGGCGGCGCCCTGAGCTGTTCCCAGAGCATATGAATTGAAATTAGAAAGCCTACTGTCACATAGACAGGTGACAAGGGTATTATCAATTATTTTTTTAGTCTTATGCCTCTCTTTACAGTTCAAATTGCTACTGTGCTATAGAATAATTTTATATTTCCTTGTAATATGCTATTTTAAAAATATTAAATGACTTTATATGTATGAATTTATAAACAGTTTCTTGGAACGCTTTAGGGTATTAGGGTATGCTCGTAAAACGTTCACCACCGTCGCGTATAAGACGCCCCACCGTTACCTTTCAGATCTCCAGCAGCTGCAAGCTTACGTGTTCGATAGGATGCAGTACGCTACAAGGGGGTACAGGCGGTACGATAGGGCTTGTACTGTCTATCATATAGCAGGTGGCGGTCACATGCGCGTTAAAGTTTATTTGCGTGGGCTATAAAACGTAAAATCCCATTGTTTCCCGTTCTCGAATTTCTGGAAATCCTCTCTAAGCTTGCTTCTGCTTCCCATACACCCCAAGGTCTTTATAAAATTTAGTAAAAGTCATGTTTTTATGCACTAATTAACGTAAGAGAGTTTCGCGACGATCAAAATTCAAATTCCCTTTTGGGGGAATCAATTTATGATTATTTTCCCTCCCACAAGACGTGGCGTTGAGAGGCCACTCTAACGATAATATCTCGAGAAAATTTGGCGCAGTGTCTTAACTCTATGTTCCCTCTGTCTTTTTTTTTTTTTAAATGACGACCACCATATCATACAAAGTTAAGTTTTCTTTAAAAATGGATAGCGCGGCGATGAGTTCTACTACTCAATAATATTGGGATGAGAGTTGGGAATGGAGTGTTGTAGAACTAGGTTTCCTGTGTCCACAAGAAAAAAACCAATATTTATTAAAATTATTTAGTAAGTATTTATTATTGGTCGCTTGTTTTTTTTCTTGCCTTAAATATATATATATATATATATATATATATATATATATATATATATATATATATATATATATATATATATATACATATAGCTTGCAAGTCTTAGACGCCGCTCTGAGCTCCACGCCCTACAACACGACGTGTACATGTATGTACATGGAATCAAAGGTCAATTTATCTCGTTAAGTTTAAAATATAAGTACTTGCTGTCGGTTTTTCACTTTCTGACTTATTTACTATTTATATAAATATAGATGTTTTTTACATATTTACATATAGCATTAATGGCGCTGGATCGGCTCACTTCCAAGTTTCTTCGAGTTTCTTTGAGTTTCTCCAAATTTCTCCTGAGAAACCTAGTTTAATTAATCCAGAAATGGAACTAAATGGAACTCTGCCATGGATGAATGGATAAAAGAGAAACAAGACGTTCCCATACAAGTGCTTTTTCAATGATTTCCACACAATTTACTTACAGACAGCCCGCATTAGATATTCAATCTCGTTAGTATGATAAATAAATAATACCGCACATTTCACTGTGAGCGGCGACGCACGCGCGTGGTTAACAGCTTATCTCACGTACGCTTCGCGCTTCGTTACCTTGTATGATCGGTAAAAAGGGATAATTTTTTTACCATTTTTTTATATATTTTACTAGAATATGTGGCGTAGCAGCATATGGTTTGACTGTGATTGCAACTGGTTCGATTCCCACACGGGGGAATGAATCATATTTGTTTCTTTGCTTTGGTAATAAGACAAAGAGTAATGTCTCTAATTGGAGACGCTCTTAACACTCTGCTATATGCAAGTTACAGCGTGAAGAAAAAAAATTGTATAAATATATAATTTAATATCATCCGTAAGTCGAATTTGTTGAATATATTTGTATTAAGTTTCAAAATAAACTCATATGACTGTCTGTCTTTCCATTACGTATAGAAAATTTTATCATAAGTTCCTACTAATTGGGCAAAAAGTCGAGGGTAACATGTACTTATCTTATACACTCTTTGCCTACTTTGTGATATGCGTAAAAAAAAAAAAGAAACGTCTTAAAAAAGAGAATAAATATTTGAGGCTAAAGCGTATCTATATTAATTTCAGCCTTAACGTTTAGTATAAAGCCGGTCTCGCTTGAATGTGACATCCCTTTTAGGATTAAATTTTTCGTACTTTTTAGACAATTAATTTTGCAAAGGATAAAATGTATGAGGCCGTTGAGACCTTGGTTTTCTTACTTCGACGGATATTCTTAATGTAGATTAGAGATAAATTTAATAGCTTAGCGATAACGGTTGAATTTAAGATTCAAATTTTCTTTCATTTAAGCTGTTTCTTTCAAATAGGAAACGTAATCATTTTACTATTCCGATTATTACTTGGCATGTACAGAGAACTGGAGCATGTAGAGGTAAATCTCTCTTCTTTGAAATTTCAAACTAAAAAACTGAGATTGGCGCAATTTAATGCCGCCCCAGACAAGTATCAGATCAAGAATAAAAACCAATTGTAATTTTAGCACGTAAATCTTAGACTGCTAAGTTTCCTTAAGTTAAGGTCTCCCATAGAGAATTATTGCTTAGATATTCTGCCTAACTTCGAGCCATATAACTTTATCGTGTTAGGAACAAATTCATAGCTAATATATAATGGTCTTCAGTCAGGCACAGTAATTGCGTTCTTTACAGTGTATATATATATATATATATATATATATATATATATATATATATATATATATATATATATATATATATATATATATATATATATATATATATATATATATATATATATATATATGTATATATATATCGTATGTGTAGTGTATAATCGCAGACATGTACTTTATACTTTAAATAATCAACGTTAAGTTTTAATGATTTGGATGTTATAAAAAACCCTTTTCGTCTTTACTTTTTCAGCAGTTACATTATAGTTCATTTTGTAATCTTACGAGCAAATTATTTAGATTTTTTTTCTTTTTTAGCTTCACGCTGTATCTCGCACATAGCAGAGTAGGCAGAGGGAGCCGTAGGCGGAGTACGGCAACCGTACGAAGGAACCTAGTGTGAAGACACTCCGTTCTCCACTTCCACTCACTCAACGCCACGCTTAGTCTTGTTACCAGAGCTATGAAAATAAATTTAATTGATACTCCCCAAACGGGTGCCGAACCCACAACTCATCTCCAGTCAGACGCTGTACCAACAAATTAATTTGTGAAAAAAATACAGCTATCTTATTATAGCATAAAAACAAAGATTTCAGAGTTTCCTTATTACTGAACATTTTGTCAAATTACTCGTACATTGTAGGAACAGCGAAAAAAATATATTTGCTGAAACAATATGTCGAGTCGTGTAGTTAGATGGAAAATTACACGGCCCTCCAGGATTGCTGACTTCTATATTGGCTTTAGGGGTCCTTCGGCTTGTGGTTCCAAATCTTATATGATAACTATTAATAATGTAAAGGAAATTATTTATTGTGTGAACATACCCTTAAATGTATATAGCCTATCCTTTGAAAAATATTTTTTATAATTAATATGTAGGCTATATATATCAAATTTAAGGTTTCATGCTGCGTAACTTTGACTATGCGTTGGCTGTCAGCCGCTTAGCAAAATAAAGGTTTTATAAACTTTAAAGTTGTGTGTTTTATAATATATGTAGTGTATGTGTATATATTTTATGTATTTAAATTGTTTTTTTGATTACGTTTATATATATAATTCAATAAAATTAAAATTGTAGGTCAACGTACACTACACTTAAAATTGAAAAAGTTACATGCATACCATACCTACTTTTATTTGAAAAAGTCCTACACAAAACTACATATATGTCTACTGTACTATCATTTCGTGTGAAATTAACTACATATATATATATATATATATATATATATATATATATATATATATATATATATATATATATATATATATATATGCCATGCTAGGTCAGTTACACCACCCCGGTACATCTGGCTAAATGGGAAGGTGTAGATGACATGTAATTTTAATTCCACAACGTTCATCTCAGTCTGGTTAAGCAAAGCCAAATCCTATAATAACAAATGTACTGTGAAAATAGCAAGATGGAAGTGTTTGTGGCTTATGTCAAAAATACTCATCTGTTTTACCGTAAATGTTGAGATAACCAAGTGGTATAAGATCCTGCTTTTCAATTTACTCGTATTACAAATATTACGTATAGGTACAAAAATATCCATACCTTTTAAATTCCAGCAGGAAGAGATAGATAGCTCTGTGGTAGATAAAAATATGAGCCCGTCACGGGACGTCTGGCAAATGTGAAACATCGTGCTCATACAAGCACTTAATATCCATAAAACACAAGAGGATTATATGAACTAAATGAGAAAATATATATGAAATATATATGACAGTATGAAAAAAAAAAAAAATGGTGACTTTATTTAATTAATATTTATTTATATTTAATACAAAAATTGTATATTAGCTTCAAGATACTTAAAGCAATAATAATTGTGTAAATTTCAGTCTACCAAGAGAGAAGGTTTTTACTTTTAGAGACTTTTACTTTTAGAGATATATTGAACTTACTGATAATTTGGTAGTGTTATCAGTAAGTGATAAGTAATTTTATTTTCCATATATATATATATATATATATATATATATATATATATATATATATATATATATATATATATATATATATATATATATATATATATATATATATATATATATATATATATATATATATCTTAGTATAGCGTAGGGACCTGTCGCCACGCCAACGATCTGGTTCATACCAACGCAAGGCAACGAAACAAATTCACTACAACGAGTGGGGATTGAATAAGATCGATTTAATATATAAATATTTTTCTTATAAATCTAATCAAATTGAATTTATAAATATTAATCATGAATGTTCAAAGTAAAAAAAAAATTAAATTCGTTTGATGGCCTCGTCTCGGTTCTGCTGACGTCAGTTCTCAGTAACTTCGACTTAAATTCGAACTTACAGCAAATGCTTTCAAAGGAATAAGTTTTCTCTAAGCTTCTTTTTTTGAGGTGTGGTAAAATGATAAAATCTTTCTATTTATACTCACCTTATGTCGGCAAAGAATGTTTTTGTAAAATCTGGGCGACTTGTTGCTATGTACATTATATAACGATATACATTAGAATATTAGTAGGTACATGTATAGTCAAATCAAAATATCACGCATATTTTTAATATACGAAAAAATAGGTAAAGATCTCTCTTGTTCGATGTATATATATATATATATATATATATATATATATATATATATATATATATATATATATATATATATATATATATATATATATATATCCCTGTCCCTGGAGTTAGACCACCCGGACGCCCAAGGAAGCGATGGCTGGATGTCGTGACACAAGACATGAGAGCCAATAAATTATCCACTGAGGATGTTAAAGACCGTGCAAAGTGGAGTAGGCTCAGTCAGAAGGCAGACCCTGGCAAAAGCCGGGACTAATGCCAAGAAGAAGAAGAAGATATATATATATATATATATATATATATATATATATATATATATATATATATATATATATATATATATATATATATATATATATATAGATATATATATATATATATATATATATATATATATATATATATATATATATATATATATATATATATATATATATATATATATATATATATATATATATACATATATGATATCTATGATATCCTTTGATCTTTGATACAGGCGAATTAATGAATACCTAATAGCAAGTAATTTACAGTCACTTATTAGGAAAAATGAATAATTAATCTATAAAGTATTCAACACAAACTGTCTCGAATACAGGTGGAAAGAGGAGAACGGAGTGTCTTAGCACTAGGTCACTATACAGGATACAGCAAGAAGCTAGAAATATAAATATAAAAAAAACGACTTGTCCATAATATATTTATTTGAAAATGATCAAAAATTCAAAAACAGAATCATTACGTTCATTGTAAAAATAAAAAAAAAAATGAAGTGGTAAAAGAGGAAGGAAAGAGATATTAGAAAGAGTAAAATAGTGTACACCTTCTAAACCGATTTAACAATAAGACAAACGGCACAGTTCAGGTGTAACCGACGCCTCCCTCGCGTTAAATCGATATGGGTTGGAATCGAGTTCTATGCGAGTTACGATGTTAGGTATCTATTATATATTGGCTGGTTACATTCTATTCTTTTTTTTCTGCTTCACGCCTTAGATTAGAGTAAATAGGCTGGATGAAATCAATGTTTGAAGAGGACTGCTCTCACCACTTTCGCCTCAGTGGAGACATTGAGTGTAGTGACGGATTTTAACGCCGCACAATAAACTTTTTTAGTAATTAACAAATTACTGCTTATCCTTATCAATAAATCAAGCAAAAATTACCTGCACGTGGCTTTGAGCTGGAGAATTTAGTGTCATATAAGCTATACTTACATATTATATCATTATCATCACATATGATATAAGAATATACTATAACAAAACACCTATAGTGAACTGCGTGCTTAATATAAGCCAAATATGATGGCAAAAAAAAAACATCACTTTCATAATCTAGTGTTAAAATACTCCTTGCGTTCTATCAAATTTTCGTGCGTGTTGAGTGATTAAACTCATTACCATGTCATATCTTATTACTGGAGCCATGATAATGAAAAATATTCATTCACCTCAAGGGAATTGAACTGCAACCTTAGCGTTTACAGTCAGACGCTGAGCCACTGCGCCACGGTGGTCTCATCTTATTCAATTTTACATTTATATTGGACGTTACATTTTGTAGTAAATACAATAATATCAGTGTATTGTGATTTGTACGGATCGCCGAACAATTTCATATAGCGCTAGTCTCTCGAGGCTGAACTAATAACGGGCCTAATAGGTACCATATTGTGTCTAAAAGTAATAAATAAATCAATCATCAATGTACGGACGCCATAGTAATTAAATTATTTGCAAATACAATAGTTTTTGGTTATTTTTGTCGTTTGTGAAATTTATATAATATGGGACGGCGTTGAGCTCCGCCATTTAATATGTATTGTCTCGAAAATTGGGCGAATATTGATTGAAAAGTGGGAGATAGGCCACGCTGAATCCTGGGTATAGAAGAGTATGCCTCTTCTATACCCAGAATTCAGTGTGAAGCTAAAAAAAAATAGCGGGAATTTATTCGGCATGGTAAGACAAAGTTATGTATCAAATAATTTATGACAAAAAATGGGCATGAAATATCGAAATTCACGCGCGCAATATGGTAACGAATGGAACGCTCAAAAGCTTAAAAATGGCGGAAATCAGACCACAGAATATATTAGAATAGATATATGTGCATATTATAATTAAGAATGCAGATTTAAAGAAGTCAATAGAAAATTTCAAGTAACACCGAAACACACAGTATATGTATCACAAATTAATAATAATAATATTGAAAAAAAATTATCACTATATAAATATTAAAAACAAGAACTCATTATTTCGGTCTTATGTAAGCTAAGAACGCTTTTGGTAAGAGCCTAAAAGGACATCAGATTGTTTCAAGAGAACAATTATTTAAATTCAAATCTAAAATTTCTTTTTTACTTTTAAATAAATATAACTTTTCTAAGAGCACAGTATTGTGTTACAATAGAAAAATATGAGATGAACTCTTACAAGGAAATAATTCGAATATAATAAAAAAAATGAGCTTTATTATTATTTCAATTCTAATTGACTCAAAGTTTCAATTAAAGCTTCGGTTACGCCAATTTCAAAAACTTTCAGGCTTGAAATTTAGTTTCGAACTTTTCGCGTTCATTCGAGGCGTTAATATGATTAAGAAGATATTCGAATTTCATTGACTTCATTAAATGCGCCTGGTCAATTTATAATTGAAATGGGACTGTGTTCTCTGTAAACCAGGAGTTCCCAAACTTTTCTTGGCCGGGTGACATTTTTTATATCATTTTTATTAGCAGGTACCACACTGTAGACATTAAAACACTGAATTAATTTAAATAAAACTTACTAAAATTTTATTTTTGATTGATAATTATTTGCGGCCCACAATTTGGAATTTGTGGAAATACGATCAAGTGTCATCACGGTAGTCAAGTAAGTAATAGTAAATTTAAAGTGTATACTTATATACTATACTATATATAATACATATTTATTTGGCCTAGTTAGATATATTCCGTCATACAAGTGAAAATGTATATGTGATAAAGAAACAAAAAAATTACCTCTTTTCAGAACATCCTATACCTATGACGTCATTTATCATTAAATATTAGACTTTTGATTAATATCAACATAAATATTACATGTGATATCAAGCTGTAATATTCATATATTACTTTTGTCTTCAAATAATTCTTTTGAAGTTGTTTTATTATTGAAGTGATTGTAAGAGCTTTCGGTTTCGGTTTCGGTAAATTAATGTAAATACGTCATAGTAATTATTATTTAATGTATGAATGGAAGCCTCTTTATATGAAAAAGTTTCGTACATACACAGCTTTTTTTAACATTTTGTTTTTTTTTACACATTGTAGCATAGTAGGCAGGAAATTCCGTTCCGGTTTTAATTCAACTATAAAACACTGTGTCCAACACTGTGTACACTGTATACACAGCTGTAGGCACAGCGACAGACTTTAAACGCGACAGTAGTGGATTTGATTCCACTTCGTTCGGTAGCAAGACAACGTGGCGTTGTGTTCCGCCAAGCTATGTCAACGAAAGACAGAAAGCGGAGAACGGAGTGTTCTAGCACTATGTTCTCTCTGTCTACCTTGCTATATGCAGCACACAGATTGAGGCTAAGAAAAATCTTAAATATATAATAAGTCATCACTAGGCGTCATTTCGAACCACATTTTCATAAAAACATACAGATATTTAATAGACTGTACACCTATACAGAAATTGAATGCCCGTAAAAATATATTGAAAAAATTCAATTTACCGATTTTTGATGATAAAAGAGGATCGAAACGATCGTCGATTAATTTCAATTTACTTAAAGAGAAGCTTTTGATATAAGCTTTTGGATTAAGAGCGTCGAAAAGGCCTCGATTTACTAACCCTGCGAATTGAAAATTGTGATTTTTATAATAAATTGAATAATAAAAAAAATTTAAGAATCACATTCTTGCGTGCCTGAATATTATTCTGGTATTTATTAGAGAAAACGAAACACTTAGAATCAGTTTTTTCTGTCTATATGTCTCTCTGTCTCTCTGTATGTCTGTCTGTCCATCTGTCCGTCAATAGCATTTTTCTCAAGATCGTTTGGAGATATCAAGTTGAAATAGATATTAAAGAAATAATTAATTCCAATGAAATTAATTTTTATGTCGTATTTCTTCAATTCTGCCGTAAGACACTATTTTCCCTTTTTTTAAAATTTTTTCTATACTTAATGCTTAAGGGTAATGATAGAATTTTTTTTATTAGAAAAAATGTACACCTTATTTCAAAGCTATCGATTTCAAGAGGGTGAAAATGATATATAACGTGTTTGATGGATTTGCATTTATAGCCTCTTGAAACGTATAAATATATATATATATATATATATATATATATATATATATATATATATATATATATATATATATATATATATATATATATATATATATATATATATATATATATAAATATATATATTGCATAATATAGCAGGGTAGGGCAGACATTCTGTGTTAATGGCGGAACACAACACCGCGCTTCGTCTTTACCAGAGCGTGATATATATATATATATATATATATATATATATATATATATATATATATATATATATATATATATATATATATATATATATATATATATATATATATATATATATATATATATATATATATATATATATACACATATTTAATTTTGTACATAAATATGATTCCGATTATGAAATTTGATTGCGAGAATCAAGAAATGGTGAAGCAAGATGTATTGCATAATATAGCAGGGTAGGGCAGACATTCTGTGTTAATGGCGGAACACAACACCGCGCTTCGTCTTTACCAGAGCGTGGAAATGAGAATGCTTCATTCCCACCTCATGACATCAAATCTGCAATCGTGCGCTTACAGTCAGGATATCCCACTATGGCACGATGACTGTTACTTTAGTAAAGTAATTTAATTATTTTTTTCAGTAATTTAACAAGTGTGTTTTAGTAATTTATTAATTTATTTTAAAGAAAACTTCGTTCATATAAAAAGTGTGGTTAAAGTGCAAAGTGTAATTTATGTAGCGTCGTAGCACGTAGCACGTCGTAGACGCCATCAACTAACTAACTTTAACGAGATAGTTGTTGAATACTATCATAGCATTTTCAATTGAACGTGACCGGATTCAAATTTTTATGTTTGATTTAATATATTATAGTTATTGTACTCTCTTATTACTAATATCTCAAATTTGGATACAAAATGGAGAACACATCTTGATTTCAATTTATCTTTTATCCTGATATTATGCTTTTATTGAAGTGACTTAAGTAACTTTTTATAATTATAATCCCTTGTTGTTATACATATATTAACTTTTTAAATTTTCCATAATCTTTTTGCGTGTGAAGAAAATTTTAAAGGATTTTATATTAAGTTTCAGTAAATTGAAGCCATTGGCTTAAGAATAGCTGTAATAAAATTAGGTGTTTATATTATATTAATATTCAAGATTTCGCCTTCTTTTTTTTAACAAAGCGCGATATTATTTTACGCTTATCAGCTCGGGAGTTACTTAAAAGTAGACTCTTTCTGTCATCAGATAAACAAAAATGATAATTACATAAATTTCACCTGTTTAAATGGTAAATCTAATGCGCATGATCTGCTCTCGAGCCGTCAGTCCGGCGGAAGCCTTCAAAGGCACGAGACTGTACTCCAGCTACCCGATACACACTCGTAAGAATACAGTTGATAAATAAAAAGTTTTAAAAGAAAACTTTTCTTTTGAGCTTTTTAAACTTTTGAAGCTTTTACAGTGTATTGTGCTTTTGACATATTTGGCAAGGTATCAAGTGTAGTGATCAAGTTATTGTAAAAGTAAAAACATGTGGTGGATTCTACGTCGGGCTCGGATCACCGGAGCTTCATTATTTAGCCAAGCGACCGGCACTACTAATAACAACATTGCAAAGACAGGTTAGTTTAAACTATTACAGCTACACTCAGAAAAGTTAATTTGTGTTTGAATTACATAATGTAGATAATTTTTCTTTAAACCTATAGCAAAATAATACAATCTTATAAGAAAAAAAGCAAAAATAAATGAAAAAAGCAAATTTTTGATTTTAATAAACTAAATTTGATTAAAATCTGTTGTGA
This sequence comes from Dione juno, assembly GCA_037127375.1. NCBI lineage: Eukaryota > Metazoa > Arthropoda > Insecta > Lepidoptera > Nymphalidae > Dione > Dione juno. The sequence continues at coordinate 931,550 of JAXRJS010000016.1, read as the reverse complement.
TTTTAGATCTCGTAGTGCAAAGTAACAGAGAAAAACATATTTTGTTATGAAAATTAATTTCATGTTTACATATCACGTTTAAACGTAATTTATATATATATATATATATATATATATATATATATATATATATATATATATATATATATATATATATATATATATATATATATATATATATATATATATATATATATAATTTTATGTATTTCTAAGTATATAGTAGTAGATTATTTAATATCTTCCCACACCCTCCTCTAACCGAAGGTATCCGCAGAACAATATGTAAGACGCCACAAGTTAATTTTTCTGAACCCACAAACAAACATTTCAAATCCAAATAAATTAAAAAAAAATTAGTTTTAATCACATAGAACTTTTTTGCGCAAGGCCCTTTAGGTAACTTCATTTCATCCTTTCTTAATCCTTACGGATGTCAATAGAAATGTATATGGAGGTGCTGTAATAACGGCGCTACGTGCTTATTGAGCCTACCCGGTGAAATAGTGGCAATAGTCGTTCTTTTTTTTTTTAGCTTATAAGCAGGAATTTTATAACAATGTAAAAATGAAAAAAATATCATTGCGTTCACTATCAACCTGTCCTCGTCAAATATTTGGCATAGACCTCTCTTATGCTGGGCATAGGCCTCTCCAATGGCACGCCAATGACCTCGATCTTCGGTGCTTCACATCTAACCACTGTCAGCTACTTTGCGCTAATATACACGATGTGTATTATATCGTGTGTTATACGCGATAGGTAAATTTTATATTCGTTTTATGTAAGATAGACCTTATATTATTTTGAAATGGATAGTACTTTAAAATTCTCGAATTTTTTGCTCTGTTTTTTAAGTTTTTTTTATAGGTACACAATAAATCTATTCCAAATTAGTATAGATGATATTAATTTAAGAACTGTGTTAAGTTTTTTTATTGGTAGACATAAATCTATTCTAAATTAGTATAGATGATATTAATTTAAGGACTGTTGTCGCGCAGAGGCACAGCGTAGGCCTGTAAACGCGACGGTTAGTGGGTTCGCATTTGGGGATAGTGAATAATTTTCATTTTCTTCGCTCTGGTAAAAAGGCAAACTGCGGCGTTGAGTTCTGCCACTCAACACGCAATTCCTCAAAAGGAGCGAGGATGAAAGCGGGAAACGGAGTGTCTTAACACTAGGTTCCTATGATTCCCTCTGTCTACCCTGCCATATGCAGGATACAGCGTAATACGAGAAGCATAATGATAATGTCATTATACTTCTCGTTTAAAAATTCTCGGGTTCAAACGAACCCGGTTCTTTGGAAGGCTTGCGTCGGGTCCATCACGTAGAGGCCTTAGAGAATATAAAACATTTTACTGTGACGCATCACCCGGGATCCATCTCTGGGACTATGGAATGGAGTTTGGGTGGACTGAGTACTGGGCTATTGGAAAAGACTAACGGACATCAGCCTTTACAACAGTCTCAAATTGAAAGTTTGACGGACGGTGAGTCGTCTCCCACTTGATGGGCGGCCCCACAGAGCGGCGTAATGCCTCGGGTGCAACATCAGTGTTTGTGGCTAAGGTGGCTAACAAATCCCCTATGGAGGTCTCAGGTCCGTGGGGACCACAACAGATGGCCACAAGCTATAATAATATAAGAATAACAATAGCAAGCCCTGCGGGCTTATTATTATTATATTAATTTATATAACAAATCTTCTGCTAAATGGATCTTCACTATCTCGATAATATCCTAATACAATGTAAGTATCCATAAGCTGTCATATAAACACACATAATCCGGATTATACTTATATTACTGTCATTCCAATGTCAATGGGTTGATTATACGGCGTGCCGACCCCGCGAGATCCTTCTCGCACTTGAAATGATAGGCCTTGCGATAATCTTAGCACTCAAGTCTTAAGTATTTGTCAATGGAGATTATAATGGAGATAAGTTCTTTTGTTAAGAAATTGTTATATAATTCAGAAATGTTTTAAAATAAATAAACATAGTGAATTTTATATTTAAATATAAAAAACACTTTTTTAAACTTCAAATTTATTTTGTGATTCTGTCCAAGGAAACGAAATTGTCATTAAAAATTGACGACTGTAAGATGTTTTAAAGCGTACTATTACTTTTATCAAAATTGTTTGTTTAATCACCAATATTATATATTATAATTAATTATATATGCTGCTAAGTAGTGTAACTCACCAAAGCACTTTTTGACACCAGAACCAGAATATGTATACAATCTAATACTGGCTCGATATCTTCTTCATTTTCTTTGCACGATATTCTATAATGTGCGAAGAAGATGAAGAATCTAGTGAACGTAGAGAAGAGTGAAGAAAGTATATTAATCGTTATTGTGCTTCAGAAAGATGCTCTTAATATAAATTATGTTTGGAACGATCTCTTCCAGGGAACCTTGGAACCTCCCACAAAAAAATCATACGAGTACGTTATCGACGCATATGAAGAATATTTTTTTAAATAAGCGTATAATAATATGTGAAGGTAAACTAAAATAGGGTATAAGGTAAGGTAATAAGGTAAGGTAATAAGGTAAACTAAAATACTTTGTTTCTTTTCGTCTAGAATTACTACTTGGATGAAAGCTGCATCTGGTGGATGCTATTTTGAACGTATATTTATAAGCTTTTAAAGTATTTAATAATTTCAGGAGACTGACGTTATACACTATATAGGAGCCCTGCTTTTATATAAAAGGTATCAGAAGATCATAGAAATGATATACCTAGACTGATTTTGAAATAAATATAGTATAATGTTATCACATATGAGTTAATTATTAAATAACATACTCAAAACAAAAAAATACGAAAAAAGTTCAATTAAAAATATTTAAAAAAGATCTAACTAAACTCTCTAGCTAAAGTCGAAACTTCTGTATTTTCTTGTATCATTTGAATACTATTGTTAATATGTGAATTTCGTACCTTGTTCTCTCACAGTCAGTGCATCAGTGTTACCAATGGAAAAAAAAGTAAAATATACCTCAAGAAGTCTCCTCAATGTAACGAAAGTAAAGTAAAATGTAAAGTAACGAAGCTTTTAAAAATGCTGAAATTTTTTGTATAAAGTGTGATAATGGTACTCTTACTTTGATCACTCTGCATTGGTATTTTGTTCTCATTACCTTATCTGTGTATATATATATATATATATATATATATATATATATATATATATATATATATATATATATATATATATATATATATATATATATATATATATATATACAGACAGAAGTGTAGGCAGAAAAAGCTTAGACATTACACACTCCGTTCCTTCGTTGCCGCATATAAAAAAAAAGCTTCTACCAATCCTAATACATTTATTATAACATTTAATTTGTTTAACATTTACTTGTGGCCGTTGCAGTAACAACTTTGCGCATTGTGTAATTAACCTAAAAATACTTTATGTTTCTCTAATACCAAGAAATCCTTCAAATGAAAAATGTAAAGCCTTATACACTAACTAAATACTAATGACTGTTATTTATTGAATAGGAGAAAATTTATAGGAATATTTTTGTAGACAACATTTACTGTATATACGTTACTTTGAACTGGATATTTGTACAAATGACTATTATATTTTTTTATTTTATGAAGCGTAATATAAAAAGTAGGCTTTTTAGGAGTAAAGTGGGGAACGGAGTGTCTGAACACCAGGTTCCTACAACCTACGGTTCCCTCTGCCTACCCTGCTATGTGCGGGATACAGCGTGAAGCCAAATTAAGTAAATATTTTATGCATGTCACATGCATTTATTGTTTTTTTTCAATGATTTTTCAAGACAAGATAGAAAATTGAAATACATTTGGGAAAAATTTAATTAAAATATCTCTATTCTAATTCTAAGACCATTGATCTACCTACAATGTTTTTCTTCATTTAGTTTTACTTTGCACTTAGACATCCAAAAATACAACAGATTTTAATATATATCGAGTTTAAATAGGGTTTTAAATTTTTAAAGCTAGTAAATGTAATGTGATGTTGATTTTATATAACATAAAGAATTTTCTGATTCTAGAAATAGTATATATATATATATATATATATATATATATATATAAATATATATATATATATATATATATATATATATATATATATATATATATATATATATATATATATATATATATATATATATATATATATATATATATATATATATATATATATATATATATATATATATATATATATATGTTATCTTATGTCACGTTAATCGTTCCAATGTAAGCCGTTGTAGAACAATCTTGAGCACTTGGAATGTGTCATATGTCATAAACAGCTTTTAGTTATTTCCATACGACTGCGGTGGCAAAGCTAGAAATATTAATAAAATAAAGCGAACAAAGCTGTAAATTAATAACATAAATAGGTTGTAATAAGTATATACTCGTAAGAGTTACGATGCAACTTGATGAGAACGTATGGCTTAGTGGTCAAAGCACTTGGACAGCTAGTTTCCAAGAGTCCAAATTTTATGACTTTTTTCTTTAACGTGGAATAACATTTTTAAACTAATAGTTGTGAGATTTAAATATAATTATAACATATTTGATCTTCCTCAAGGCTTATCCAGAACTTATCTGCTAGATATCTACTTTTTTAAAATTATTTATTAGCTTCACGCTTCATCCCAGAGGGAAGCCAGAGTGTACATTTACTTTTTCACCTTCTATTCAGCTTTACTTAAAATACTTTTTATACTTAAAATAATAATACGATATAAAAAAGGTATTTCAAAGATGTATATTATTATAATAATAGACTAAATTATCCAATTTATGTTCGTGACTTTCAAATAATAAAGGATATTCATTGTTAAGTATCAAAGCTCGAACCGTTTTGTAGAGGCTGGACTTTTGCTTCGGTACATTTATTTTTCAGGTCTGCTTGATACGAGGGCTTTTTTTTTATTTTTACTTACCCACGACTATATCTATACATACATATAGACGTGAACTATTTAAGTATAAATAAAGATTTTGAGGCTCTGTGGGCTCAGGTAAACGGTTAAACTTTTTAGAATTTAATAATAATATTTAATAATTTTAATACTTCCTTTGTTACCTTTTTTCTTAAATATACTGGTCTTCTTAAGTTTTTTTTAAAATTTATTTATACTTTATTGTATACACATAACAAAACACACAAAACGTTTATTCTTACGTTACAAATAAATATAAAATGTATATGCAAAGGTGGTCTTATTGCTTCAAGCAATCTCTTACAGACAACCTTTGGCAAATTCAAGACTATGAACGACAGCAATAGGCCCATAAGGCTCGGTGCAAAGTAAATAAAAAAAATATATATAAAAGAAGAAAAACATATATAACAAAATAAAACAAGTATATTTTTGTCGAATGTCAATAATAAAATATGTTAAACGGATTCCTATAATATTATATAACTATAAACAAAACACACGTACACATACAACAATATATATAAATATATATTGTTGTATATGTATATATATATATATATATATATATATACATATATATATATATATTTATATATATATATATATATATATATATATATATATATATATATATATATATATATATATATATATTTATATATATATATATATATATATATATATATATATATATATATATATATATATATATATATATAAAATCACTCAATGCCTCCAAACACGGAAAGCGGGGAACGGCGTGTCTTAACACTAGGTTCCTTCAGCCTACGGTTCCCTCTGCCTATCCTACTACGTGCGTGAACAAAAAAATCTAAATATCTAAAAAGGAATACGGTTTTTTATATTCGTATGAACAATGTGTAATGTAATCTTTTATTTATTTTAATGAAATATACTCTTCAACAAAACGCGAACTTGAGTTCAGCCACTGAACACGCAATGTTTTGAAAATCCGGTGGAAAGTGCGGATCGGAGTGTCTTGTCACTGGGTTCTCATATAGCAATGTAGGCAACATTGCTATATGCGGAAAATATCGTGAAGCTATTTGTTTTTACTTATATATTTATATATTTAGCGAGTCATTTACGCTAGCAAGTGGCGAAGCTAAGTAGATTTCCATCTTCACAGGATCATCTCAGCAATAATTTAATTTCTCTCGCGCCGTTACGATGTTAACTGCTGACACTCACCCTATTACCTGAGACTGCTTTATTTTTGGTGTATTTATATATTTTTATTTTCTTATAAATCTAGATATTTTGATTTGGTATGTCTAGTGTAACATTTCTTTGACATTAAGAAATAATATCAGTAAATGCTACGGTTTTGGGTTCGATTCTCATTCGTGGAAATGAACCTTTTCATATATTTGCTATAGTATGATTGAGTCAAACCGCCACTCAAATTATAAATCTCAACACTTATCACAGGTATATATATATATATATATATATATATATATATATATATATATATATATATATATATATATATATATATATATATATATATATATATATATATATATATACATTATTAGAATAGCTACGGAAATAATCATTTTATATTCAATATTATAACTTGCATTTCTCGTTATAATATTCTTTCGTCAGGTTTCTTTCGTTTCCCGCCTTAGGTGTGCACTTTAGTAGCTTCGCCTTGGGAGGATATATGAAATTATTAGATATTTTATATTAACTGCAGTCACTTGAGGACCGAAAGAGGATAAAGTAACCCTCTTTAATACGCTATGTGCATTGTAAATAATCAATATTTGAAGATATATATATTAGTAATTGTATTTTATTTAATTTTGGTTCGATTATTGAATACACTATCAACTTATACTGTTCCAGTATAAACAAATTGAAAAACAATTGCGAATTAACCGTATTATCGATTATATATTTATCGATAAAGATATATTTACCTTCACGGTTTATCTGTAAAACAAGGTTCGACAGGAGGACCTGTCTAAGCCAAGTCGAAGACAACTGTCGGCCAGCAACATAGATGAGAATCGATTTATACTAAAACTGCTTAAGACCGAAAATCTCCAATTCTAATTACACTAGAAACAAGGAAACCAGAACAACAATGGCACGGACGCTAAAAGTCTGTGCTGAAAAAAAAGATATAGATTAGGCCATAAATCAGACGCTGTTCACTGCGACGCCATCTTTCACTCGTTGGTTTAGTAAATTTATGAGATTTTACTTTGTATTATTTGAAAAAAAGATAATAAAAGATAGATAATGTTGCTGTTGAGCTGTTGTGTAATTATGTTGTTAAAAAGCAACTGTTGTTATCGCTGACATTTCTTATCAGAACCTGGTTGGTTGTGATAAGAAATGTCCGCGATATGTCCGCGCGAAAAATGTCCTTAGAAACTGGTAGTGATTTCAAAACTTCAAAAGCGCTTTTGTGGCGTAATTGATTATAAAAAGATACTTCGATTTAGAATCGTAAGTTCTAAACGCATACATATATTATTTATAATATATTAATCTAGAACCAATATAAGTATAGTATATTAATATAATATATTATTATTAATTATATAACAATATATGATATTATAACAATAATAATATAACAATAATATAACAACCAGAAGTGGTTAGTTTTCTTTAAAGATAAACACCGAAACACGTAGACCATATGTTACGAGCGTATTCAATTAAATCACATAAATCACCTAATAACGATATTTCAGAGTAAGTTCCCTTCCAATAAGTCGTTGCCTACAAGCAACAGCCCTAATTGACATAATTTCATTGCTTTTAGTCTTTGTCATATATATATATATATATATATATATATATATATATATATATATATATATATATATATATATATATATATATATATATATATATATATATATATATATATATATATATATATATATATATTGTCTACCTTAATTTTGACATCTTACTTCGGACTACACCAATACATAAAATTAAAACTTTTCCAATATACCACGTATCGTGTTTTAACTTTATATACTTTATAAAATGTATATTATAATAGCGTAATAAAGCGGTTATAAGGTTCCTTGGTGAGTAATTTTAGAATCGACCTAGTTCGTGTCTTGAGAACAGTTGATCATTGTGGCTGAGCTTGGCACGTGTTAGATTACTTAGTCTTTAATTTTTTGTAAGCGCTCTCTGTTTTGTACTATTAAAAAAAATTATATATATATTTTTTTATATATATATATATATATATATATATATATATATATATATATATATATATATATATATATATTTTTTATATATTATTTATCTGTAGTAGTTTAATTGTCGATGATATATGATATCATATTGAATCCGTCATAAAGCAGTACAGAGTCTGCTTGAATAAACGATAGTTATGGGTTTGGTTCCAATGAGAGTGAGTGAATGTAGTATTCTCATTTTCTCGTTCTTGATAACAATACAAATTGCAATGTCTTGAAAATTGGATGGAAATCGTAGAACGGAGTGTCTTAATATTACTTTCCCTCTGCTTACCATGTTCCATGCGGGATACAGCGTGAGCTATAAAAATGTTTTTTTTATAAGTAACAATTAATTGTAACTTAATCTTAAATCTGTAACACTTAATCTTCTTCTATCTTTTTAGATATTAATAATATAAGTATACTATACTATATACTATAAGTATGAATATCTAAAAAAATAGAAGAAGATTAAATAGATTAAGATAGGATATTATCAATATATGAACTATAACATATATCGGAGTGGAGTACTAGGCGAGTGTGCATGGCTAATTACTTGTGTTGTATTCCCATTATTCGGCTTCAAAGACAACTTAGCAAGTATTCCACGAGCCTCTTACCTCTGCACTGTCCGCAACCTCGAATGAGAGTGCCAATAAACAATGTTTCTACAGTAATAAATTGGCCAATTTTCAAGATACATGCATACATATCTTCACGCTGCATACCTAGTGGGATCGCCAGAGAGAATGAAGCGTCCCTGCATACCTCTTTCGCCTCGTCTACTGTCATTAACTCCTTTACGTGAGTAAAGCCTAAGTATATATATATATATATATATATATATATATATATATATATATATATATATATATATATACCTACCTACAGAAAATAAATAGCAAAAGTTCATGTAAATATAAAATACACTACAATCAAATATAATTATTTCAAATTTTATATATTTTGAAAAGATTAAAATATTTGGACTGTTCCAGAAGTCCACAGCATGAAGAGTAAAGGATTTACTGAGATTTACTGACATTTCAAATGAGTTCCATCTTCGATGTCGTCTTTGTCGGTATAAAACTTTTAAAATTTTCATATCGTCCATATTTTTATTAACTAACTGATATAAAATAGCATATTTACCTCTTGTTCTGAAGAAAATACAATCCAAATGGTTGCCGTAACAAAATGGCGGACTACACTTTCTTTTTAAATTCCCTCCAGATGAACATGGAAAAATAAAGCAAACTATAAAATAAACATAATTTAATTAGTAATTAAAACATTTGAAAACACAGAAAAAGAATTATTAAGTAATAATATGTAAATGTTGCAATAACGTAAGCATGCCAATATCAGCATGTATTTACCTAAAAGCAGAAAATTTAATAAAATCCAATCAATTTATTATAATCTTCAATTTGACGAAAATAGTGTAATATCAGGTAAATATCATTTATTTATGCAAGGGATTTCGAAAATATCGACGGCGGTAAATTGATTTCATTACCGGGTTAACGCTTTCCAGTAGCTGTGCGTAAACATTTTATTTAATCGAAGGCTTGATGATGCATGGTATTGGAGATATATATATATATATATATATATATATATATATATATATATATATATATATATATATATATATATATATATATATATATATATATATATATATCTATATATACATATATAAATACATATAGGCTGTTGTTTACTATATGTGCGTCTAACTGTAAAGGCGACGGATGTTAGCCCGATTCCCACTCGGGGGTAACAGGACAAATCGCGGCGTTGAGTTCCACCACTCCCCAAGCAATGTCTCGAAAGGCGGAAAGCAAGGACCGGAGTGTCTTAACACTAGGCTCCCTCTTCTGTCTCTGCCACATATAAAAAAAATAAAAGAAAAATATATGAATACCTATACACCTAAAATAAACCAATCAATATGCAGCACACAAAGCTATTATTATATCTCCAAATATCACAATAGACACTAGCATTTACGTATAAATGTCAAAGAGTAATTTCATTCATCAATACTATTCCTCACTATCGCCATAAAGCCTTCCTATAAACTGGTTATTGAGGAAAGGTAAATTTTAGTAAAGTAAAATTACTTATGTATTGGCAAAAAATTAATAAGTGCAAATTACGTGCCTTCATTAAAATAATACCAACTGTTATTAAAAAAAAATGAACTAAATCAGCTATATAGTATATTATATGTTATAGGTATAGTATGTTAACTTACCAAAAAAATACACTATGACCGTAGAATATAGAGAGCAGGATTTATGAGAGTAAGAAGCGGTCATGCCCTATTTTATAGACACTTAAGTTCTCCTCAAAAATATCAAGCTGTTTAAAAAAAAAACTCATTTCGGTGTATTCAAATATTGTAAGAGTATAACTATATTAGTTAGGGCCGTGTGCCTGTAAACTTGATGGTTTGTGGGTTTGACTCCCACTCGGCGAGAATGGATTATGTCTGGCAACGAGGCAAAACGTGGCGTTGACTTTCGTCATTTCTCGAAAGGTGGAAAGCGAGGAACGGAGTGTGGTAACACTGGGTTCCCTCCACCTACGGCTCCTTCTGCCTGCGCTTCCCTCTGCCTACGCTTGAATGAGAAATATGTATAATATGTTTTAGTTATTTAAGTCTGTTTTAGTTATGTAAGCAAGTTAAGTAAGTCTGATACAAATAAAATATATTGAACAGAGTGTCTTAACACTAGACTCTCTTTGTTTTTCTTGTTCGCTGAGTGACCTTAAAACAGATATTGTGTCCATTTTTAAGTTATCTTGAAGTCCTTATAGAAAAATAAATTAATTCTAACTACATTTGAGAATAAACGTCTAAGCAAATTAATACAGGGATAGTATACACAATGTTCATATATAATATAACAAAATATATATGGAGACAGACAGACAGAGATATGGGGACACAGAGAGAATCTAGTGTTAAGACACTCCGTTCCCCACGCACCACCCAATATTCGAGATACTACATGTTGAGTGGCAGTACTCAATCACGCGCTTTTAACGACAGCGAGGAAAATTAAAATAATTCGTTCCCCGCGTGGTAATCGAACCTGCAACCGTAGCGCTTACAGTCAGACACCACTACACCACGACGGTCTAATATCTCTCACACAAATATAAATTATTAAGCACCTAACATAAATTTACACCTAGACTTAGAATTCGTGAAATTCTAGATGATAAAGACAAGATGGCCGAGCCTGATAAAGCGGTTGGACTAAATTCAGCAAGCTGTAGCCGCTATCTTAAATTTTACTTAACTTCTTTTACTTAGAAAAGGTATTGACGACCGTCGTGGTTCAGAGGCACAACGTCTGTCTGTAAACGCGACGGTGTGTGCGTTCAATTACCATAAGGGAGAAAAGAATTATCTCATTACTATGACAACGAGGCAAAGCGCGGCGTTGAGTTCCGCCACTCAACACGTAATGCCTCCTAAGACGGATGGTGACGAACGGAGTGTCTTAACACTAGGTTCCTTCTGTCTACCCTTCTACGTGTAGCTACTGTACTAATTTACTTATATATATATTACTAATTTACTTATAATTTACTAATATGTACATAGTATATATATATATATATATATATATATATATATATATATATATATATATATATATATATATATATATATATATATATATATATATATATATTTATATATATACTATGTACATATTAGTCTAGTTACAAGAAGCAATTATATTGAAATATAGTTACGAAATCCACTTAATTATTGACACATGAAACGTTTAGTTTAGGTTCAAACAATAGTTGCTAAATAGTTAGTAATTTGATTAATTATACCTGAATCAAGTAAACCGTTAGTCTGACCTAGATTAGAATTAAGCTGTATAGACGTTGACAAAACGCATATTTTTTTGTTTAAGAGAAACATCTTCCGTTTTGAGAAGTTCCAGTAGAATATCTCGTATATAGATGAGTAGGCAAAGAGAATTTAGTGTTAAGACACTCCGTTTTTTACTATTCGGACAATTTTCGAGCTATTGCGTAATAAGTGCGTACTCAACACTGCGTTTTGTCCGTAAAGCGAGCGAGTAAATGAAAATAATTCATTCCCTCTAATGGGAATCGAACCCGTTGAGTGTACAGTCAACCACTGTGTCCATATGTATGTGATTTCTATTGCACAATATATTCAATTCCGCTGTAAAGTTAAACAAATTACAATTCTGCTGTTTTATCTGAGTTGATATCTTTTTTCTCGATTTAATAGACATTAAGACTTATTGTGGCGAACATATATATATATATATATATATATATATATATATATATATATATATATATATATATATATATATATATATATATATATAATATATATATATATATATATATATATATATATATATATATATATATATATATATATATATATATATATATATATATATAACTTGGATTTATCTTTCAAATTCAATTTCAACTTTGCTTATTGCAGGCGTGGGTAGTGTGACGTTAAAAACTGAACATACACTCTACTACTTTGTATAATAACAAGTACATGGTACAATAATAGCTTGCGTCGCATCACGCGACATTTAACTCACTATAAATACTAAGAACAGTCTAACCTTAACATAATTAACCGTTCCAGCACTCCTTGGTGTGGGCCAGTCCAAAAGGTTTGGTAGGTTATAATGCACTAAATACGCTCATACTCGCCCACACTGTCCTATATCACCAAATTCCACAAGGAAAAGAGAGAGCAAGCCTTCGATATCAGTTGTCTGTCACGCCAAGTGTCTACTTCTTCTTATTCTTCTTCTCTTTATATATGGCGTTTCGAGCGTGTAAGTTCAGCTTGTGTTCACTTCGCCAATGTCACGCTAAATGGAGGACATACAAAGGAGATTGTACGGTAAAAAGGAGATAACATTACACTATAGAAGAATGCATGTTTAAAAGAGATCCCTAACTGTCTAAATAAAAGCATCATCTCGAAGCGTGGTGGGTAACTGTCACTAAAAACGCTACAAGATATCATTGTAGGAGAGTTCATATCAAATATTAGAAATTATTACTGACGAAAGCGGAAGTCACCATTAATGACGCCTAATATATAGATGCAACCGACATATATATATATATATATATATATATATATATATATATATATATATATATATATATATATATATATATATATATATATATATATATATATATATATATATTTATATTTATATGTCGGTTTCATAACCCTATCCAATCCATGTAAGTGGTGTCCCTCCCCTATATTCCAAGTCTTTCTGCCTCTTATTCCCTTTCCTTTCTTGGTTTCTCCCAGTAATGGGTTTGGAGGTCAGATGGCAATCGCTCCACTAAAAACCACTTCGCCATTAGTATGGACCAATTTAGAAAAAAGCTGGGTATGGCTAGGGCGTCGCCGTTAAACGACGCGCAGGCACATCGCCCTACACCTGCGATAAGTGGGCAAGGGCTACCGCGTCAAGTACGGGCACGGCTAACGACGTCAGTACCCAGACGGAAACTCCGCTTTGCAACATGGAATATTGGCTCTCTAACCGGACGATGCAGAGAACTCGCAGATGTACTCATGAGACGTCGGGTCCAGTGTGCTTTCCTTCAGGAAACTCGCTGGAAGGGCAATAAGTCTCGTAACATCGGGCAGGGTTACCGCCTTATATACACTGGGTCACCTACAGGCAAAAACGGTGTGGCGGTAGCGCTTTCTTTATTATAATACTTATATTTAATTTACTTATAATTTACTAATATGTACATAGTATATATATATATATATATATATATATATATATATATATATATATATATATATATATATATATATATATATATATATATATATATATATATATATATATATATATATATATATTTATATATATACTATGTACATATTAGTCTAGTTACAAGAAGCAATTATATTGAAATCCAGTTACGAAATCCACTTAATTATGGACACATGAAACGTTTAGTTTAGGTTTCAAACAATAGTTGCTAAATAGTTAGTAATTTGATTAATTATACCTGAATCAAGTAAACCGTTAGTCTGACCTAGTTTAGAACTAAGCTGTATAGACGTTGACAAAATGCATATTTTTTTTTAAGAGAAAAACATCTTCCGTTTTGAGAAGTTCCAGTAGAATATCTCGTATATAGATGAGTAGGCAAAGAGAATTTAGTGTTAAGACACTCCGTTTTTTACTATTCGGACAATTTTCGAGCTATTGCGTAATAGATGAGTACTCAACACTGCGTTTTGTCCGTAAAGCGAGCGAGTAAATGAAAATAATTCATTCCCTCTAATGGGAATCGAACCCGTTGAGTTTACAGTCAACCACTGTGTCTATATGTATGTGATTTCTATTGCACAATATATTCAATTCCGCTGTAAAGTTAAACAAATTACAATTCTGCTGTTTTATCTGAGGTGATATCTTTTTTATCGATTTAATAGACATTAAGACTTAATGTGGCGAACATATATATATATATATATATATATATATATATATATATATATATATATATATATATATATATATATATATATATATATATATATATATATATAACTTGGATTTATCTTTCAAATTCAATTTCAACTTTGCTTATTGCAGGCGTGGGTAGTGTGACGTTAAAAACTGAACATACACTCTACTACTTTGTATAATAACAAGTACATGGTACAATAATAGCTTGCGTCGCATCACGCGACATTTAACTCACTATAAATACTAAGGTGATAAGAACAGTCTAACCTTAACATAATTAACCGTTCCAGCACTCCTTGGTGTGGGCCAGTCCAAAAGGTTTGGTAGGTTATAATGCACTAAATACGCTCATACTCGCCCACACTGTCCTATATCACCAAATTCCACAAGGAAAAGAGAGAGCAAGCCTTCGATATCAGTTGTCTGTCACGCCAAGTGTCTACTTCTTCTTATTCTTCTTCTCTTTATATATGGCGTTTCGAGCGTGTAAGTTCAGCTTGTGTTCACTTCGGTCACAATGTCACGGTGAATGGAGGACATACAAAGGAGATTGTACGGTAAAAAGGAGATAACATTACACTATAGAAGAATGCATGTTTAAAAGAGATCCCTAACTGTCTAAATAAAAGCATCATCTCGAAGCGTGGTGGGTAACTGTCACTAAAAACGCTACAAGATATCATTGTATGAGAGTTCATATCAAATATTAGAAAATTATTACTGACGAAAGCGGAAGTCACCATTAATGACGCCTAATATATAGATGCAACCGACATATAAATATAAATATATATATATATATCTTCTTCTTCTTCTTCCTGGCATTAGTCCCGGCTTTTTGCCAGGGTCTGCCTTCCGACTAAGACCAATCGGTCCATATGAGTGGCGAAGTGGTTTTTTGTGGAGCGATTGCCATCTGACCTCCAAACCCATTACTGGGAGAAACCAGGAAAGGAAAGGGAATAAGAGGCAGAAAGATTTGGAATATAGGGGAGGGACACCACTTACATGGATTGGATCGGGTTATGAAAGTGGTGGCTCGAGGTCCCGGGGTCGCGTACCCGTATGCCGGAAACCAAATATCGGACAGATAATTGGCTAGACACCCTCTGAGATAAATGTCATCTGCTATATAGAAATATATACTGAAGTATCAATAAATATATATATATATATATATATATAAATATATATATATATATATATATATATATATATATATATATTATATATATATATATATATATATATATATATATATATATATATATATATATATATATATATATATATATATATATATATATATATATATATATATATCTATATATATATATTATATATATATATATATATATATATATATATATATATATATATATATATATATATATATTAAAGATGATAGATTTGACACAGATATAGGAAGGCGTATTGCTATCCATAGCTAAGTTAATGGTGGAATGCTTGGAACAACGATAGGAATGTCAGCATGGCTATATAAGCTTTTAGCTTTTAGATTTACTTTATGGACCGTTAAAATAATAAGTACCATCGCTTATTAAAAACGTATCCTACTTTTAAACATAATCCAAATTTATATATGGTTTATTCACTAATTGATTGCTCTTTATAATATTTTAGTGGTACAAAGTTATAGATTAAAATTTGGCCCTTAAATATTCCTACAAAATTATAGATAACGTAAGCTCTCGCATCTGGTCAGGGTGAAATTTCTAGCGTGACCGGATCGAGCGTGCTGGCTTAATAGGGGAGAGCTTCACTGTAGTTGTACGAGTACATGTATATGTATATATATATATATATATATATATATATATATATATATATATATATATATATATATATATATATATATATATATATATATATATATATATATATATATATATATATATATATATATATATATATATAATTTCTTTTCTCTAAGAGTCAGCCAGTTCAGTCCTTTCGTTTGACTATACTAATCCTACACCGCATAATTAGTTAATGGTATCCGGATTAAGGGATCCGCCACTTTGAAGAAGCCAAATAGCAGATTGGTTAGAGTTACTTAATTTTTATTATGTTATTCAATGTCATGATTATATTCCCATATTAGGGGAAAGTGCATCTTATAAAAATTAACAAAATTAAATATCATGTCGTATGCACTCACATTGTATGAAGTGAACTACATATATAAGTTTGTAATGGCTGTAAATGCTTTTGAAAAAAAATATCAAAACATTAAAAAAGAAATTGAATGTATTGTACTGTACTTTTTTGGAATATATATTTAAAATTTTCTTCAAAGTCTTCTGTATTTGTATTAAAGGTAAAAAGCATAAACGCTCATATCTTTTGATTATGTTTACTTAGAGATTATATATATATATATATATATATATATATATATATATATATATATATATATATATATTATATATATATATATATATATATATATATATAATATATATATATATATATATATATATATAATATATATATATATATATATATATATATATATATATATATATATATATATATATATTGATACCACGACGCCGCTCTGTCTTGAGAAAAATGCTCTTAACAAGCAGACAAACAGACAGACGTATAACGTCACAGCCATCTTATATTCTATTTATAGTTTCAAAGTACAGAAACCCTTTAAATATCCTGAAGAACCAACTGAAACGTCTTTTTCTATTGAAGTGCAAAAAAACCATTCCTATACTTTACCTAAACACATTCATATTGTAACAGAAAGATGTCAAACCTTATTGACTTAATAATATATTGATATAATATATTTTCTTCGAGCATTGAGTATAATATACTATTGGCTTTCATCCGAACGGTTACACTAAATAAATATTTGTCAGAACAATTCAGTTTACACGACCCTCGTGGTGTCCATTGGGGCATAAACTTCAAGCCAGGTCAGGTTTGTTTTTATATTGCCAGTTATTTTGTATTGGAATTTATTTGAGTATCATTATTCAATATTTTATAAATCAATTTCATTTCAGATTATTTTGAATCTGTTGTGTCTAGTTTCATAGTTTATTTCGTTTATATAGAGAACGATGTGGATTCGATTTCCATTCGTTGTAGTGTATTATTTTAGTTGCTTCATCCTGGTAACAAGAGAAAGTCCGTCACTCAAAACACAATTTCTCGTATATAAATATTATTGAAATTAAAAAGTTAATAAAATTCGTTGGATTCTATATTGAAATAACTTTGTATAGACGAAAGACTAAAAGAGTGATATATATATATATATATATATATATATATATATATATATATATATATATATATATATATATATATATATTTCACGTACGTTTTACGTCGCCCAAACCTACCATAGTATTACCACAATATCAACATATACCCATCGTTTATAATATATCCGAACATTCAGCTCTGTACTAACAACTAAAACATGGCGATATTGTTGAATATTAAATAGCAGTCCTTGTTACATTACGAGGCCACTCTATGAAAATATTTGACAAAATGTATTATATGTTGTTGGTTTTTGGGGTTCCGTATCTTAAAAAGGGAAAACAAAACGCTTATAGGATCACTTTATGTCTGTCTGTATCTGTCTGTCTGTCCGTCTGTCCAGACAATTTTCGATGGTAGTGGGTTCAATCTCCATTGCAAGGAATGAATTAATTTCATATTCCCGGTCACAAAAAAAAATATAACATACAGTAAATAAATAAAAAGTGAGTGAAAGGATAAAGGAAAGAGAAGGAGGATAAAGGAAAAAAAAATTACGTGCCACAGGCCGCCGTATCGCTAACATAGCGATATATAGTTACATAGTATACATAGTATATAGATATATAGTATACATAGTTTCATATATTATGTTGGTAATTTTGAATACATTTAATAAAAGGCAAGTGTATGCGCACACCTGTGTATTTATTGAATATCTACTTGAATATATTTCAGTAAGACAAAATCCACCAATTATCATCTTGTGTCTCGAATTTGGACAGAAAGTGGTCTACATTGAACCTTGACACTACATTGATAGTCTTGACTTTGATTGATTTGATTTTGAATAGTTCTTGATTTTGTGACCTTCCTCGTCGATAAATAACATTTATTGAATATATCAATACTCTTTATTCGTAGATTTTTTTAGCTTCTCGCTCTATATTTAGCGGAGTAGCCGGAGAGAACAGAGAACCTCTTTCGCCTCTTCACTCACCTCTAACCTCTTCATACACCCAGGGGGTTCTCATGTCTTTTCCGTGACCTCCCTCCAGTATCTTCGACAATGTGTTATCGAAGGTTTACAAATTATATGAAGCAAAAGTATGGGGAGGTATGGGGAGACCTCGCAATCGAGGTCTCCCCGTACCTCCCCATACTTTTGCTTCATATAATTTCTTCCCATCTTTCATCACTCATTCTCTCGACGTGCTCAAACCATCCTTAGACGTACATAAAGAATTTTGTAATCATTTCAAATTTGACTATTCTACGGTAAATAGTGTTAGCATTCTTAGAATGCAAGTTACGCTAGCATTATTAGGTTACCGCTAGAACTGGAGAATCTAAACTCGAGCTAAGTTTAGGTGTTAAATTTACAAGATCAGTTTGACTTGTACCTGTTGAGAATAACAATATATGATTTTCTGTGTAAGCTGATTTGAAATATATGGACTGGATTTATTTTTTTAGATTTAAAGATACATAAAACGCGAACTTAATATGTTTCGAAAAATTAAAAGTATTTCCATTAAAAATCCATTTATAACTTCTATAACATATTTTATTTATATTATATAATAATTTTCTAGAACATCTGGGTTTTGAGAGCAAATTTAAGTACTAGCGCCATTATCCTCAAAGGTAAAAAGTCATAATCGTTTCATACGGATTATACCGGTTATATATAAATATTTTTGTATTTTTTTTATCTTCATAAAAACTTGTTAGAATTAGAATATAGCGATATCATATTAACACCGCAAATACATTAATTTATGAGTTCTTTTCTGCCTCATATCTTTTTTTGACGACTTTATGGTGCAGTGGGACAATATTATATGACTATGACAAGAAACACGATAATTGTGGGCCTTATTCTTTATGGGAATTTATTAATATCGTTTACCCCGCCCGCTCTACTAAGAAAAAGCTCAGCGTTGAGTTCCATCACCCAACACACAATATACCGAGTTCGGATGGTGAACGAAGTGTAGATATATAAGAGGTTATACGGGGTTGTGGGCATCGGTGATCACTTACCATCAGGTGATACTCGTTCGTCTTTTCCTTCCCATAAAAAAAAAACTTTATCTTATAACCAGAGGAAGGAAATTAACCTAATTAATTCTTACACGATATACTAATAATTTACAACATATTTCATACATACACAGTATAAGTAAATAGCAATACAAGAAACTACAATCTCACTAATTCATCTTCTTGGTCTGAACTTACGCAATTTGATTACAAGTAAATTCATATCTAATTCGATCTTCATCTCCCACCTCCACCTACCAGCTCCCACCTCCCTACATCAGACTAACTGTGATTTATATTTGTACTGTTAGTTTGAGTTGAGTTTAATTTTAAAACTAAATCACTATTGCTACATACTAGAGTTGTTTACTTTGTAGGGGTTACTACTAAAAAAAAAATAAAGATCGATAGATTGGATGATATAGTATGTAAATATAAAATAAATCTTAACTTATATTTTTATATACTCTGTAAATCTCTTGTACATGAGATAATTAACCTTAGTTAACAAGTTAAACTTAGTTCAATAGTTTCATAGGCATCAAAACAGATGTTAAGGGTGTGTTTACACTTTTTTTTTATTACGCTGGAATATGCGTTTATGCAGACCGCCCGCGAAAAGCAGGCGGTACTGTGGGACTCATCGGTAAGTCCGATCCTACCCAATAAAACCCAGCGGAAACCCTCTCCATCTGCATAAGATGTCGCAGGATCGCTTGCGCATGCAACTACGACGCCTCGATGGAAGGGCCGCCTATCGCAGGCCACCATCACTTTTAGGGTTCTCTAGAGCACCCACAGCCTTGATGACTTGCAGAAGGGCCAGAATGATCCTCCTGCAGGCGTTCCTTTAAGGTTGGAGTAGCGCATAGCGCATTCTCCTGCTTCCTGGTCTACGGTGGCAAAATGGGTGTGTATTTATGCTGGATTCGCGCACTTGCTCCGCGGTCTCTTTTAGTGAGATGACTGCCTCACAGAAAGAGACCATTGCAGACCAGTTCCTCTTACTATCCAGCATGGCCCTTACTATACTGGATAAAGAAAGATCTTGACCCACCACAGCCATCAAGGCATGGCGCTGTAGGGCCCAAGCGGGGCATTCAGCCAGAGTATGATGCGCCGAGTCGACGGAGGCATCACACTCATGGCAAACCGGTGACATTTCCCTACGCGCAATCTGGTGCAAGTATTTGCCGAAGCAACCATGACCCGTCAGTACCTGCACCAGCCAGGATTCCAAATTTCCTTTTTACCCAGCGCTCTAGGTAGGGGCGGAATGCCTCCACTGTCGCTAGGCCTGCCACTGGGAACCCAAGGTCCTCTCTCCATCGCCGGATCAGGGCTTCATCCGTTCTCCTCCTGATCCACGCGATATCCTCCAGCGATGGTCATACGCCTCGTGACCGTTCGCTCGCACGTAAAGCGTGTACTCTAGCAAGCACTTCCGCCTGTAACTCCCACGGTGGGTCGGCCGCCAATAGAGTTGCCGAGGTGTGTTTACACTTTTTTTTTTTTTTTTTTTTTTTTTTTTTTTTTTTTTTTTTTTTTTTTTTTGACGCTGGGAAAAAATGACATTACGCATACCCTCCCCGCCGGGGGGCGGGAGAGGGGTATGTGGGACTCCCCGGTAGAGACGTTCCCGGTATACCCACTAAAAATACCCAGCGACACTCCGACCTCACCTAAGTGGAGGGGGCCTGGGAGTCCATAGCGTCCAGGCCCTCGCCGGTGACTGCCCGCCCTACGGCAGGCCCTTCACACCCCTCCCGCGTGGGAAGGGGTCTTTACAATGGCCGGAGTGCACGGCCATTGTGGTCCGACGAGTGGGGTGACCCTTGAGGTGCGGGCGGTGGCGCCCCGCCAGTCGCCCGCCGATCACCCCCTGGGGCGGACGAGGACGGACGCTGATTCCGCCGCCTTCCACCCCTTCTTCGTCTGCGAAGCGGCGCTGCGAGAGGGTCGTCCTCCCGCATACGCTCCGCCGCCTCCTTCTGTGACATGACGTCCTCACAGAAGGAGGCTACCGCCGCCCATGCCTCCTCCCTCCTGAGCATGGCGGCGATCACGCTGGGGAGCGTGAGGTCCTCCCCGACGGCTGCCACCAGGGCGCGGCGGGGTTCGGCCCACGAGGGGCACACCACCAGGGTGTGCTCCGCCGTATCCACTGCGGCCCCGCAGTGGTGGCACGCTGGCGACTCCTCCCTCCCGATCCGGTGCAGGTACGATCCGAAGCACCCATGCCCGGACAGCACCTGCACAAGACGTAGGGAGAGGGAGCCATGTCGCCGATCGAGCCAGTCCCCCAGGACGGGCCCGATGGCATCCAGCAGCCGTCGCCCAAACGGCGCGGAGATGAGGTCCTCAGCCCAATGCTGAGTGGCGGCGTCCCTCATCTCCCGGCGGATTGCCTCACGCTCTCCAGGGTCCGGGCGCTGGTTCAGCGCCCTCTGACCCGCCTTCCACTCGTACGCTCTGGCGAGAACCCAAGCCTCGAGCTCCCAAGGATGAGTTCTCGCCAGAACGCACGCCGCCGCAAAACTCACTGTGCGATACGCCCGTGCCACCCGCTGTGCAATGGCCCTTTAAAGGTGTGTTTACACTGCCTAACTTCACCTAGCTAAATTTATTGAAATAAATCTATTAATGAAAAAGTATACTTAACACAAACACCAGCCGCTATGCTATATATATATATATATATATATATATATATATATATATATATATATATATATATATATATATATATATATATATATATATATATATATATATATATGTATATATATATATATATATATATATATATATATATATATATATATATATATATATATATATATATATATATATATATATATATATATATATACATAATTTTATTTCCCCGCTCCGGTGAAACACCTGAATCGTGACGTCAAATTTTGCCAACCAACATACAAGGGATCACGCAATGTTGCATGCACTCTCTGATTACCTCTTTTCCGCCTGAATAAAACTTCAACGTGCAAGAGACTTAACACTAGGTTCTGCCTCCTTAACCAGCATTATGCGGAAAAAGATGTGAAATTAAAGCTGTTAAAAACAATCCATGTACATTAAAAAATAAATTGTCAAAATCTGTTAAGTATTTAAGAGCAAAAAATTACAATAAAAGCTTTTTTAAATGTAAAAATAAGCAAATACAAATACATTCAAACAAAAAGGAAGCGACGTAGATTTTATAAAGAGCTTAAAGGCAGCGGTGCAAAACTCGGAATCGGCTATTCCATTTTACGACTGTCGCCCGTTTATTTCGTTTGAGCTTCCTGCAGGTGTTTCAAGCTTTTTTTGTATTATCTCATCTTATTTACCGTCGATTTCTTGAAATATTGGACTATATTATCATTTGTTTGTCATGTTTTTGCTTTTTTATTTTATAAATTATTATTATTCGTATAACTGAATAAGGTACGGTGATGTTTGTGGTAATGTACTCGCGAGCATTTTCGGTATTGGTAAAAAACGATTTTCTCATCTAAATCTCGATCCAGAGGGAATTCTGAGATAAAAAATAGCTTAAGTGTTACTTCTTCTATGTTCTAGTGAAAGCTTCATAAAAATCGGATGAGCTGTTCCATGCGATGCACTTCAATAAATTTTGTTATATATATATATATATATATATATATATATATATATATATATATATATATATATATATATATATATATATATATATATATATATATATAAATTACACGCCTCACACAGTGCTCTAATAAACTTTTAGTATTTATTAAATTCTCGTAATAAATATGTTTCACTTGAGAAAGCTCGCAAATAGAATTGACTTCGACAGTTTTATGAAAGACATAAAATGAAAAAAAGTAAGCGAAAATAAAAAGTATGTGCTGTTTTTATAACGTCGATAAAAAACAGCCTCCTGTTGGATTCCGCAATATTTCTAAATCAGGAGCCGACCCTTAAAAAGATCCAGCCGACCCTTAAAATGACCCTTAAAGATTTCCAGACTATATCTTTATTTTTTGACTTTATTTATCTTAAGACGACAATTATCCTTTGTTTATTTGATCCTTAATTGATATTTTTTCCAGAGACGCGCATCGCCCACATATAGAATTGCGGAAAAGCAGTGTTAATACACTTTATTATTGCTAACAAAGAAGCTGAAGTTCGATAATCCAATCATCTACATGACAGGCCTGCGCCTAAACCTCGTAGAGGAAATTAAACTGCTAGGCCTTACATTAGACTCGAAGCTCGCCTTCAACGGGCACGTGTCTGCAACATGCCGCAAGGCTGCAGACATATATAAACAACTTTCGTGCGCGGCAAAGGTGACTTGGGGTCTGAATGCTGAAATAGTCAGGACCATATACGTGGCGGTGATAGAGTCAATCGTCCTGTACGCAGGCACTCGCTGCGTCTCCAGCGGCAGAGAAGTTGTCTATACGCAGACAATTAGACTCGCTGCAAAGAGGCTTTGTGCAAAAGATCTGCAAAGCGTACAGGACTGTGTCTCTGACATCGGCACTCGCCATCTCGGGGCAGCTCCCCCTCGACCTTCGGGTACAGGAGGCAGCAACGCTGTATGGTATCAAAAGAGGGCACTCTATCGACCACCTGCCACCGGGCAGAGAGATCGAGCGCAGGATTGGACCCCTAGAAAATCCCCACCCCTCATCACTAATCCACACCCAATACAAGCTCCTGGACAACCTTGACCCTGAAACCCTCGAATCCCACCATATATCCGGCCCCCAAATTTACACCGACGGCAGCAAAATAGAGGAGAAAGTTGGAGCTGCCGTCACATGGTGGCACGAGGGCAGGGAAATAAGGCACTCCACCTTCCGCCTGGAATCGTATAATACGGTATTCCAGTCGGAGCTGTACGCTCTGTTCAGGGCAGTGAAAATGGTGCTCGAATCAAAGGCAGCCACTGCAAACATCATGAGCGACTCCAGATCTTCGCTCGACTTGCTCAAAGGTCCTTTAGCAACTACTACTGTTTTGTACTGTACAGTTTATATATATATATATATATATATATATATATATATATATATATATATATATATATATATATATATATATATATATATATATACAAGATAAATTTAAAGCTAATAGCAAATTACCGTCGAGTCGCTCTTAAGTAGTTGAAGCCACAAGCTTCAAAGGTAAACACAACAGGCTTTGACTACAATATGAGGTTAGTTCACCTCGAGGTTAATTTTCAAAGGACTGAATAATATAGATTAAAAAGATTATTTTGTGTAAAGGCAGAAGAAAGCTAGTATTAAGATTTCTCGCTTTTCGTCGAATTATCGAGAATTCTGAAGCTTCCTTGGTAGCAATTTCTTCCCCTGAGTGGGAATTGAACTCATAACCGTTTACATTAGTCGCTATACTACTACGGCCCATACTCCAGTAATACTTTAAGACAATTTTGATTAAAGGCATTCTAATGAAACCTTTTTTGTAGGTTAGACTCAAACCATAGTGTAATATCTTCCACGTTTGGACAATGACGTATAGACATGTTATTATATATGAATTATTTTTTTATTTGCTTAGGACTACCATGTTTTATCTACTTTCATACGAGTACATCAGTCCAGACATTGTTGACATAAAATAAATTATGTTTATGTTGTCATTTTATTTTATTTATAACTTTTAATATGGTTTCAGTAATACAGCAGTTTATATATATATATATATATATATATATATATATATATATATATATATATATATATATATATATATATATATATATATATATATATATATATATATATATATATATATATATATATATATATATATATATATATATATATATATATATATATATATATATATATATATATACTGTACAGTACAAAAGTGGTAAAAAAGTGTATTAACACTGCTTTTCCGTAATTCTTAGTTGGGCGATATTTTTTCCAGAGACGCTCTGGAAAAAATATCAATTAAGGATCAAATTAACAATGGATAATTGTCGTCTTAAGATAAATAAAGTCCGATATAGTCTGGAAATGTAGCAAATTGAAGTGGCAGTGGGCTGGTCACAACTGTCGTAGAAGCGATGGATGATGGACCAAACGGGTTCTCGAATGAAGACCGCGTCTCGGCAAGCGTAGCGTTGGACGTCCTCTGTCCAGATGGACCGAGGATTTAAAAAAGGCGGCTGGTACAGACTGGATGGCAAAAACGAGAGATCGTGCCTTATGGCGTACCCTGGGGGTGGCCTACGTCCAGCAGTGGACTGATATAGGCTGATAATGATGAAGATAACTAAATCTAACTTAACTTTAGTTTCTCTGATTATAAAAACATAAATTGTATATAAGTGTAAAATTCACACACATTTTTAACATTTTTAAAGTGTTATTCCACACTAAAGAAAGGAGCATATGTTTAAATAACATATAAAATTTAAACGTAGCGGGATTTGAACACGCACCTCTTAGAAACCAAAATTCTTACTTGCTGCTTACAACTTATATATCTATAAGAATATTTCACAATTTATCAATATTTTGAACGGACAAATTTACATAAGCATAATCGTTGCATACAACAACAAAATACTTGAGGTAACAAACATTTGTCAACGTATTACGTTATTTACACGTATTATCATTATGATGTGATAAAACATATGCTTATACTACACCAGGCCAACACGGTGAAGATGGAAACGTCTGACTGGGTATTTGATTATGGGTTCGATCCTAATTCGGGGGAGTAATTTTTATGTTCTGTTCTGTATGACAAAGTACGGCGGTGAGTTTTTTCCATACGATAACAATAGCTAATTGACAGTTGGTGTCTTGCCAAGCTTATTCACGTAAGTACTTCCGTTGGAAAATATCAATACCGATATATAAAGATATCGGTCAATTGCGAGTAGTACTATAAGGTGCACCAAGGGTTCCGGCCCCTATTTCGTGATTGTAGGTATTCCGATGACCAAATAATTTAATTTTTTTTATTTTTAGTATTTGTTGTTATCATGCTTTGTGGGATACAGCCTGGTGACAGACAGACAGACTGACATACAGCGGAGGCTTAGTAATAGGCTTCCGTTTTTACCTTTTAGGTACGGAACCCTAAAAATAAGCTATAGCCTTTATATATACTAAGCTGTTAGCTTTGTATAATCTCAAATTATCGGGTATTTTAAAGTGATAATCGTAGCTTTGATTCGATTCGATCAATCTAAGAGATTGCTAGATAAAACGCTAGAAAAAAAAAATATAAAAACAATAATTATATATATATATATATATATATATATATATATATATATATATATATATATATATATATATATATATATATATATATATATTCATTTATTACTAATAAAGTAAATTGCATTCGCTTATCACAAATTATAGTCCATATTTTGTTCTGATGTAAAAAGCTATAGTACTGTAAAATTTCATTTAAATACGTTCAGCAGTTTTTGTTTTAAACCAGAACAAACATACATCCTCAAAAACTTCAACTTATATAATAATAGTAAAGTAGCATATATGAACCGTGCAATACCAATTGTTATCGAACGGAAACAGCTGTGATAAATCCTAGGGGGCACAGTTAAGCTCCTTGGAAAGTGCTCTAAGAAGATTTCCTGTACTGTTTAGTAAGAAAATAAATAGACGATGACACTTAATAAATTTGTTACAAATTTTATATTTGTACCCGTTTTTTACCTTCAGGCAAAAACATAATTATTTCTTATATAATTAAAATTGTAAGAATAATATGGAGAGAAGCTATAGCTTAGTTGGCGGGAGCACTTGGACGGATTCCAAGAAGCTCAGATTAAATAGTTGTTAGGTCAAATTTTGTATACGAAATTGTAGTAGCTACTTATATTACCTTATTTGTTTTCTTTTGCTCTGCTTGAGACATCTGTCTCTGAGGAAGTGGAATTTGTTATTATGAATTTAAAGTCTGACAGTGCCCCTGGATGGGATAACATTACAACAACTTTTTTAAAACTAGCTCGACATATGCTCACTCCAACTATTTGTCACCTAGTGAATCTGTGCTTCAAAAAGGGAGTCTTCCCTTGCCCATTAAAACAGTCTACAATAACCCCAGTATATAAAGGAAGCGACAATAGTAATACAAGTAACTATAGACCTATCTCAGTGCTGCCATCCTTCGCTAAAATCATAGATAAGATAGTAAACTCCAGACTACTGAATTACATGGAAAAAATTAAGTTCTTAAGAAGTTCTTGATAAAGCCAAGAAATGTTTAACTATCTTTTTAGATCTTAAAAAGGATTTTGACACGGTATCCGTTTCAATTCTCTTAAAAAGCTGGAAAGCATGGGCATTAGAGGCACTCCACTATTGATATTTAAAGACTACCTCAGCAATAGAAAACACAAAATTGGGGATTACGTAAACAGTGACTCTTTAGTAAGTTTTGGCGTTCCACAAGGAAGCGTCTTGGGGCCCACACTATTTCTACTTTATATTAATGATTTATTGAGTCTGAACATTGATAATGGTAGAATCTTAGCCTACGTAGATGATACCGCGATTAATTTCTCCAGTCCTTCATGGAATGCTGTAAAATTATCTGCAGAAAAAGGACTTGCAAAAATATACTTCTGGCGCAATTGTAACTTACTTACTATTAACATAGATAAAACAAACTACATGTGCTTCACTATTAATAACAGAACTCAGCCTGAAAACAATTTTAATATCGAGCTGCATAACTGTCTGTATGATAGCTCTAATATTTGTGATTGTGCTCCATCGATTCTGAGTGGAGTATCTACTACCAAAAATCTTGGTATTATACTGGATTAACGATTATCTTGGCACCCACATATTGATTTTACCAGTTCTAGAATTCACAAGCTTATCTGGATATTCTAAGACACGTGACAAATAAAAGTATCCCTGTAAGGGGTGGTGCATCTAAAATGAAAAATTTCTCCAATTAGAAAGATCACAGAGATCTTTGTTAAAGGTTATATATATTAATCCTTTTAGATTCCCCACTGATAGAATTTATAAATATTGCCAATTGTTAAATTTGCATAGAACCACTGCTTTCTCAAATGATTAGCAAAAACAGAATAATAGAAGAAATGTAACAGCATATATTCCTTCTATGAGAACTAAATTTGGCAATAACCAGCTTCCAAATCAGTCGAGATTTCTTTTTAATAAAATAAATAAATCTTAAAAATTACTCCTATGAACTCTTATCAGTCCAAAAAAATATTAACTGCCTGGCTACTAACGTTAAACTACGATGACAGAAGCCGTAATGGTACACTAATATACACACACACACACATCACAAACACACACACAATCGCACACAATCACAATCATACACACACACATACACACAAATAAATACACTCTTTTTGTCCATATCTTTCATAATTAAATTAAATTAAGTTAGATTAGATATAAGATATGTATTGTATAGATATTTATATCCACAAATGTATGAAGTTTTAAGGAAGAGCGGGGCCTCCTGACACAAGTACTAGTGCTATACCAGTAACTTACTGGGTTGGTCTCATTACTTCGCATGTTAAGGAAAATGTTGATACTGAAATAAATATATATTTTTTTTTATTTATTTTTTTTTATTTATGCAAATGAGACTTTATAATATTAAATAAAAAAATATTAAAGTTAAAATAAAAAAATATATTAAAATTAAGTAAAAGAAAATTAAAAGTAAATACACTTGTAGTTACAAAAAAAGCTTTTCACAAATGTGTCACAGACAAAAATTGTATAGAATTAAAAATCATTTCAACGTGGATCTGTATGCATATACATTTTTGGTCATTTTGTTTGTTCATCTCATTTTGTTCTCTGGGGACGATTCACGCTCGTCCAACTCCGCCCGGTGTCGCTGTAAAGACCATTTGCGGTCAACAGCATTTTGTCATTCACAAAAAAAAAAAAAAACATTTTTGGTGTTGCCATAGAAGGGTGAGATTATTTTATTACCATTATTCTCTTTACTTTATTTACACAGACGGACAGTTTAATTTTTTTATAGTCAGACACTGCATAATAGACGCTGGATTAAGCAGCTCGACTTTGTAATACAACTTTAAAAATCATAGGATCTACAGCTAAGTGTGATTGGACAAGCAAATTTTATCCTTATTCCCAAAGTTTTAAATCATACAATTCTTTGTCGTCTTATTTTGATCAAGAATAATTACGAAGAAACCTCCTGTGAATCCATTTAATTAAAGTACTTAATCCATTGTTGTGAAAAAATTTAAATGTCTATTTGTAGAGTCTTCTGTTGGTTAATTTATTATCTGTTGAATAATGTCGATATAACTATAGTCCAAAGTGTAAAAAAAATTGATAAATTTATTTCTTTCTTATACATCAAGTGCATAAATTGAAAAATAGTCTAAAAGACATGAAGGACATGAACGAGGAAATTGGTCCTGGGTAGTTATGGAATCGACAATCATCGATATATGACTATATATGTCTAACCGTATTCATAGACAGTACAAAATCGCTATTAAATTGTAGACTATCTTTGCTATTTTAACTTTTTCGTGGCATGAGCTTGATACCAATTTATATGCTATATGGGGTAGGGACAGGGAATCTAGTGTTAAGACACTCCGTTTTACGCTTTCCGCCTTTTTGACACGGTACTTGTTAAATGGCGGAACTCAACGCCACGTTTCATCTAGTTACGAGAGCTAAGAAAATGAATTTAATTGATTTCCCCTACTGGGAATTGAACCTAGAACCGTCACGTTTACAGTCGGACGCTGTGCTACGATGGCCTCAATATATAAAGCTTATTCATCGAATATATACATATAAAATGAAACATCCAATATTATATTTTTTATATATATCGATATTTATTAATAAATATATATTAAATTACATAGATAAGGTTTTAATTCTATTAATATTGTATATTTTAATGGATAACCTTATTAGAAACTTTTATGATGACAATCAAATAAGTAGTAGACTTTACTTTTTTAAGCTATGAATTACAAATTGATAATTGTATAAAAATATATTAGCAGTCTACGAGTATACCGTGAATGTGATATCAGATCAACTTTATATTTAACAACAATAAACGACTGTAAGTCACTAACAAGGTACTTGATAGCAAGAACAACAACAACGACAACAGTGGAAGATATTGTTGACGACAACTGTCGGCCAATCGGTACATAGATGAGAATCAATCGAAATTAAGAACAACAATGGCACGTACGCCAAAAGTTTGTGGTGAATAAACAAGGGATACAATAAAAAAAAAAAAAAAAACGATACACGACTTCGTTTAAACGCTCCTTATAATTTAGTTAGCCTTAAACAGATCACGTTTCTCTTAAACTTAATTTATAATTGACTAAACTATTACTAGTCTTATTAAATATATTTATTTTATAATGCATAATCTAGCTTTTTGTCTACATCTACATTTTCATCTACCGTCTAACTGAACACCCAAGATCATGAAGCTCACTTAATCGATTTAATGGGGTTTAAGCTTATAATTAAAGACGATGGGATTATTTTTTGATGATGAATGTGATTATACAAAATTTTTAGACATTCAAATATAGTTGATTTGCTTCACAATAGGATTTTAATCTATACGGATCCTCCTGGAGTGAATTGCAATCATGGAAAGCTTCAATTAACTTAAATATTTTCGTATCGTAAGCTTTAAGAAGGACTTTGGGATGATAAAAAAAAAGGTGTAACATCATTTACAAATATTATATAGAGATAAGTGGACACTGACATACTGACGTTTTAAATATCTAGATTTTTCGGAATAGTAACTTCGACCGTATCAGTACTTACCAGTATTTTTTTTTTGATCAAAACTTTTTTTTTACTGTTGTTGTTGTTTTATGCCAATTCTATATTCGAATATATCTCCCTTAGTGTAGCAAAATATCGCTCTTGTTCACAGGCTTTCCATTTGCAATGAAATTATAATTTTTCTTTTAAAATGTTTTCTAACGCCCGATTTGTATCGAATTGAATATTTAGTATTGAATTTTATGATTTTAGTGGAAACGTGTCAAAAATGATATTTTCACCATTTTTTTTTTGAAATTGTGTACAAAATGATTCGACAGGAAATATAGTATAATACATTCTTATTATAATCAAAATCATAAATCCGAGAACATCGATTAACCGGGTGAAGCTGCAAACGAGACGCTTGTAAAGATGTACATATTGAATTCTGGTAACCAGCAATATTTTTAAATGAAATTTACAATTTGAATAACTACTGTTGGTGCATTGGTTCTACCAATCAAGCCAACCAACCAGCCAATCAACACCACGTGTCAGTATTTTTAGATTTGACTAAAATACTGTTGACCTTGAATGGTCTTGACAGCGGTAACGGAAGGGGGTAAGGTATTCTTGAGGGTAGCACGCCTCAAAAGAAGTGCAAGAGTTTATATGTCTATGACATTTCGTAATATTTAAATCTATCTATATATACGTATTATAAAATTTAACTGATCGCTGTCTGTACATCAAAAATATATTTAATACAACTATTATTGAAGGCTTTATCTTTCATCTATTTTATAGAAACCCACGTACAATTATTCTAAATTGGATCTCATTTATAACAGATTTCCATTCAACAATATCATGTCACAAAGTATGAGCAAATAAATAACACGTGTGTTGTATTGTTCGTGTAATACCATCGTATCGGTTACGTCGATTTTTCACTGACAATTTATATGGCGTACTATCATTTATTATGAAAGTTTTACGTAATATTTACATTTATTTTTATTTTACGTCGTTTTGACGTAAGTTGAATCTCTAACTGTATGGGTCAGGAAATATAAAAAATGTATTGTTAACTTATGTTTATATTTAACGGTAGTATTAAGTATATCTGTGGACTTGTTATAACAGTACTGTCACTGTCACCTTATGTGAAGCTTACCGATGGTAAAAAAGATAAGAAGAAGAAGAAGAAGAAGAAGAAGAAGATGAAAATATGCAGAAAAATGCAGTTGGATTTGAATCTGGGCGTCGTGGAAACAGTCCAAGCGCTCTGACCACTAAGCCATGCGTTCTTCGTCAAGCTGCGTCGAAATTCTTATATGACTTTTACA
The DNA here is from genome assembly GCA_037127375.1 of Dione juno. Taxonomy (NCBI): domain Eukaryota; kingdom Metazoa; phylum Arthropoda; class Insecta; order Lepidoptera; family Nymphalidae; genus Dione; species Dione juno. The sequence continues at coordinate 898,269 of JAXRJS010000016.1, read as the reverse complement.
ACTTATTACGTTGTTAGCATCTCTGTAGCGAGATTTTTCCAAATTTTCGCTATACAAATATTATTGGAAAGAAAAATAAGTAGAATGAGGTTGTCTTTAAGTATTTTTTCTATCTTTAGTGTAGATAAACACTAAAAACTTATTAATAAAAAAAAGTAAATTACTAAAGGTATTTCTATTAGTAGTTGTGTAACTAGATTTGACTAATCTGCTCAGTATTAGTGTGTGTGTGCGTGCGTCGGCCATTGTGCATAATGTTGTTTTAATTACTAAATCGAGTAGAAAGTATTTTAATACTGAATAAATTTGGTAGTTTTTTAATTATTGTTAAATATTATCTAAGATATAAGAGGACAGATTATAACATAAGATAAGAATGTGTTAAGTAAGTAAGTAAGTAGTACATATATACATACACACATACATGCATACATAAATACAAACATATACGTGTATGTACATATATTATCCCTACATATATATAAGGTAAGGTAAGGTAGATAAGGTAAGATAAAAATACTCAGATATAAAAAATAATAAATAACATATAAAATAAAGTATATGTATATATGTATGTATTTTATATGATCAAATAAAAAGAAGGTTGTTAAAACACCTGAAGCGTATAATAAGGGCACATCACTCATGCTCACTCATTTCACGTATGACATCCGCGATATGAAAATGTCGGTGATAGTATAAATTTGTTTACTTAATATGTAATTATTGTGTAGAATATATATATATATATATATATATATATATATATATATATATATATATATATATATATATATATATATAAATGTTAATCGTTGATATTTAAGCAATATACAATTTCTAAATCTGGAATGACACTTAAATAAAAAATATTTCAAAAACCTTCTAAGGAATTAGATTTTAGGGATCTCTAATATCTCCCTGCATACAGAGATGCTGACAACAAATTTAAAAATTTGACCTAGCTTAAGAACTTACAACTTAATAGCTACGACTATGTTCAAGTTTTCATACATTTCCAAATATTTCTCTACAATCCATCATAAGTTAGCTTTATTATTTTAGTTTATTACTTTGTTATTATATTCATCGCCCGTTTACATTTTCGGAAGAAAATTAAAGCATACCAATAAGTTATATAGACAAATACAAATCAAGAGAAAGCTGAAGGTTTACATTTAATTTAACAAGCTCTGAATGTAAATATCGACTTAGAACCTCTCAGAGTTCTATTTAAATTTAATCAATTCATTCAAAATTTCGTTCTTATTGATGATTTGTTTGATATTAGAAGCAAGCAAGGCTTATTAATTACAAGCCAAGATTATTTATTATAATTATTATTATAAAGTTTATTTTAAAATAGCTGGTATGTTGCATTGGTATCACGAATAAAGTTGCGTTATCAGATAAAAGTTCTTTAAGGATCATAAGGAGTGTTCTAAAACCAAAACGACGTGGAAGTGAAAGTATGCGATCTGAAGATAAACTACTTGTTGTATGCAGATGAAGATAAACTATTATGACAGACGAGTGTGAGAACAACACTATGAATAATTTCGGACAAAGCTAAGGTCCTTGGACGAGATGAAGAAAGAATTCAATGTCAAATTAGGTAAATGGAAATTAAAACAAGCGAATCAAGTGGTATATTTTGATTGTATGTTCATTGTTCAATAAAGATGGACGGATTTAAAATTAATGTGGAAAGACTTATTGCTGCCATTCCTAACATTAGCTCGGTGCTGTGGAGCCGTATGGCCGTACACATTACTGTGCTGGTGCCGACGGTGTTACACGGTAAGTGGATTTTACATTAGAAGTATACAATAAAGATTAATACTGTGGAGATGAGATCTCTTCTTCATATGTAGAGTCAGTTTTTGATTGAATTTACAATGAAGAGATAGATTAAGTGATAAGATAAGTAGGTAAGGAGCGACCCTGGTTGACCTTTGAGAACACAGTCTCGTTACTGAAGCTTGAGGACCCCATGGAGGGCATTTATGAAGAAGTTGAGATAAAAAGCTTTATTCTATAAAATTACACGTTATTCTTCAACAATGTTTGTTTTATTTTTATCTTTACAGCTAGCACAGCATACTACCAGTGACTGTCGCTTTCTACATACATTTTGTTTATAATTAAATCTTTTAATGCTCTCATATAATTATATGCGTGAATAAACATGTCTCTTCTATATATATTTACTACTCACCGAAAACATGTTTAAATATTTAATCAGCAGTCTGAAAGCTCAGTCCCTTTTTTGCTTACTTTTATGATTTTTAAACATCAAAAGCTTTGTTTTTTTGATAACATTTTGTTTTAAAAGTGTGTCTAAAATATGAATTAATCTATGTGTGTTCTAATAGAAGGATTTGAGGATTATAAAGGTTTAGAAGGTATATTGTTATTAAGGATATATAGCGATCGAACGAATCGTGTTTCTTTAATCGCTTGAGAATAAATTATTTTCATTTTTCCGTTCTGGCAAGACCCGTGAGCCCCGTCACGCTCGCGATATGTTTAAAGCAGAATATAGAGTTTCCTGAAACTAACAAGCTTCATTGTTATTATACAAGTTAATAATGATCAAATTTACGGCTTAGTTATAAAATCAAAAGTAAAATATTGCTTATAAGGTTATAAAATACTGTAATATTTTAATATTTTTTTTAAAGATGGTGTATTTAGTTTTTATTAATTTATTATTTTTAATTTTATTAATTTTTTACATTTTATTTTACATCTTTTTTTTCTTTGATTTTCATTCAATTCAATTTTGATCGATTCAAATATCTACCTATGCCTTTATAATGTAATAATGGAAACAGAATATCGGTCTCGTATGTATCGTACTCACACTAAATCGTATCGTACACTAAAGAAGGTTAATCTATACCAATTATATAATTGTAGGTCAACGAAAAGTGTAACGTATAAATTTAGACAAACTTAACGTTACGTGCCTATACACTCAGTTTATATGAAATGAACTACAGCTATAAATTTGTTTTAATTTTTTCTGTAATAGATTTTCAAATTGTCTTAGTAATTTAGTTCATACTTCTTGCCAAATTCTACGTCAACGGGAAGTACTTTAGGCAGTACAGGATTTGATGACGTGGCGAATTACATACAAAATACGACTAAACGAAGCACTCGTATCTTATGCTTTTGATATATAGACAACAAAGTGATCCCACAAGGATTCCGTTTTCTCCTTTTGAGGCATGGAACCCTAAAAACCTTTTAAAATTACATACAAGACTTACTTGGTACATGCTTAGCAAATAAAATAAGCAAACATACGTGAATACTTGAGTAGATATATTACGCTGATTTGATACCAAGTATTGTTTGAGTTATACATACTCGTACATTCACATTCCTCAAATTACGCCTACAGAATTTCGTAATATATATATATATATATATATATATATATATATATATATATATATATATATATATATATATATATATATATATATATATATATATATATATACTAGCTTTTACCTGCGCCTGCATAATCAGATATATATTTGGAATATCCAACACAAATAAATATTTTTCATCAAGTTCTTGAATGAACAGAGAGTTCTTGAATGACAGTCGGACAACAAATTAGAGTCTCATTGTTTTCTTTTGCGTACGGGACCCTAAAACACAATAAATATCTTATTACTGTATTTACTTTTTTTTAGCATCATGCTGTATACTGGACAGAATAGGCTGAGAGAACTTAGGGTCAAGACTCTTCGCTCTCCGCTGTACAGCTGAATCGAAATATTGAGCGTTAACTAGCGGAGCTCAATGCCTCAATTAATTTATACTATCGAGTGGGGTACCAACCTATAACCATCATGTTACCAGTAAAACGTTATACCACTGCGTCACGATAGTCTTATTTGTTTAAAAACCTCTTCAAATAAGTATATTTCTGAGATAAACTCCGCTTTCACATCAACATGTCCATATCAAATAAGGCACTACTCTACCATAATAACGCTACAAAGTTGACTTATTAAGAAACAATTGTTTGAAAAACAAAGGAAAGGGCAGCATAGACTCTACAACGTCCATTTTGTCCCATTCAAGGTTGAAACTTCTAACATTTGATTGTCAGCTTTGTTCAGATCAAACCTGATGTGCCAGCACAAAGTAATTGAATTTTCAAAATTCCTTCCTCTATTCTCGTTTGAACGGAAGTATTTGTTTAAAATTGCTTTAAACAATCGATATTTTGATGTCATTTTTTCAATTACTGTCGTGATAACAAAATACGATGGGTATGAATTCAATTTCCCATTTTGGGATTTTCTTTTTAATATGTTAATATATTTATCTATACTAAGACACTGGGACAATCTAAACAAAAGATAAATAAGCATCAATATTTATATTTACAATATTTACAAACATATATATGTTTATAGGGGGAGGGAACATCGTCCCTCGCTAAACAAAGAGCCTATTTGCAAAATTTCTAGAGTGTAGGTCCAGTGTTTTGGGCCCACAGCTCAAGCTCTTTATAAAATAAATGTAAGGTGACTATTATATCATCTGTGGGATATGGCAGCCACCTTACAGTTTTTATATTAACAGGGAGGGATACAGTCATTTATCATATAGAAATTATGAATCTTGAATTTATTCGGTTATAATGTAATAGAGGACAATAGATACGTGTTGTTATTCATAGGTATATAATTTATTATTAAAAGGTATTTGCAATTTAGTTTACCCCTTTAGTGGAAAATATGTTAACTTTATTAAAAAAGTCCCGTTATTGGAACAATGAAGAAAATCATTTTCATCTTAATTTCAAGTAACAAAATATTATGAAATTATTTCCAATTAATTTCAATAACATTCATTCGTGAAAACCCTTAACTAAACTTAAGTAACTTTTTAAGGGTCGGCTCCGGATTCAGAAATATTGCTAAATCCAACAGGAGGCTGTTTTTTATCGACGTTAGAAAAAAATTGTATATATTTTTTTATTTTGGGTTGATTTTTTTTTGTTTCATGTCTTTCATAAAACTTTCGAAGTCAATTCTAATTGCGAGCTTTCTCAAGTGAAACATATTTCTTACGAGAATTTAATAAATACTAAAGGTTTATTAGAGCACTGTGTGACGCGTTTGATTGATTTATTATTTTATATATTTATATATATATATATATATATATATATATATATATATATATATATATATATATATATATATATATATATATATATATATATATATATATATATATATATATATATATATATATAATAACATGTAAACATTGAAATACAAATTTTAAACGAAGATATAAGAAAAAAATGCAAAAGATTTTGAAAATGTGTAAATGTATGATATATTCTGTCGACCGTGGAAAAGTATAATGAAGTTAACTCGGACCATGTATATAGAGAATAAGTTAATACTTTTTATCAATTTGTAAATGTTGTTAGAACTGACTGTGTTTAATTTTTAGTAAATTTTACTGAATAATTATATATATGTATAAAGAAAACATATAAAAATTTGAACGCAACGGGATTCGAACCCGCGACTCACGAAAATTCATTTCACGGTCATTTTAATATTTATCTTAGAGCGTTCCTCGACAAATCAATTCCAATGTGTTCCAATCAACGGAATTCTTCAGATGTATAAAATTGCTATATATAGTATACAGATTTTAGATTGGTATTTAAGTGATTTCTTAAGATTTTTATTAATATTCTCTTTGGGTTCTAAATTTGTCAAGGTGAAGCTATAAATAGACATGATGAAAGGGACCTTCGGGATTTTCAATATTCTGAATTAATTCGCTCACGTTAAAATTATAATGTTAAATTATAATGTTAAGGAGAATAAATTACTTAGCTCTCTATTGATTCACTGTGCGGGGGATTCCCATAGCGTTGTAGGCAGAGGAGACCAGAGCAGTTCCCGGGACTTTCGATTCTAATGTAGGTTACTCTAGGCTTAATTTAAAAGCTTGATATAGGCTTTATCCCTATATTTAGTAGGATAGACTCTTGAATTAGAGTTTTAACTTATATTCTTAACTAGAGACTCGTTCGCGACTTCACTCGCTTGGTCGATATTCTCGAATTTACTATAATATAATATGTATGAATTTTACTTATATTTTTTTGACTTTTTGACTTTATTCAATTATAATCTATGCGGTAAGTTCTCGCGCATTTTCGTTATCAGTAAAAAATCGCAATCCCGCTGGAATTCCGGGATAAGAAGCCTAGCCTAACTGTTGCTCTACAGTCTCTTCTATGTTCTAGTGAAAGTTTTATACAAATTCAGTTGTTCCAGAGATTAGCCCGGACAAACAGAAAGACATTCAGACAGTTAATATTAAAAAAAAAATATTACGTTTTAGTATACCTGTAAATAAACTGTGTAAATTTCAAACCACAAACATACACTCCAATTTTATTTGTATGTTAATTTTATGTACTTACAAAATATTCAGACTTAATAACCGCAATATATGTGTGTGTGTGTGTCTGTTACCTAATAAATAATATATTTTTTTAGGTTTATGTTGTATATCTCGTAATGCAAGGTAGGCGGAGAGAATATTGTACAAGACACTACGTTCTCCGCCAGAATGACGTGTTTATTGTACCGTGTGTTTTTGTGTACCAGAGCGTTAAAATGAAAATAAATCAATTCCCTGATTGAAATCGAACCCTGAACCGTTGTTAACAGTCACAAAAGCCTCAATTATTGACCAAAATTATTAATAATAATGGAAAAATGTCGCATATCGATCTCCATTAGACAAATTATCGAACTCGTATAGGAATTATTAATTTGGAATGCTAAAAAATAATTGATTTCGCCATTTATAGTCGAGGTCGACTTTCTATTGTTTTCTCAACAAACGCGTACAACAATATGAAGTAACTAATAGAAGATTTTAATTGAATGTTCTTTGTTTTAATAGTTGTTAAGCATCGAAATTCAAAAGGTGGGTGTATTTTTTTAAATTTATATCGTTTTTTTATATATTATAAAGAGAATAGATTGTCCACAGAGGATGTTAAAGACAGAGCAAAGTGTAATTTAATAATTACTATAATTTTTCCTATATATTTATTATTTATTTAGCTTCACGCTGTATCCCACCCATAGAAGGGGAGGCAGAGGGAACCGTAGGTTGAAGGAACCTAGTGTCAATACACTCCGTTCCCCACTTTCCGCCATTCGCGGCATTGCGTGTTGAGTGGCGGAACTCAACGCTGCGCTTTGCCTTGTTACTAGAGCGAAGAAAACGAAAATAATTATTTCTCACCGAGTGGGAATCGAACCCACAAACTGTCGACCCTCTGCGCCACGACGGTTCTCCTATATTAGAGTTTACTTCCCTTTATATACATATATATAATTATTCAGTAAAATTTACTATAAATTAAACACAGTCAGTTCTAACAACATTTACAAATTGATAAAAAGTATTAACTTATTCTATATATACATGGTCCGAGTTAACTTCATTACCAGACCTTTCCACGGTCGACAGAATAATATCATACATTTACACATTTGCAAAATCTTTTGTATTTTTTTCTTATATCTTCGTTTAAAATTTGTATTTCAATGTTTACATGTTATTTATTATTTTCTAGAGCAGAGAGTAGAGAGACGTGACGAAAGGTTGACGTTGAGTTTCACTACATCAGACTCCATGGATGGTTTCCATGAGGCGCGGGTTCAAATCCCGCTGCGTTCAAATTTGTATATATGTTTCCGTTAAGTATTTTTTTTTACATAAGACTCATTCACATGGAAAACGGGGGCCGGAGTGTCTTCACACTATTGTAAAAATCAAGCAAAATATGTTATAAATATTCCTTTTATTTATTTATTTTATCCAGTTTTCGTTTCAATATGTTTGAAATTTTAACATATATAGTTTTAAGGTAACTTACAAATTCATAGTAAAATTGTGTAGTTTTTATATGCACCTATTTTGTAGCGTTTACTTCTAATATATAAATAAGGCACATATTATAATAAAATTTGATGCCGTCGCGGTATAGTTGCTACGTGCTTAAGTAAAAGCGCGTTGGTGGCAGGTTCGAATTGGTCAAACAGTTACAAGTGTTACAAGTTCCATCTCACGACAGGTGTATATGTATTATAAAAAAAAATACAATTTCTTGTACTAAAAAATAAAATATTCTTAGATACGATATATGTAACAGAGCCAATGAATATTTAAAGCCGAAAGTAAAATTGCCATATATGCGCAATTCTCGTATATTTTTGCAACGTGATTTTGCAATTGTACAGATCGCCGAGTAACATTAAATATTATATTATGGCAGAAATATATGTACATAATATAACATTAGTATTATTATTTTTGTAGCTTCACTTTAAACCACACTGTATCGTTTAAGTAAATAATAAATAATCGCGTATAAAGAGGGGAGGTGGAAATAACCTAGTGTCTTTACACTCCGTTCTCCACTTAAAAAATCATATTTATATTGGCAGGGTTAATTGAGGCTGCAGAGTGGCCTATCTGTATTTTAATAGCTTTTGGATTTTTAATATATTTGTAATATAAAATTTAATAAATTTTAAAGAGTAAAATAAAGAGCATTAGTGGCCTATATCTATGTGTCTATATATAAATATATATATATATATATATATATATATATATATATATATATATATATATATATATATATATATATATATATATATATATATATATATATATATATATATATATATATATATATATATATATATATATATATATATATATATATATATATATATATATATATATATATATATATAATATATATATAATATATATAATATATATATATATATATATATATATATATATATATATATATATATATATATATATATATATATATATATATATATATATATATATATATATATATATATAATATATATATAATATATATATATACATATAATATATAGATATTCATTTCAATTCTATTAAACAAGCAATTATAAAACCACATTTCGATTCTAATTTACGCTTAAAAACCTTTAGATATGACGGACTGTCATGTTCACAGCTTATCCGCACATTATAGAACTACGGTTGAATTTTTTACGTTTACTACGTTTTTAAGAGAATGACAATTATTAATTTTTTTTTATCAATTAGAAATCGAACCTAGTACCAACGCCTGAAAAGTCAGATTTTATCGACTTTACTATTGTACTTACTTATTATAATAATGGTTGCTCTATAACAAATTCAAATAACGCCTAGAATTGTATAGAACGACTAAATCAATTTAATCGTTCTCGTATTTGCTCTCGATCTCAACAAAATTCTCATTAACGCGCCTTGTTGGGATAAGATGCTTACATATCGACTGAAGAAGGTTAGAACCTTACACATTACATATATATATATTTATATATATATATATATATATATATATATATATATATATATATATATATATATATATATTATATATATATATATATATATATATATATATATATATATATATATATATAACGTATAAATAAATAAAAAAAAAAAACTGAGTTATACATATAAAAGTTTTTCCTTACTTCGTGACAGACAGACACTCACAGATAGACTGACATTTGACGTAAACTTTCCTTTAAGAGGTAAGTAAGTACTTGGAGATTATCTTGAAATTCCGAAAAAGAAATAGGACAGTGTAAGACTTTTTAGAATTATTGATTGATTTGGATGATTTTTTTATTATTTTTGATATATTTTTCTGTCACAAAAAGCTCACTTAATTAAAGTAAACCAGCTTTCATCTTGTTAAAGGTTATTATCCAAGCTTTGTAATTAGCTAAATGTACCAACATCAGTTCTAATGAGCGACAGACACAAAACTTTCAGTGTTAAGCTTTTTTTTTGTTTATTTTCTGAAAAGTCAAAATATTTTTAATCTATATAGGGAAAATAAAGTATAAAGCTATAGAGTAATAATTAACTTAAGCGGAACTTAATGCCGTATATAAAAAGATTTAAAGACGAGAGTGACAACATGACCATAATCTATTAAAATTTAAATCTTAAACCCTCTTGCAAATATCTAAATCCTTGTCTATGAAGATGCACGCTTAAAGCTACGTTAATACGTTATCAGGTATATTTTAAAAGTATTTTTTACTTTGCTATTTATAAAAGCTAGCTATCATTATGAAAGTAACAATCGCAGCGGCACAGCGTCTGACAGTGGGTTCGATTCCTTCTCGAGGTGAATGAATTTCGATTCAAAGAAAATGGGGAACGAATTGTCTTAACACTAGGTTCCTTTAACCCAGGGTTCCCTCTGCCTACCCTGCTATGTGCGGGATATAGCAAGAACCTAATTAATAATAAATATATAGGAAAAATTACATTAATTATTAAATTTTCTGTAAAAGAAGGGATACTATGCGAGAGTAAAATAAATAAATAAAATCTGGAATGGCTTCAAATTATACGCTTGACGTCATCACTTAGCACATATGAAATTTAGAAAGCTTAACAGAACTTGATGTATATACACTTGTTCTTCTTCTTCTGGCTGGCTCCCTCTTTATACCACAGTATATGCTGGATACATCGTGAAACTATTGAATTAATTTGCTTAGTTTAGGTTACAACTATTTAAAATGCAATGCAAAATATTATATATGTTTAAAGAAATAACAATAAAAATGTATTAATCCAATAGCTCGTTACACCCTCCATTGTTTTATGCACAGGCATTTGAGAATTTAATGAAATTGTACAGTGCGAGTCAGCGAGCTGAAGTGCCACTTGCAAATGAGTATTTAGAAACAATGCAAACTTCTGTATATACAAAGAGGGTAATAATTTTCGTTTTCTCAACAGTAATTTTTTTTTACTCAACTATTTATATATTTAAGGATTTTCATAATAACGAAAACTAGAATGCCCAGAAGTTTCCGGTGGATTGTTTTTAGTATCACACTGAATCACGTCAGGGTAGGGCAAAGAGGACCAGTTAGTTCTCTACGTGTTTCCTAGTGTGTTAACACTAGGTTCCTTCTGCCTACTGTTCCCTCTGCCTACTCTTCTATGTGCGGGATACAGCGTGAAGCTAAATAATAATAATAATATATCTAATATACCTTAATAATAACTTAATAATTACTTTGCTTTATGTCTGCTGTGTACGCTTTAAAATCCTATATTGTTAAATAGGTAAGTTCTCAAGTAAGTGATTATTGTAATATTTTTGAGCATAAACGTCTTTAAACCGAAATAAATAATAAATTCCTCCGAGAGGGCATAGATTCAACAATGGCTCAACTCTAGCCTATATTATCTACCGTGGGAATGGAAATTGACATCGTACTTGGTTTTCCCGGGGGACAACCAACCCATAATATATATATATATATATATATATATATATATATATATATATATATATATATATATATATATATATATATATATATATATATATATATATTCCCTGCTCCGACAAGACAAAGTTGATATCCTATCCAAAGTCAATTCTAAAGCTAGAAAAAAAAAACAAAATATGCTTAACATATTTTTTCACTTCGTGAAGGTTTTTTTAGTTTCTCGTATATAACAGTTTAGGCAGAGGGAGCCTCCCCTCTTTCCGCCCGATTTTGTTACCAGAGCGAGAACATGCAAGTTAGTAGTAGTTCCGCGATTGGAAATCGAACCCGCGACTATCACCTTTACAGTCAGAAGCTGTGCCGCTGCGCCATGATAGTTAAAGTTACAATGTTTATTCATAGAGAGCATACAGTAGTTTGTATTTCATACAAGAGAATGTTTGTATTGAAAATATTATCGCTTTCTCATTGTACTTGTAGCTAGTTAAAGTAAGACTTTTGCTATACAACACGTAGAATACAGACTTTGCTTTTACAATTTCGATAGAAAGCGGAGAATAATTTTTTTTTAATTTTCTATTTTTTTTTCTCTATTTTCTCACATTTTTTATAATATTATAGCTTTTTCATGAAACGAAAATTGGTATATTCAAATATAATAAATTTTTTTTGCTCCTATTATGTAAAGCTTGAGTGTTACATCTAAAGTAATACAATTTTGTATGGTATGAAGTCTAACTTCAGAGAAGAAAAGTAAAAGCTTGACTGAACTTTCCATTATCACTTTGCATCAAACGAAAAAGATAAAACGCCACAAAAGTTTTAATTTCAGTACATTTCATATGTATATTACAGAATACAATTAGCTATTTTTTACTATCTTCTTCTTCCACTTAGCATTATCCCGGCCTATTGCCAGGGTCTGCTTTCCTACTTAATCTACTCCACTTTGCACGGTCTTGAGCATCCTCAGTGGTTAGTCCATTGGCTCTTATGTCGTGCGTCACGACGTCCAGCCATCGCTTCCTTGGGCGTCCGGGGGGTCTTACTCCAGGGACAGACATATCAAGGCATTTTCTTCCGACGTAGTTCTTAGGCCGGCGCAAAACGTGGCCATACCATCTCATTCTATTATATCTCATATCTCATCTAGCTATTTTTCCTATCATACATTGTATATAGTTTAGCAGAGCTTAAAGCTTCACTTTATTTTTTTATAAAAAGCCTCCCCCTGGATACGAATCGAATCCACTACACTCATTTACAACCAAAAGCTCATTTTCAAGTTAAACCTGCCTGTTTTTTATATTACACATTGCGTAACATGCATTTAGTATGGAGTACGGATTGATCGAATGTAGCAGGAAGTGACGACCTCGTATAGGGATGGGCGGAAATTGGGATCATTAAATTCTATGGCTCTATGGCTTGGAACCACATTTATCTGAGTAATATATACGTTTCTAATCCAAAATATAAGTGTTATATTCTGTCTAGTATCATATTATATGTTAGGTTAGAAACACATTAGTATGTAGATATATATATATATATATATATATATATATATATATATATATATATATATATATATATATATATATATATATATATATATATATATATATATATATATATATATATATATATATATATATATATATATATATATATATATATATGTTGAGTTCAACCCCGAAACTAAATTAATAAATATTTCAAATATAGTTTCAGTTTTCATTTCAACAGATATAAGACAAATAAACATCTTAAAATTATAATCGAATTGGTATTATTTTGAGCATAATGGTTTAAGCAAATAGAATACACAAAGTAATCAGGTCTTTAAACGTCAAATAAAATGACAATGAGGTGATACCATTATAAAGGTTCACGTTGTATCTCGCATATAGCAGGATAGGTAGAGGGAGTGTAGCGTTAAGTCGTTTAGTTTTCCGCATTTTAACTCATTCTCGAAACATTACCTTTTGAGTGCAGTTTGCCGGCACGCTAGTCTAGATACCGATGAAATAAAAATAATTAATTCTCTCAAGTGGGAATCGAACCCACAACCGTCGCCTTACCCGACTATTACCCACGACAAGTATATAATTTGATAATCTCTTACGCACCACATGTATATTAAGGATTACGACTCTATTAATTTAGAAAAGAACAGAATCCCAGAGATATTGATGTAAAAACTGATAAGAAGCTCCAAAATAAATAAAAATGCTTATATTTTCTGCAAATAATGCAAGTTTCCAAAAAGCTCTCCTAAAGCTTAATATTTATTAGATCATCAAAACATTCATTTATTGAACGAATCAGAACTTTTGACGAAATTTTCAAGATTTATTTAACTTTTGGAAAGAGCTTATTGTGTTTTATACTCCCCGATGCCTTTTTCTTGGCTTCTTTTAGTTGAAAACTTTTCCAAATACTTTACATTATGAATGAATATTTTAAGAGGATAATATAACGTACTTATTTTATTAATAGAGACATATTAAATATTTTTAGTTACATACCACTTTGGTCACTTCCAATCAGCTCTTTAAAGACCCAGTTAAGTCCCAGTTTTTGAGAGTCCAATACAAGTTATTATCATATACTCGTATGTATGCATCACACATGCCTGTAATTGATAGTTATATTAGAACCTATCCTTAAACCGAATCTACAAGTTTTTACAGTGTATAGTTGTTCTGTCAAATAAATAAATGAACATAAAAAAAAAAAAAACTATTAAACAAAGCCGCTTAGCTTTGGCAAGCGACATCGATATAAACACATATATCTTTAAAACAGTTCAACGGATTTCTTTGTAATTTTTACTAATTGACAATATAATTTACAAAGTTTAAATATACTAGAGTATTAATTCGAATTTAGCAAAAAGACGGCTATAGGCTAAAACCTATTACTTAAGACCTAATGTCATGAGCCATTGCAATGTAATCTATTGTAACCCAAATTATCTCAAGAACTTAGAATGCTATCTACATTTGACAACACGAGCTAAACCGCAGGTAAATTAATTTTTGGCACATAACATGCATTTTCTCTAAACATGGGGTAAATGGTAAACGGAATTAGTGAATTTTCTCCTTTCCTTATAGGGGTATATTAAATTAGCGATGGAAAATACCTACATTTTCTCGTTCTGGTGAGAAACTATTGGCATTGAGTTCTGCCACATAAAGTAGAGATACCCACACTACATAAAAATTGAAAAATGCATGCAAAATTCTCAATAAAATATCAAAACATAGGTGAAACTTTAACTAAAATGAATCGTAACCCCTTTCAATAATCCAGGTCACATAATAATAAAGGTTGCAATATTGATACGTTCATTTTTAAAATTAAATTCTTCCACAGCAATGGTTCCCGGCGCAGCTGCATGCAACTCTGGCAAATGTCCAAACGGTGAATTTATAGGCGCAATATGTCATGTGCATTCTTCATTCTTAAATAGTCGGGAATAATTCAATAATGTTGTTATGTAAAGGTTTTATTAACTTAACTGATTGACGAGGTCATCCCTATATGGTATAAACAAATGTTTTCTTAAGCAAAACATAAAAATTTTGAACGTAGCAGGAGTTTTTATATTTTTTTATGTTTTTTTTTCAGATAAATTTCTATCGTTAGTGTTTATTAACACTTTAATAATAATAAAATACACTGTTATATAAAGAATAAATATATATATATATATATATATATATATATATATATATATATATAGATATGTATATATATATATATATATATGTATATATATATATATATATATATATATATATATATATATATATATATATATATACATATATATATATATATATATACATATATATATATATATATATATATATATATATATATATATAGATATATATATATATATATATATATATATATATATATATATATATATATAATATATATATATATATAAAGACGAATACCCAAAAGTTTATCTCGATGTGATTTTAAATAATTTTGAATTGTAAATTTACATAAGTTTTAGTTAATAAGGTTCGTCTCCCAAAACTTTATTTTTTAACATAAAGACACATTTTTTTTACTTTATTATTTAGTATATGTGGCTGAATATATGTAATCGTATAGTTGGCTATAGTCACGCCGTAGTCAACCAAGCACCATGGTTAAGGATTCAAATCCCAGATAGGTTATTTAAAATGCTAAATTATAATATTTTCTCAAACGAGCAGATAAAGGAAACCGGAGTAGCTCATCACAAAAATATGTTAATAGTGAAATACTTTTATAATTTAAAAGTAAAATAAACTCAAACGTTCTAGTTTTTATTAAATCTAACGTTTCAAAGCTAGTCTTTGTAATGAAAGATTAATATTTACTTTGGTTCATAAGAGCGCTCCCATGAGAGTTGGCTTCGTTCGTCAGTTTTTAAATTAACTTTTTTAATACATTCAGATATATTGAAATGATGTTTGTTCGTAGCACTCTATTTTTTATAGTTAATTTATAACTAGAGAGCTAGAGCGAAATTTTTTTGTAGACAGAGGATACCGTTTCCTACTTTTGGGCAAATTTTCAAGACATTGCGTATTTAGAGGCAGAATAGGCCGTGCTTTCTAAGCTATATAATTTATTTTCCGGGGACACTACGTTAGTAATATTATTAATTATAATAATATTAATATATTGAACATTATCATTTTTGCATATATTTTATATACGTAATCAAAGTGGCCTCCATTGTGGCGCAGCAGCACAGTGTCTGACTGTAGAGTGACAGTTCTGGGTGCAATTCTCACTTGAGGGTAAAAATTATTTTGATTTCCTTACTCGAGTAAGAAACTAACGAACTAAATACGAAAGTTAGAGCTTTTAGACCCACCACTCAACGCGCACTGTCCGTAAAAATGGCGGGAAACTGGAGAACACTCTCTTTTCCTCTCTCTCTCTAACTCTTTCTCTCTAACTCCCTCTCTCTATCTATCCTGCTATATGCGGGATACAGCGTGAAGCTGCTTGCTGTAAACAAACTGAGAAAACTAATTTTACCGAATGTGCACAGTATAAGATAAGAGTGGATCTGTTATATACATTTTCGTTAGTTAATTTTTTCACATAACAGCATTTATAAATGTTTTATAGGCGCTATGAAATGTTTCGGTGCCGATTTTTACGATGATTTCGCTTTTTATTTTATTGCTACCATAAAAGGGCCACATCGAATTTCCTTTTGTACGGACTATCAAGCTACCAGATTTAATAATACACGTTCGTATTAAAGAATAATACTAGACGACCCGTTGGCGTTAGATATCCGCGTATATTTTGTAAAAGAGCGACGACGTAGAGTTGTGAGTGTAAAAAATAAAAAAAAAAAACAAAACACAAAAAAAAAAAAAAAAAAAAATATATATATATATATATATATATATATATATATATATATATATATATATATATATATATATATATATATATATATATATATATATATATATATAGCTCCACACTGTATCCCGCACATATTAACACACTACGAGGCATTGCGTTTTCAATGGCGGAGCTTAACGCCGCTGTGTGCCTTCTTGCTAGATTGAAGAAAATGCAAATAATACTATAATAATAATATATAAATAAATATAATATAGTCACTCCGCCAAGAATTATTTTTCAGGACATTGCAACATATCGTTGCTACCTAAATTGAAACTTTCTTGTATATTATGTGAAAGAACATAATATATTTAGTGAGATAAATATATAGTTCTTTTTTGCCATATATATTAGAGGAATAGAATTTTTTGAGGTACTTGTATATACAGGAAAAGTAATAAGTACTATATATGTTACTTAGCTTCACGCTTTATCCCTAGTGTGGTAGCCGGAGTCCTCTCCGGCTACGGTACACCAAACGCTACGGTCCCTGCATACCTCTTTTGTCTTGCCTATTTTCATTGACCTCCCTCCACTCCATTTCGTGACCTCCGTCCAATATCCCGCTTAGTTTCTTGCGCCGGTTCTTCTCAGGTCTGAGGCATTAACTTTAGTGAACCGGTGGTAATTTTTTTACGTTAAAAAGATTAATTATATATTCTTACTTTGAATAAAATTGTTTGAATTTGAATTTATCATCAACACTGTATTCACGAAGGTCAACCAAGGTCTTCCTCACTAGTACAATATTTTAAAATTAATATTACAAAATTACGTCGTTTCACTGCTTCATTTTATATTAGTTAATTTAAACTTAGTTTTACTTAATTTTATGATAACATATAACTAAGAAACTTTTACACTATATTATATTATATAAAGCTCTTCTTGTCATGTCTACTGTAGAAAGATGTTGACAGCAAATTTTCCTTTTATATACAAATAAGATAACGTGAAGCCGTCGTGGCACAGTGGCACAGCATCTGACTGTAACTGCGACCATTGTGAATTCGATTCCCACTTGGAGAGAATGAGTAATTTTAATTTTCCTCACCAGCGAGACTTCCTTGGTGACGAGACTAAGGCGAGGTTAAGTTCTGCCATTCAATATTAAAAATTTCTTGGACGTGGACGGAAAACAGGGAACCGCCTACCCTTCCATATGATACAGCATGAAGCTAAAAAATGAATTATCCAAAAAGTAATTACATAATCTTAAAGAACAATTACGTATATTTCTAATTATATATGTAATTCCCTTCTTGTGGCCCATAACGCCGTTACCGCTAACGATCTGGAACACAGCATCCGTGCCGTTAAGGTAGCTTTGAATGTTTTACATAATAAACATTTCTATGAAGCCATACCATACATATGAGACAATGATATGACAATATCTTTTTTATAGTATTTGTATGTGTATGAAACTTTATTTTTTATTACGAGTGCTTTTGTTGGAGGTTTTTTTTTTTTTGCTTCGCATTTTAATTTCTATAGAAGTAGCAAGAGAAGACCAACAACTAAAGGCGCTGCATAATTCTTTCTTTATAAGTATCTCAATATATTTATGTAATAAGCAAAAATAATTCATATATTTTTCATAAGTTTTGTATTGTTTTCATACTATAGCTGAATAGTGGGGTATCGTCGTGGGTTCGATTTCCAAAAACTTGTTTTCATTTTATCTAGTAAGATGGTATATAGCGGCGTTATGATCCGCCACTTCACACGCAGCATCTCAAACATTGGGGAGAAAATGAGGAATGTAGTGTTTTGACACCAGTTACCGTACAGTTACAGTACTTTTCCTGCTATAGAAAGAGATAAAAGAAAGATTTTTTTTCTACTATATATACAATCTACTTTAAAATCATAAATCGACACTTAAAATCATTTTACTTCACTCAGGAGTTGAATCCAGGACTACAGACTTATGGCTATGGCCCTTTCTACAAAGCCTAGCCTATACAAATAATATAAAGAATAAATTATAATTAAAACATTATATTTTCTACATAATCTGACATCTACTAGAGCCCGGCTTAGTACTTCATCCCTCCAACAAACAAACTACCATACGTGGTGTGCATTTATTATATGTTGTATTGTAATAAATATAATTTTAGAGATTAACTTCAAGCTGTATAGGGATAAAGTTTTGTTATTACGAAATAACCCGTGTAAGTAACTGTTATAATACTATATGAGTAAAGTGGAATTTTGTCTGAGTGTATATGCTGATGGTACAGGATTCAATTCCCACTAGACGCAATATGGTATAAAATATATACAATTTTTTTATTAAAGATAGACAAATTGAGTTCCAACATTCCTGCCACCAGGATTTATTTAAGCATTTTTTCTTTTACTTTACGTTTTAATAATTAATAAAATTTAAACATTATTTAAATACCAAAACTGTATCAACTGACAGACGAATGCCATCTCAGTGTACCCGCGATTAGGGACTTCTGCGATGTGCTCGAGTCGGGTTTCCAAGTAACCGGTGTGAAACAATCTCTTTGGCTTTATAATACTAGTATATATAAGCATATATAAGTTTTTACTTCTATAGTCAAAGACCACGTAGATTTATATCAAAATTCAAATAAAAGTAATTGAAAATAAGAATACATGATTAATTTTTTGAACGTCAAATACATTAACACCATTTCACTAAAGTTAATGCCTCAGATCTGACAAGTACCGGACAGATGGACGTACGGACGGACAGACAAGACGACGGGACTTCATTTTCTCCTCTTTTTTCGATTCATTTACAAATTTACCATTATTTGGTGACCTTTGAAATAGACTAGAGTTGTGTGTTATCATTTATAAAATCATTAATTAGGTAATAACCTTTAACACACAAACGCCTTTTCACAATTCTTTTAAATTGTGATGTTTTCTGGGATCCTATTGTAAAAGCGCACACACTGTCCCATGAAGGTTTCTGGACTCGACGTAATCGAGTCATAGACGCGATAAGGTTCAGTCAATTTCTAGTATTAATATTATGTACATCATCTGTTTTGGTAAAATGATTACATTTTTTTTACATACAATACATCTTAAAGGACGCAACTGTCAATATATTTGATTTCCATAAAAAGTTGTGTTAAGGTTTCTTTATATATCATATTTCATTAACAAATGGTTTTGTATATATGTATGTATGTATATATATATATATATATATATATATATATATATATATATATATATATATATATATATATGACAGTT
This sequence comes from Dione juno, assembly GCA_037127375.1. Taxonomy (NCBI): domain Eukaryota; kingdom Metazoa; phylum Arthropoda; class Insecta; order Lepidoptera; family Nymphalidae; genus Dione; species Dione juno. The sequence continues at coordinate 878,161 of JAXRJS010000016.1, read as the reverse complement.
TGATGGAAGCGGACCAATGGTTGACAAAGCTCAGTATTAGAGTTCAGATGACAAATATATGTTTACGTAATCCTAAAACCTACTTGGGTCTGGATGTATGTCATACATCTCTTGTGATATAGAATTATTGAACGGTAGAATGGTATGCCGCGATTTATCTAACCACAACGGAGGTACCAAAACTAATTTAAACACACAATAGGGTTAATAGTTTTCTATTACAAAATTATATATTTAGGAACATATCGTTTAAGTCTCGGCATATGTCACACCATTTCCTGCTTACCGCACAATTTTAAAGAAATTACTTGTTGAGTGGCGGAACTCAACGCCGCGCTTTAGACAGTGCGATACAGAAAATGAAAATAATTCAATACCCTAAGCAAGAATCGAACTCACAACCGTTGTCCGCTTGATGCAACGGTTGTATTTTCTAGTCTATTAGAGTGGAAGTACATATTAAAACATATGCCTTATTTGTACTCGTAATTAAAAAGTTCACCCTCCCATATACCAACACCTTCCATTACTTGCTTAATGTGTTGCGGTAATCCCTGAACTGAACGCGCTAATCATATGAATAATTAAGAGCATCCGTTTAATTAAATATGGCGTCTGTGGAATTATAATGTCCTGTTACGTTCTATAATTTGTAATTACTTTTGTATTAGTCTTCTAGAACTATTGGGTATAAGTCTAGTCTTCTAGAACTATATCAATAAAAAAAAATTAACGGTCAACTTTTAGGCTTGGGGAGGCTATAGACTATAATTTGGGCTATAATTGATTTTGATGATGATTGACATCTGATGTAGAACAATTATAGACTCTATCTGAATTGTAAAAAGTAAGGATATGGCTTCATAGCGAAATTTCCGTGTAGAGCACTTTCCGATGACATTTAAAAATCAAAGTTCCATCACATCTGAAGTGGAAGTGAATTATATATATTAGATGTTTTTAAACAAAGTTGTTATAACTTTAAGCTTAACTTTTGTAAAAATTAGTAGTTGTACATTACGAAGATGTAAAAAAGTGAAGTTGTTAAAATGTAGATAGGCCTCATATAATAAAACGGTATAAAAATTGCGTCTGTACATGGAACATTTATATGAAAAACTGATACAGCAGTGCGATGTAATAACACTAACAGAATATTAATTTACGATTTTTAAAATTTTGGTCTGTCTGTTTGTACACGCACATCTTCGTACCAAATGCACGGTTTTGAATAGTTTTTTTTTATATTCTAAATGTGTCAGGTCTAGGTAGGATCTAGGCTATAATAGATTTTGAAGACTAGGATGAATTATAAGAATATTGTAATGTGATGCATTTTTGTTCTATGCCACAGCAAAAATGATTTAACGTGATAAGCACTTTCCATAGACATCTAAAAATCGAGGATCTGAAATACCTGATGTGGAACCACAATAAAACATCTAAGCTATAAGAAATTAGAGAATGGCCTTTTAGTAGATGTACTAATCTAACATGTGAAATATAAGTATAATCTCATTAATCTTAATGGAAAAGCATAGCAGTCAGTGGGGTGGCAAGGACCATAAAGTCCACGCCAAGGAAATTGCGTCTAGTAGTATTTAATAATTGGGAGACACTATGTACTTAATGGATCCGGGAACCGAATCCACAACCATCGTATATAACACGCAGACATATTTTTACTTTCACAACTCTCCTGCCCCATGTATCTCCAATTCCAACTTTTTGAGATGTATAACAATTTCGACTAAAGCAGAATATTTGGGGACTGAGCTTTAATTTACTTGTACAATTTCAAAGTAACCTAGTCTTGTTATTATATTTAATCCCACTATAATGCTATTTGTATATTAATATGTCATTTCCAAGTATTTTAATTATGGCAATGTATTCCCTTTTATTCATGTGGCGACATTTGGTTAAGCACAAAGTTTATTCTAAAGTTGATATGCTCTCATAATAAGGCTCGCTACACACAAGTTATTTAAATAATAGGGCGCATTCATACTAATTTATGTGATTTTTTTTTTATAATGACTATATTATATATATTTCGCTATATACGCTGATGCATTTTGGTCTAACTAGATCTATCTAGATTATTATTGACATTACTAATCTTACATTTTGTTCTAATACTATTTTTTGCCTGCATTTTCGTTTTAGCCAGTTTTACTTTTTAGCCAAATGGAAATAGTTAAAAAAAATGACAAGTCAATATATATATATATATATATATATATATATATATATATATATATATATATATATATATATATATATATATATATATATATATATATATATATATATATATATATATATATATATATATATATATATATATATACATATATATATATATATATATATATACATACATATATATATATATATATATATATATATATATATATATATATATATATATATATATATATATATATATATATATATATATATATATATATATATATATATATATATATATATATATATATATATATATATATATATATATATATAGAAGCATATAAGTAGATAGTATGGAAGTACATACTATATATATAAGGCCGTCGTGGAACTCTCATGTGACTGTAAGCTCGACGGTCGTGGGTTCAATCCCCACTTGGGAAAATGATTACATTCTGTAAACAAAGTGTTCCGCCATTCAAGTTTCATGAATACACTATTTATTGCTTATTGAAAAAATAGATATAAATCTTCCTAATGAATCACTCTATAATTAAAACCGTATTAATATCAGTTGCATCGTATAATCCAATTTAAGCGTACATTGGGTAGGTAATGACTTATATTAATATTATGTAAATAAGATATAGGAAATAATAACATTCATGAGAAAAACGTCTACAATATAAATATATATTTTTTTCATATTATACATCCGCCCAGTAACTTTCTAATCAAAAACCAAATAAATAAATTGCTACACTATGTGAGTGTGGGTTATATATGTTGCGATTAATCGCGTATATTAGCATTATTTTTGGAAACCTGACGTTTCAATCACAACTGACAGGTAGACTGCGGTGACATTCGTCTGTCAGTTATTAGTTATATATATTCGTCTGTCAGTTATTAGTTATATAGTTATATAATTATTATATCAAACTACCGCCAACGATTTCAACGATGTAAACCCAGAAATCGTTCCTGGATCCCTGCAGAATGAACTGACTGTATCCTGCCCTCTGGTGTGGTGTGATGGGCAACAAGCCACCCACAGCAATTCCACCATTTATGTAAAGGGGGTTACAGACAGGATGGGCAAAAATCCTAAGACTGACAGACACAGAATCTTCCAAATAATATCTATATACGCGATTAATCCGGTTGAACTGTTTTATTTAATATGTGTAAATATCGCGAAGGTTTCAGAAGTTATCAACGCCGCGATCTGTCTTGTCACTAGGGAGGAAAAATGAAAATAATTAATTTCTTGGATTAATACTTTTTGCACTATCCTGTTTTTTCTAATCATAGTGATAGATAATCTGTTATATCTAAATGCTTACTGTCAGAAATCACTCTACTAACTGTAAAGGCTTCCAAATATTCTGTGTGAAGGTGTTATTGTTATTATTATTTCTAAAGTTAATATAGTAAAGAATAAAGCTAAATTCAAAATTGTATACAGTACGACTTTGTTCTACAATATTTGTTTTTATTAAGTAAATCAAATAAGTTACCTCCACCCGTGGACCTCTAGGGGTTACCGCATCGGTTATATGTCTGTGACTAAGCTAAAATATAGTATGAGTAAGCAAAGAATATATTTATTTTTTAAATGTAATATGATATAAATATACTGCTCAATATATATATATATATATATATATATATATATATATATATATATATATATATATATATATATATATATATATATATATATATATATATATATATATATATATATATATATATATATGTATATTGTCAACGCGTTTTTTAGTTTGATTTCCAGTCAGAGGAATGTTTTTTATCTTTATTTTCATGTTTTCTCCCAGCTCTAGCAAACTATATAGTATATAGTTTATACATAGTCTTTTTATTATTATTATTTATTTACATATACATATATAAATAACAATACAAATGTATATACATAAATACTAAATTAAATTAAATTTAAAAAAAATATCACAAAATCTAAAATCTATGAAGAACAATCATAAGTATATATATAACATCATATCATATTTTTATGTAATAAACATCGTCTATCGTCCATTGTTTTGTAAAAAAAGAAAAATTTGCTATACAAAAGTGAAATACTCAATGAGTAGCTGGTAGTGCAACCAGATCGTTAGCATCGAGGACTTCTCTCCCTCATCATACCCCCCTAAAAGAAACTAGATCTACCGAAATTAAATTAATATATTGTTTTTTTTTCAATAACCCGTAATTTTCATACAAAAGAAAACTAATATTATTATAAAATCACACATTGACTTATATTTTACATCCACATCGACATACTTGCAAGAAGCTTTAGCTTCAAATATATATTTTTTATAATATTGTACATAGCTAAATCGGGACAATTTTAATAAAACTTTTAACTATTATAAACTTTAACCCTTTAATAACTATTACAAAAGTTTTAAGTGCTTGTAGAACTTTTTTCCTTTTATAGTCATTTCGCTTATCTAACTACTTTTGGTAAGGGTTAGCATAATTGTGTGGTAAAACATATTATATTTTTGAGGCCATTTTGGAGCTTTTGTGACGTATTTAATTCATAGAAATTCATAGAGGTCATATCTTTCTTGATGATTTATTAATTTGTTGGTATAAATCAAGTTTTTATAAAATAAAAAAGCTTTGAACACAAAGAGATCTACGATCCTAGCCAATTTGCCTCATCAAGTCTTTAAATAGTATTATTTTACTTCCATTTAATATTATCTTATTATTAATATTTGATATCAGCTTTCTTTAAAGATATGAAAGAAAATTTTCTTAAATCATTCTTATCATTATTTTTAATATATAAAAAATTAGAACTTTAGGAAGCTTTTTCTTTTTCAAACATAAAATGACATTTTTTACATTACATATTTAACAAAAAACTAAATGTAGTATATAGCTGGCTAAACTGTCTTAGAAAGAGTTACATATTAATGTTAAATATCCCCGCTTCAAGTTGAGATTGCAGTCCCAATGAAACTTACGCCATACACTTTACTATACAGTGGCTTTAGTATAAAGTTAACAGAATGCAAGTGAAAGTAGTATATAAATAGAATTTAAGTTTGTCGTTGCTAAAAGTTGAGATACTTTTCGTTGAAAATGATAGTTTTAAGTAAAAAAATATATATATATATATATATTGTAAGTATTGTTGTAAGTATTGTTTTTTTTGTATCTCATATCGTTAACATCTTCGTGACGTAATAGGATATTGTTTGCCCGTATATAATGATAGAAGGTTCGATACAAGGGGAATGACAATTTTTAAATTACTTACTTGCTCTGGTAAGAAAAAGCAAAAAAGCGAACACAACACTGAATGTCTTTATTTTACATTAGCATTTTAAGCTGTTTACATAAAATATAAATAAGCTGCATGTTAGCTTCAAGCTTTATGCCTAAGCGGTGTAGCCAGAGAATGAAGCATCCTCATTCTTTTTACGTGACCTTCCTATAGTATCTTTGACACTATGTTTTTGTAGGTCAATCAAGGTCTTACCTTACCTGCCCTAAAGTAGTTTTATAAAAATAATTAGTAAAAAAATAATGTAAAGTAAAAATAATGGCTTCTTATAGTTAATATTTATTCTATATATCAACAATAATATTAACAATATTTACGTACAGACGGACTAAGTGTCTAGTGTTATAATAAATTTCAATAAAGAAAGAACACACACACACAAAGCGTGCACGAAAGTGACATTTAGTTCTCTCTGCCTTCCCTGGTTTATGGAGAAAGTGTGGAAAGAATAAAAATCATTTCTCAGAGTGAGATCACACAACAGCTTTATTGAATAATAAGTATATATTAATTAACTATATAAAAAATAATATTTATTTTGTTAATAAAAAAACATTAACGCAGCGGGATTTGACCTAGCGCTTCTTGAAACCGCCCAAGCGCTCCGACCACTGATCCACAAGTTCTCATCGAGATACGTTGGGTTTCTTATATCTTCATTACAACATATTAATGTTGTTAACGATAGCTGCTCGTAATAAATCATGTCTATGACGTAACAGCGTCGTCAGTTATTCTGTTTCATATTTTACTTAACATAAAGCTTTTAGGTTTTTCATCACAGATAATCTATATCTGGTTGATTTAAAACATTTTATAGTAATTTTCTAAGAATAAATATTATATTATTATATGACATAGACTATATTGACGTCTCTATTTGTTTCTTTTTTTTCGCCTTCAGGCTTTATGTCGCTTAAAGCAGGATAGGCAGAGAGAATTTACTATCATGATATTTAATTCTCCACTCTCCGCCCAAATTAAAAACAACGGTTGAGTGATGGAACTCAAAGCGCTTTGTCTTCAGAGCGGGAAAATGGAAATAATTTATTCGCCTTATTTATATTGCCTCTATAACTTTAAATTACTTTATCTTCGTTTGACATTTCAAATAGTGAACTAGTATATAACTTAAGTGTAGATTTTCCACTCATTTAGTAATATATTCATCTTAGAACTTACAATACAGTAAGTTTAACCAAATAATGAGGTTTTTCAAGCAAATTGTAAACCAATACCAGCTAACAGCCATTATAAAAATAAAATAAAAATATTCTTTGTTAGAATAGACAACACTACAAGCATTTTTAAATCGTCGAATGAACATGTCGCTACGCACTAATAACTATAGAGCAAATTTCTTTACAAACATTATAAAATATTTATATCATCATAGTCATAGTTCTAGGTGACTATTAATAAGAAAATAATGTAAAGGTTCTATATATGTATGTATTAACAGTAATATATCTAATATTACTGTTAATACATACTTTATCGTTTAATCTGTGCCTCGAGAAGATCTTTATTTCTCGGTTTAACGCTTTGGTAAGCTTTAATGCTTACGTTAAGGAGGGCTTTAAGCTTCATGAATATTAGTATTCTGACCGCTATAGAGCAGTATTCAAAATAGAAACATAGTTTTAAATCATTCCTCTAATATTTATATTTTATTATTTATTTACTTTTATTGATTTTCTGCACTCCTTTGCCATACAAATTTTGTATGTCACACAATGTATGCCACGTTTCATACTATTTTGTTCCATAGAAATGATATATTTTGTTTTCCGTTGGGGCCACCACCAGACAATGAACTCAACGCCGGGCCGGGTAACCTAAAATGTATAGTATATTGCTGCATAGCCTACATAGTCTCACCTTATCCTCATAGTTAAAGGCCATTTTCTAAGAAGGCGTTTAAGCGTAGACTTTATTAATATCGTATTAAAATTTCATCGACGTCGTAATGTCACAGTTAATACTTGGGCATTAATCGTGGTTATTGTGGGCACAAATGAGCACAAATCTCATTTAATATCAAAGACTAGATTCATTGCTATTTAATTGCTTGCCGTTCGAATTCTTAGCATTGTATGTTGAGTGGCGGAACTTAACGCCGCACTTTGTCTTGTCAGAGAAGGGGAATAAATAGTTATTTATTCCCTCGGAACCACATACAAAGACCCGTAATGGGTCCACGATAGGTCGAGCCCAACGTCTACGTCTCTAATAATATTATATATTATCATAAACATATTGGTTTTTCGCGAGAAATGTAATATATGGAGGATTTAAATTTATCCCTTTTGAGATTTATTTTATATTAGTAATTAGGTTAATATTTTTTTTACTTAACGCTTTATCAGCGCAGCAGTGTAGGCAGAACTAAATTAGTGTCAGGACACTCCGTTCTCCGCTTTATTCAGAGAGATCTTTTCGAATGCCAGTGTAGAGTTCCGTTACCTACACAATGTATATAATTAGTGTGGAAAACGGAGAACGTAGTGGCTCAACATTAGATTATCTTTATTTTATCATACTCTTTCATAATAGTATAGAAAGTTTATCTTATGAGTAAGTAGTCTTCAAAGAAATCACACCTGGATGTAAACGTCTCAAAGCTTTGAGGCAGTATGCATTTCCATACACACCGATCCGCAGCTACGGGCATTGAATACATTTGAAATTCAGAAGATGGGCTTGTGATGTTGACTTTAGATCTTGAAATAAATGTAACATAGGTAAACTTCTTTAAATATTAATAAAAACTTAACCCGCATTTTCATGTATTTGAAACAGTATTTTAACGTAAAGATAGAAATATTTTTTTTCGGTTTTAAACTTTTTCCAAAAAGACATTGATTGACATTGAAATATAAATAAAATATATGTGTGTATATATATATGGATTTGTGTGTATGTACGTGTATATGTATGTATGGATATTTGTATATAGGTATTTGTATGTACGTATTTATAAATTAAATTTAAATGTACATATGTATTGCACATTTTTGTCGCTATTTTTATCGCCTTCACCCACTTTCACAGGTTGGCTGGAAGAGATAAGTCCACCTTTGCAAACTATATTACTGTTTTACATGCTTAATATGTTTTTTTTGTGCAATAAAGTATATATATATAACATAGCCGCGTGATTGTAACTATCAGATAATATATTTTTTTTGCTTGACTTTTTTAGCTTCCTTTTTTTTAATACCGCTTGTATCAGTATAGACAGAGAGAGCCTAGTGTTAAGACACTCCATCACACACATCACTAATTTTCGAAGCAATGCATGTTACGTGGTGTGGTGCAGACCGGTAGCTTGTCATCTTATCAAGCGACGTCAAAGTTAAGAAAGTTAAAAAGAAATCTTAAAAATCATAAAAGTTTAAGAAAAAGCTTTATTTCAGAATGATCTTTAAATGAGTACTCTTGTTTGATTAATTCGTCTACAAATAAATCATGGAACCAATTAATTAATTCCAAAACACTTTGTAGTATTACATCTGACTATCATCCCTTAAAGCTGAACTTTCTATATTTATACCTTTGAAAAGTATTTAGAAGCTCGTTCCGGATTAATTAAAGGAGCTCCTGTAGCTTTACAAAATAATAACCATTTGGCGGTCATTAAGAGGAGGTTTAAAATGTTCATGAATTTATAAGTGCTTTATAAGAATATGCTTATTATTAGCATTTTTAAAGAAAATTATATTTAGTGAACCGTTACATATTAAACTTCATTTAAATTCTTATGTATAACTTAAAATTATTTTAAGTTATTTATCTGTATTGCATACATTATTTTCATTAAATAGCTTAAAAGTAGAGGCTAGAGTTACATGTCATTACATACGCTTTAAAAATGAAATGCCGGAATTCAACGCCGCGTATGATCTTGCCTAATGAAAATTATGATTATTTTCCCCGGGAATTGAACTGACAACCGTTTGTTTACAATTATAAGCTAACCCATCATAGTATCATCGAGACGAATCTGTAAGAAATCGAATCTGTATATAATTGAATACTCTAATAGCGACAGCTTCACAATAACCTCTAAACTTTTAATGAAATTTTTAAAGACCGATAATAAACCAAGTGAGTAAACATTTAAAGCAGACCAATTAATTTGTGCAGTAATTTATACAAAAAAAAACAGCTTGTTTTTTTACACTTTAATTGACCTACGAGAACATAGTGTCAAAGATACTGGAGGAGGGTCGCGTAAAATGCATGAGGACCTCTTGGAAGGCATGCTTGAAGAGGTTAATGACAGTGGACCAGGTGAAAGAGGTATGTAGGGACCATAGTGTAGTGGGGGGGGGGGGATGACTAGTCATCCACAAGTGTCGCACAATATTATTGTCATTTTCGAAAAAAAAATACATTATATATAATATTATTATACTCGTAATCGCGCAGACCAAAGAACTAATTAAGAAATTGTGTTTAGAACATAAATTAGAGAGAAGCTCTAATTTAAGTGACTTAAACGGTAATGCTTAGCATCCTTTTGTTTGTCGCAATTAAGCTGTGTTGGTGCCGCGCTAATTACCTGCGTAGTAGAAACAACTTGCCATAAAAGCTCGGCAAATTATATAGCCTGGGTAAAACTTTTATCTGCAACTTTGATGCGCATTTCATTCAAATTGTTCATATTAAAATTAACCGAATTAATCGCCTATATTATTAGATTCTACATTTTTCTAAAACCCGACGTTTTCAATATTATGCAGTAGCCCGTGGAACAATTTCATTTAAAATGTATCAAAATCATTTATTTTATATATTTTTTATATTCCTTATGATATATCTTAACTAGTTCTATGATTTTGTTCCGCCATAACATGACGGGCATTTTTTTAAATTATTATTATATATATTATATTAGCAGGGTAGGCAGAGAGAATCTCACATCAAGACACTGTATTTTCCTCGTTTATCGAAACTCTACGCCACACTTTATCATAGCAAAGCCTGGAAATGAAAATAATTCAATCCCCCAAATAAAATCGTCGCGCCTATAGACAGACGGTCACCGTGACATTACATTGAAACTATTAAAATAATAATAATTAATATTAATAGTCGATTTCACAAATGTATAAATCAATATAGCTATATATAATAATAAATGTATTAATTCAGCTATATGGACTGTAGATAGCTCCTTTAAGGTAAATTCACAGCTCACAGATAAGATTGTGGTACTCGGGGCATTGTTTGCAAACAAAAGGCATACCTCCTTTGAGATTTCTGTTTTAAGCTCATGACATTCAAAGGACAACAATTCAAGTCCACAATTGTTGAGTGCCTCTTTAATATTTATTGTCTAGATTTTATGAGTTAATTTAAATGCTTGTTTTGATATCTACGAGTATTAAACTGTAACAATGAACAGTAATAATGAAGAAAAAACCAAGTCCAAGTATGGAAATTATATAACTAATAGTATTAGTAAGCTAGAACTTATACATTTAGATACTGGTTAGATTTAACTGCGGTATTGAGTTCCGCCTAGTGTTTCTGTTCCAGAGTTCACGAGAAATTTGCCTTTAGTGGAGACGGGGAAAAAACACCTCAACGCTTCGAGAACTCGGGAAATATATAATTAACGTTGATTAACTAGATAATATAGACTTTCAATCCTAAACAGGCCGAAATCTTTTAACAAACCTCTCGCTCCTGCTTTTACTGCATACAAATTAAATCTTAACCTATTCCCGGTATTTCCCGTTGATTCGTTAGAATTTTAGGGATATACGAATATGTTTCCATATGTTCGAATCCTTGTTCTCGTAATCGTAAACCAACATGAAGAACCTTTCTTGAACTTGAGTAAACATATTATGAACAGTATTTTATTTGAACTTCAACTTCACTTCTGGACTACTGGATTAATAAATATATACTTAGAGCCAATGAATGTTGTATATGAGATACAATACAATCTAAAAATCGATATCTGTCACTACTGGAAGAGTCCCCTTATAGTCTAATATAGTACCGTCCTCTCAATAATAAAAAGTGTGGATCGCATCTAAGTATATGTATACTTAGATGCGATCCACACTTTTTATTATTGAAAGGACGGTACTATATTAGACTATAAGGGGACTCTTCCAGCCCATCAACAAAAATTATTTTCCATTGCATAGCTTTATCAGCACCTTTTCATCAAAAAACCGAAAATACACTAGATATTAACAGAAAAGTTCACGTTTGAAAACAGAACGAAATGTGTTTTTTTTTAATAATTTAAAAGAATACATAAGAGGTGAGAGAAGAATGACTACGAGTATATTATATATAACTAACACACTAATATATATATATATATATATATATATATATATATATATATATATATATATATATATATATATATATATATATATATATATATATATATATTCCTCCATTATCAAAGTAATACATAATACTGGTGAATATTTAAAGGCTCAGTTTTATTCGCAATTCCATCTTCTTTATGTCATAACGTGACTGTGTTACTTGATCGCGTCTTAGAGTATAATGTTTTTAGGTAAAGTACTGTTATTGTTCTATTTTTATCGATTTTTTATTCGAGAAAGATTTACTGTAGTTATCGGTTTAATTTTTTATTGGCAATCCAAAAGTAATCTTTGTACGTGGTAGATGTTGAAGCGAAAAGTACAACGGCGAGGCAACTCTATTTAGCTTGCTAAAATATCTCGGCCTGTCTATAAATATCATCAATTTATTTCCAGAATGTACTTCAAATGCGGCACTAGTTATGTAGAAAGAGAGGAGCTTGAGCGGCGGAGGTGAACGTTAACGTGTGTTTAAATACAGCCCAAGTGGATGGTTCCAGGTTAAGTTCTAGGTACTGCTCAGAGCTCCTCTCTCTACATCCTCACACGGTGAATCCATATGGAACACCTGGAAACCGTTTAAATGCATACTGCATTGAGGAATGGTTGGATTTCGTTAATAATCTAAGAAAAATCTAAAAAAAATCTAAGATATTGAAGCTGCGACCTCGGCGTTGGCAGGCAGAGCTACTAACTATCCTTAATTATTACGTCAATATAAAAGGAATATTGCATATTAAGCTAACTATATATTCATTTGTTACAGGTAATCGCGTACAGCTTAATTTGAAATTCATGGAAGCTTAATGTATATTTGTAATTATCAATTTATTGCTACGCATATAAAATTTATAAAGTTGTGATAAAGATATAGATTTAAATCTCGGTTTGAGTATATCTCTTATGGTAAGTGGAAGGTGTCTTGGATTCAGAGGGAAATTGGGGGACGCACACACACATTGTAAATGATGAATCTCGAAAAAAAAATTAAAAAAAAATTATGACACTCCATAATATTTTTTAAAATTTTTTTTTTCGAGATTCATCATTTACCTGAGAATTGGGTAACAAAAACATTTTGACTTTAATTTATTTACCTTTTAAATTACGTATAAACGAGGAGAGCGTAGTGACAAGTTACCTTGTTACAAAATTACTATGAAACTCACTTATGTTGGTATATAACTATCTATCTATATACATATTATACATTATATATACATTATACAAAAATTATATCTTAAGGTATTTTTTCTATCTTTAGTGTGGATTAATATTTTAAAAATAAGTAAAATATAATAATTATATATTTAAAAACTTTGAACACTTGTCATGAAGTAGTAGTATTAATATGTATTAAATTATTCTATAAATCTCCAAAATTAGAACCTGTAACAACCACATCAAAATCAATACTATAAATATATTTATGTACATTTTTTTAGCTACAGGCTTTTTCCTGGACAAGGCAGTGTAGAGAGATAGATCCTCCATTTGTTGAGTAGCGGAACTCAACGCCGCGGTTTATCTTCTTTCCAGAGACAAGAAATCAAACCTGCAACGGCCTAACCAGGCGGTTAAGCGGCCACACTTGTTCTCAAATGTTAAACATTCATTATAACGAGGCGGTTTCCATAGAAGGACGCCATTGTTCTCTTCACAGGGCTCTTCAGCTATCTTTTACGGGTATTTTAAGGGCTAACCTCAATCAACGACTTGATATCTTTTTTACAATGACCAATATGAACGATAATAAAATGAGTTGTATGCCTATTTTACCGTTACGCTTTATTACATTAGGGTAGGCAGAAAGATAGGTGGTTTCTGTGTTCGGACACTCCTTTCTCCGGATTTAACCCAAATTTGAGACAATGCATGAAGTGAGTGGCGGAACTCAACGCCGCGCTATGTCTTACTAGAGGAGGTCTTACAACCATCATGACTATCAGACGATTCACGCTGTATCCCGCATATAGCAAGGTAGGCAGCGGGAACCGTAGGTTGAAGGAACCGTTTCCCACTTTCCGCCATTGAAGCATTGCGTGTTGAGTGGCGGAATTCAACGCCACGCTTTGTCTTGTTGCTAGAACGAAGAAAATGAAAATAATTCATTCTCTCCGAGTGGGAATCGAACCCACACCGACGCACACAGGCAGACGCTGTGATTCTGCGCCACGACGATCCTCATATATTTATTTTTATCTTAAAAGAATTCATAGCTTTTATAGTTTTTTTTTCCTAGACTGGGGTATCACACTTTGCAGCCTTTAATAACTACATGGAAACAATAAATATCTATAAGATATCCTCTGAATAATTATGAAAAAATCGAATTAATTACTTATATGTATCTACCGTCGTGGCGCAAAAGCATAGCCTCCACGTGTACACGCGACGGTTTGCGGGTTCGATTCCCACTTGAGGAGAATGAATGATTTTCATTTTCTTCGCTCTGGTAACAAGGCAAAGCGCGGCGTTGAGTTCCGCCACTCAACACGCAAGCCTCAAAAGGTGGAAGGCGGGGAACGGAGTGTATCAACACTAGGTTCCTACGGTTCCTCTGCCTACCCTGCCATGTGCGGCGTGAAACTAATTTAATTTAACTTATTTTAACATATATGTTTTTTTTGTTTGTAACTAACTACTTAGTTTTAGTTAATTACAAAATAAAACAAAACCATTTAAAAAAAAACTCTTTTATCAGCATTTATATTATCAGCTGTACTTTAATATAATATAGCTAATGAGCTTATTTGGTTGAACGCATTTATATCTGAAACTACTGGGTCATATTTAAAAATAATATAGTCTATAATCCGTTCCCCTATGGGTATATAACATCAGATTTATTAAATATTTGTATCATTTTTATATAGACCTAAAGAGATGCTAACAACCTAATAAGTTATATAGAGCATATAAGAATTTCGACGCAGCGTCAGGAAGAATGTATGACTTAGTGGTCAGATAGCTTAGACGGTCTCCATGAATCGCGGGTTCAAATCCTGTTGCACTTAAATTTAAGTATGGTTTCTTTAAGTATTTCTTTCATATTTATTATTTCTATATAACTCAGAACACGTTATATACATAGTGATTTAAAAATTAAAAAAATATAATTAAATATAAAACTTCGCATATTTTTGCAAATTCAACATGTGATAAATAGTCTGTAATAAATTTGAAAGTAATTTAAATTTGTATATTTAGTATTCATCGTCGCCATCGTCTGGACGTCGGACGCTCGCTTGTTTAACGCGAGATAAAAGATGGTTTTTGCGGGGACTATATCACGATGGCGTGGTATAAACGTCATATATATATATATATATATATATATATATATATATATATATATATATATATATATATATATATATATGACGTTTATACCACGCCATCGTGATATAGTCCCCGCTAAAGCCAAAACCATTTTCAAATCCACATTCCATTAAAGTAAGCGCCATTTAACACGCTACACCTCTTTGTGCAAAGTGAAGAAAGAATTGTATTATAATTTAAAATATCTAATTTGTAACATAACACTTATACACAAATAATATATTTTCTTTGTTTATTTTAAGTGCGACATAGCGAGAAGTGAATTACTTTAAGCTATATTCCATTTATAGCAAGGCCTCTTGGGCGGAGACCCGCTATACGCCCAATTTTGAAGACATTGCTGTGCTTTGCATCTTGTTGCCAGAGAAGTAAAAAAATATTTATTAGTTTGATTAGTTCTGACACAGATTATAAATATTTCGATATAGATCTTCTGCTCGAGCCTAAACTTATTATTTAAAAAAAAAAAAAACAAATAATATAAGTAAAACCAAACGCATTTCTTAGTCATAAGAAATTAAAATCCACAATTTATACGTTGCAATAATTAAAAAAAGCACAAGCGTCGCTTTTCCGTGCCTCTCTCACTAATGAAGGTAGCGACTTCATTACGCCGAGAGCTGTGATCTTGAGAGATTGCTCACACTTCCTCAACGCCGTTTAAAATGTTCATTCTAATAAGAAATAAAAAGTATTAAAGTGTACGTTTGATGAAAATTAAAAATTTGATTTTGATATAGAGGCTATCGTGGTGCAACACGATGTTTGTGGGATCGCTTCCCAGTTAGACGAATGAGGTATTTCTCCATCCTGACCAAAGTGCGGCGTTTAATTCCGCGTCTCAACACGCAATATCCCGAATTTGAGTGAAAATACTCCATTTCAGGATAAAGCATATAATAATAATAATAATAATCTACATCCCAGATATTCTATAGCCCAGAGCGACTATAAATTACGGCGGCTATTATTCATCAGAATTTAGCTTAGTTTCAATACAAATTAGTTACAGATAAAGTATTATAAATATCAGCCAAAAGCAGTTTTAGAAAACTATATGTATAGAATATATTGGAATAGTATAATAGTGACCGATAAAACGATATATTACAACCGACCAGATATAACAGTCTATGACAAAACCCACAATTCTGTTTATTTTATTGATATTTATATTTGTAACACACAAAATTTAGAACCTACATATACAGAACAAATCCCAAAGTATACAGCCCTCGCTATTGAAGTTAAAACGCAGTGGAAAGTCACCACAACAATACCGCATACATTACATCAAAATTTTGATACGCTTCACATGCCACCATACCCTTAAATACTTTTACAGAAGGCCGTAATCTTAAACATATGCCAAATTGTTCGAAAATTCTTATCTCAAACTTGAACCATGCTCCTTTTAAATTACTTGTACATTCTAATATCTACATAGATATGGCTAATATCTACGATTACGTTTCACCCAAACTATACACTTGGCCTAGGCCCGTATTTAGTTATTTATAATCTTTGTCCATGAAGAGGGTCTTAAATGAAAAATAATAATATTCATTGTTTCAAATTTCAGTGCATAATAATAACAAATTGAATCGACAAAACTGCATTTATTTGAAACTTACAACTTAAACTTTGAAACTTATAACTTTGAAATATAAAGAATAATATATAATTAATTGAAAACTTAAAAAAGAAAGACAGAATATATGTGAAATATAACTTACAAACTATATAGACTCATGGAACGCGAAATAATATGCCTCATAGTCTCATGGTTCCTCCAACAATATTACTGGCTGGAGTAGAAATACCAATACTCATAGCTTGCTATATGCTAACTCACGGCGCATGTAACTCGATTGCATCGAGTCCGCAAATCCATCATGGGACAGTGTGTGCGCTTTTACAATAGGATCCCAGAAAACGTCCGAGAATGTTCTAAATCACAATTTAAAAAAATTGTGAAACGACGCTTGTGTGTTAAAGGTTATTACCTAATTAATGATTTTGTAAACCTTGGGAATGAAATGCTCGCTCCAGTCTATCTTAAGCGTATCATTGTCACCAATGAATAATTACAATTATTGATAATAATTACAATAATTACAATTATTGATAATGACTATAAAAAAATGTCCCGCTGAGTTTCTTGCGCCGGTTCTTCTCAGGTCTGAGGTATTAACTTTAGTGAACCGGTGGTAATGTATTTGACGTTCAAAAAATGAATCATGTATTCTTACTTTGAATAAAATAATTTGAATTTGAATTTGAACGGCAAACTAATGCATCGCAATTGATAAGAATTAAGAATGAGATATTTCATGTACTCTACAAGGTGCATGGCATTGTAAGACTCACTCACACTTAAGTGGCAAGTTGATTTAAAAATTGATTACAGATTAGTGATGTTTATATTTCATTCGTGATTATAAATTTATAAGCTTGTGCGTAAAGATATTGCAAAATGTTGAAATTTTTTTGTTTTTTTTCATATTTTCTATCTTAGAAGTTTGATTTTTTCTGTATTCGAAGGTATTACAATCCTGGACATTTGACATTTATTTCAATCATACCTCACCATACCTCCACGTAATCTCAAAAAAAATATTTATGGGACCAAACAGACAGACAAACAGACAGTAGACATCGGTAACCTAGTGGTAAGACACTCCGCTTCTCACTTTCCGCTCAATTTTTGGGGACATTGGTTTTGATTGGTGGAACTCAACGGCAGCGGCAGAAGTTTAATAAGAACGAAGCGTATGATTAACATACAATTCGAAGTAAATGATATTTAAAAAACTACCATGTTTTTAATTTTAACTTCCATTCTTTCAACACACCAGGTGCCAGCAATACACATATGTATGCAATAAACATAAAACAACTAAAGTGGACGCCTTGCTATAAAAATTCATTAGTTTCACGGTTTTTTCTCTTTATTTTCCCTAAGGGAGCTTTTGTATATCGTGCGACCTTTTTTATTGGCTCGCCCTGGTATGAGGCCTATTGTACAACTTTATACATCGTAATAACGTTGTATACCATTGAGTTGAGTTCAAGTGCAGATGAGAAACGTCTAACTCATCCTATGGCTGTAGATTCGATTTCGCTTGATGCGCTGCTGATGAATGCTAATATTTGAAAAATACATTTATACCTAACATCTTATAAGAATACAATGTCTTTAGAAGTCAATGTCTTGGAGAACAAAGTAAAGAAAGAACGATATAGCTTCATGCTATTTTCCGCCAAACAGCTGCTATATAGCAGGGTAGATGGCGACGTGGCGTCTTGTGTGGCGGTGCTCAGTCCCACGCAATGCCTTGTCTGTTTACCAGAGCGAGGAAAATGAAAAAAAAAAATCGAAATCACACCACATCTGTTGTGATTACAAAATGTATTTATTAAATTTGATATAGTATGTCATAAAAGCAGGGTAGGTGTAGTGACTGACAACATAATGTCACAACATTATTCTGCGTTTCTATATCTTATTCGAGACATTGCATGTTGAGTGGAGAACTCATCCCGCACTCTTTCTTTTCAAGGCGATTAGATGAATTTTATTTATTCCACCGAGTCGGGATAGAACTAACAACCACAGTCCCACCGCACTACCATGGTCGAACTCAAAACCACTGCGACATCATGGTGGTTCGTGTCATTCTATTTAATGCTTTTAGGGACAGTTTTACAGTTTCAGATAGTAAGCTCATTAAGTAAGGTCATTAATGCTGTCTACCAGATAAAAGCTGCTGTTAATTTTTTTATTGTGTCACCATCAAACTGTCCGATAATTTATCTGGTAGGCAAAGTTTCCAGCTACTAAATATTTGACGGAACGGCAACAACCCAATAGTTTATTTTTTGAGCTTAAGATTTATTTGCGTTTTGTTAATGCAACGTAAGTTATAGGTATTTAAGAAACTATAATTTTTGTAACTTAATTAATGAAATATTTCTTATTCAGATTAATACACGTCAATCTTTTATTATGAAAATAAAACGCAATTGTCATTTGTTTTGACTGATAACTTTGTATCTGTTGATATTTTGCGGTAGTTAATTTCTGATTAATAATTTTTCAATTTTTTTTCCATACTTTATAAGGAAGCAAAAACACCTACTAAAAAGAAATTTGTCATCAAGTGATTGTAAATAAACTAATCTCGTACTATTGTTAATTAACGAATACGTACACCACATAAGGAACGTTTTCGTAACAATTGTAATATTTTTATATTTTGTAAGCTAAATAAAACAAAATAATTTATATGTTTAGGAATTATTCAAAGTTTATATAACTTTGTAATAGTGAAAAATAACAGGCTTCTAGGTAAGGGCAAGCAAGAAGGACCTAATATAAATAATTGATTTTCCATATTCCACCCAATTTAAGAAACATGGCGTGGAAAATGAAAAATGAAAATAATTTAAATATGAGTGAGAATCGACCTCACAGCCATTATGTGTACAGACATCCCCATATTTATCTACTATATATACTTTATACAAATATTATAATAATTATACCTATATCTAAAGAATTGTATGAAGTTTTTTTAGTTGAACAAGCTATTTATAGAGAAAGACTATAGGCTTTATACACACATAGCGGGGTAGTCAATGAGAATAAAATAAATGATAGTTTTTTTTTCATAATTTAACTTGTTTTAATGTAATTAAATAAAGAAAATAATACATTTCGATGTTCTACCCCTCTCCTCTACTTCTACGAAGTAGAAAGTAATTCTAAGCCTATTCCTGATCAGTTTGTTGGCTAGTTAATAACTTGTTAACTTTATTGAACATTATCAACATACAACTTTATACATATATATAATATCATATAGTATATATAGCATATATTATATCCGTTGTATATATGTTTAATTTCAATTAGAGAAATACAAAAAGATGTGTAAATTTTTTGCCCTGGTTTCCAAGTGTCTCGTCTTGGGTAATCCCTACAACCTACTATACGACAGATTAAGCCTCGACCTACTTTCCACTTTCCTTTACAATAACCTCTCTTTGCTTGAATTGAAGAAAACATATATATTTTTAATTGATTTAAAATTTTTATCAACTCTACAATAAGCCCTTCTTAGGTATTATAGAGTTGATCAAAATCACCAATCCACAAAGATTCACCTGATTTATAGACGCCACGTTTTGAGTGGCGGAATTCAACGCCGCGCTCTACCTAGTTACCATCCAAAAGCAGACAACATAATATCTAGACACTAAAATCTCTCTGTCTCTCTTAAATGCGGAAAAAAATCCATCTCAGTATAAAGTGTTTATATTCAATCGTTAGACGTAACAAGACGAATTAACGAACACAAGCAGTCTCAAGGTGGAATATTTTACTATAACAGCCTTTTAAGAACTTGACTAACTTCTTAAGGATTTTTTTTGTTATCTCGACCCATTTCCATTGAGTTAGAATTTGCTGGTTCAATTAATTTTACATTTTTCTCCCCTCTTGACTTTAATAGAGAACAAATTTTCATTTAGAATCTTTATAATTTCGTTAGAATTTTGTTTTTAGAAGTAAGTTCAATATAAATAATTTATATTCAACATTTCAATATTGATACTATTATATTATTATATAGCAATAGTTTTTTTGGTAAAATGCACTGAAATATCTCGGGAACTTTTTAATTATTTTTGTTTTATATTCGATTTTCCATTTATCGAGGAGGCTATATATAGCCTATACGAGGCTATCTATAGGAGGCTATTTCACGTTATTTAAAGGACTATCCCATGGTCCTGCCGTCAGAGAATTTATTCCATTTCCATTTGACCATGCGGCCAGTCCCGAAGTTAAAAGCCAGCTCAAGACATACGATGTAGACGCCTTTGTGGTATTATATACAAAACAATATGCACTATACAACTGCACAAAACCTAGGATAACTATTACACATCTGTCTGTCTAATCTAATGCGATGTTGTGTGACACTGGCTTCATATCCAATAAAAATAAGCCTCTTAAATATTCCATTACAACAACGTGAATAATTCCACAAGTGGGATTTGAACTCACACTCATCTTCAATGCAGCTAGAATATTATTTACAAGCAATTACTACTAAAATATTAAATTAAATTCGTTCATTAAAGAATTTTTTAACCACATTTTGAAGACATATGTCGCTGCTAAATTTGAGCTAGCGATAACGGAGCATTTTTCATTCAAATTAAGTTCTATTGAATATTTTCAGATTGCAAGCTAGAAATGGTTTTTGTATTTTCTGTAGCTCGTTCACAGCATTTTGTAACAATAAAGAACTTTCTAGTGCCTTCATTTCTTTTCATTTACATTTCTCCCAGATCATACACGGCTTAGAAAGTAAAGTAAGTGATATGGCACTATATCTACATGGACCTTATTTCATATATTTAAAAATTGTATTTATATTGTATATATATATATACATATATATATATATATATATATATATATATATATATATATATATATATATATATATATATATATATATATATATATATATATATATATATATTACGGTTATGAGTTACATTTCTACTAGAGTGGATAAATTTTCTCGCTCTGGTAGAAAGCAGTGTTTGAAAATCGAGTGGAAAATGGGGAACAGAGTGTCTCAACACTAGCTTCTCTCTGCCTGTCCCGCTACATGCCAAGAAAAAAAAACATGACACACATACAAGAATATATATATGACTATAACGTCACGTCAACCCATCCAATATGGCGACTGCCTCCATTTGCATATGTGCTTGCTAATTATATAATTTCTATATTTGCTATTGAATGAATTACACGATACTATAATAATAGAACTTGTTAATATTTTTTTAATAAAATTTAAAAATATATATTATTAATGGTAATTAAACTTTAATTATAATTATTTTGTATTTAAAGCCTTGTATAAAATTAAAAATATATTTCTATGAATAATGTTTTCGACAGTTTTCTTTTGTTTTTTTTTATTTTTATTTCACGCTTTATACAAAGGACGGATTGAACCCGCTACCTTACATTATATGTTTATAGTTAGACGCTATCTGACGTCACAATGACCTCAAAAAAAGTTTGATCTCAATTTTGTACTTTTTTATCACATATATATACATATATATATATATATATATATATATATATATATATATATATATATATATATATATATATATATATATATATATATATATATATATATATATATATATATATATATATATATATATATATATATATATGTATATATATACATAACTAAAATATGAAAATCTATTCTATAGGAAATGAATGCAGTGACTTATATAAATAAGTAAAAGCCATTACAAAAATAAGCAAACCATTACAAAACAGCTTACAGTGATTACGCGAAATCTAAATAACAGTGTTTCCTCATCACGTCCGCGGTTAATGAAGTGTGCAGGCTCGTGCCTCGGCGTGCGGTAACTGACTTCTACATACATACCCACATACATACATACATACGTACATACATACATACATACATACATACATACATACATACATACATACATACATACATACATACATACATACATACATACATACATACATACGTACATACATACATACATACATACATACATACATACATACATACATACATACATACATACATACATACATACATACATACATACATACATACATACATACACACATGCATACATACGTAAGTACGTACAAACGTAATTTTGCTGTAACGACTGTTGCATGTATTATAGAGATATATATATATATATATATATATATATATATATATATATATATATATATATATATATATATATATATATATATATATATATATATAATTTATATATATATATATATATATATATATATATATATATATATATATATATATATATATATATATATATATATATATATATATATATATATATATATATATATATATATATAAAATCGTTAAAATTCACAAATATTAATCTAAACTTCAACTGTTTATTTTATACAATGATAACAGGCCTTTCACAATCATAATGAAAAACAAAAACAAAATAACAAACAACAAACCCAAACAGAATTGGTGATATTCATATTTGAAAGCTCATTTAACTTCCCAAAAAAGCTTTTGCAATACTTTTTTGTTATTAGAATTGATGTATAATGGATCGTGGAGAATTGAATTGATTGTAACGACATGGCAGTCGAGGAAAGGCACCAGTCCTTGAGTCTCACAAACCATTGGTATCCATTACCACTTATATTTTACATACACATCTGTTTAAAAGCATTGTAAAAGCTTAAAGCTTACGCACGTACGCACAACGAAACTTTATCTATGGTATAGAAATTGAGTCTGGGAAATATATAGAGTATTATTGATTTAGAAGACTAGAACACCTGATGTAGTGATCTATTATATCTTAATTATAAAAAATAAAGAACTACTTTTGTTCAGGGCATATGTTGTTCAATGTAACGAGTATTCATCGATAATTTATAAAAATCTAAATACTGGAACATTTAATATGCAACTCTGTGGGATTATTATGTAATATAACACTCCGTTCCCCGCGTTCCGCCTTTCGAGGCATTGCGTGTAGTATGGCGAAACCGACCGCCGCGCTTTTTCGTTGTTGCCAGAGCGAAGAGAATGAAAATAATTCATACCCCACTAGTGGGAATAGAACCCACAAACCGTCGTGTTTACAGACAGAGGCCATGCCTCTGCGCCACGATGGTCCTCATTACCACCAATTAGTTACTATTATAATAATACCAATAAAAATTATTTTCATCTCATCCACGTCTATTAACTGACACTCCAATGGCCTTGTGAAACTCGATCCTATTTGTCCTACAAGAACTTTCGCCTTTCGAACTCAACTTGACGTTGCTCTTGATCATGTAGACACTTCTTTCTAACTTAAAGCTCTGCCATTTAACAACAGTTGCTTTTATTTTTCTTCAATTTTCCTCAATAGCTTAAACCTTAATGTCTTTTTTTTTATTTGAAAATCTACATTTTTAAACGACAAATTATTTTGGCCTGAGACCACTGTAGTTTTTATGTTAATTAATCATTTAAATACGTTTTTAGCTTCACATTCACATTCCACACATAGCAGAGTAGGCAGAGGGAAACTAGTGTCAAGATTTTGCGTGTAGAGAAGCGGAACTCGGTGCCACGTTTTCTCTAGTTAACAAAGTGAAAAAATTTTAAAAATTCGTTTCCTCAAGTGGGAATCAATTGACATCACGTTCAGTCAGACGTGGTGCCGCTGCGCCGCGACTACCGATTTAATTGTAATTTAAATACCTATTAAAATATTTGCCGCTCCAAACCGTATTTAATATTCATTATAAGTATTTATATATAGCCAGTTCTAGTTAATTACTGATGTTGGTTACATACATTAATTAATACTTACATATATACTGATTATTGATGTGATACTGACTACTGTGATAAATGAAATACCATCGTACATACGTACATATAGGTACAATAGGTTTTAGTACCATACTAATTAACTTAGATGTCGGTTAAGGGTTAAACCAAATCGACAGCATATTTATTTTGGATAGTTGGCATCATTTTTCTCTTACATTTAGAGAAATATAAATACTTATATTTTAGTATTGGCTTTATCTCACGTACTCGTATTATAGCCATAGACAGAAGATACTTAGTATCAAGATACTTCGCGTCTACTTTCCGCCCCTATTTAATACTCAGTGTTGTTAAGTTTTTTTATTATTAAATCATGATTATCCTTATATAGATTTCTATAATAAAGATTTTATTTCGATAATTAATATTAAGCTGTGAAACTGCGTGTGAAAAGCTAGTACTAAAAGTAGCTTCAATTGTAAATAACTATTTTTGTTAACAATGTGGCGTCTACGGCGTAGCATAAAGAATGTAGCTATACCTGAAAACGTAGAGGCTTTAGTCCGATTATCATTTAATTTTTATCGAATAGGTATGTACATTTTATATTAATTTCTTGTGAATCAAATTATAATTGTTATTAAATAGTAAATTATTTTTTTATTAATATAATAAAACTCCTACAAGCTATATAACGTTAATCTTTGCAATGTAACCTTTAGCCTCGGGTCTTAAATATATCATATGTCATACAAGTCTCAAGTAAAGCCTTTATTATTTTCATTCGACCACAGAAATAAAATTAATATTTTATAACAATATACAGAGCTATATAAAGAACAAAGACCGACATTCTTCAAGCGAGTGCTCTTTGCTCCCGGAACGAATAGAAAGCTGTGTTTGTGCAAGCAAATTGTTTAAAAGCGTATGGTTAGTGATAGAGCAAGGAAAATATTGCTATTTCAATACGGAATACATTTAATGGAATGAAAATATAGAATATTTGTTATGGTATAATGACACAGTTATGCATTTGGTTTTTACTTTAAGTGATTTAATTATTAATTTTTTTTTTAATTTCACTGCTCTAATAAGACAAATCATGAGTTGAGTTCCTCTTACTCACACGTAATTTTTTCACACTTTTAATTTAGAGTGTATTAGGTGAGGGCTTTGACGGAATGTTTGTTGCGCCACTTTTGCTTTATAAATGTGATCTAAAATTCATTTCAATTACAATGTTTTAAATTAAATAAATATGCATCCTTAATGATATAAGTATATAGGAGTATTATCACAAGACGTCAATCTAGACGTATCGAAAGCCCTTTTCAGTTCCCGTGGGAATTTAAAAAATAACTTTTAACGTTCTTCAATACCCTCTTGGGAACATCGCTTCAGCTATGCGTAGTCTGTCAGTCACTAAATTACGAAAGAGTTAGAGTTATATATATATATATATATATATATATATATATATATATATATATATATATATATATATATATATATATATATATATATATATATATATATACTATATATTTCCGTCTTTTAAAAGTAGACTGTCATTGGACAATAGAAGGATAAAAAGGAACGTTATAATTTATGATGACATAATAAATTATGGTTATGGTTATTTACCTCACATAATACCAAATTAATTACTTTTCTAGCCAAAATTAAGAGGCAATTTCGAATAGCACTTTTGTTATTGATACTGTTTAAGTATTTGGACGGGAAGTTACATTTACTCGCCTTTTATTAGATTTCTTTATATTAAATTAATTAAAAAAAAGATGTTGTTTTTAAAGAAAATATTTGGTTGGAGACGAAATAAGGAAACTCTATGTACCTACTACTTTAATAAAGCTGAATGATTTGTTTGTTTGAACACACTAATCTCATGAACTACCTAGAATTGAAAACGTCGTATTAAATTTATTGGGGAAGGCTATAGGCTATTTGACATCACGTTAATCATTTCGATGTACATCACTACCTAGTGTATTAAATAAAGAAAATAAAAAATCGCTTCACGCTATTTCCAGCGTTTAGCTGGGAAGACAGAGGAAACCTAGTGTTAAAACACTCCGTTCTCCACTTTTGAGACATTGCACATTGGTTGGTTTATCTTGTTACCAGAGCGAGGAAATAAAATAATGTAATCTCCCTGAGTGGGTTTCGAACCCACAAGCCTCGCGATTACAGTTGGACCCAGTCACTCTGCGCCACGACGAACGACTAGTCATACATATAAACCTGCCTCCTGAATTAATTGACATTTTCGTATATTTAAATATGTGTAATATTTAAGTTATTATTAAATATAAATATAATCTAAACTAAAAATATATTAACTAAACATAAACTTTTAAAGTCAGTACAACAAACTTGTAAAACAAAAAATTGCTCAATTTTATGGTTTACAACAAAATATGCTACAATAAAGACAACAGCGGCACAATTCCCTTTACTAACATTTTATGACGATATATAACCTCCATATGGAATTCCACTACAGAAGTAAGCGATATGCATTTATGTCTGTTTGTATCGTAAAAATTTCAATTGTTTTCTTACAATGAACAGATTATATCATATTATGGACTATATCTTGGATTTTATATATTGAGTGTCGGAACTTAGTTGTGCCAGAGCGAAGAAAATTAAAATAATTAATTATCGCCGAGTGGGAATCGAACCCACAAACCGTCGTGTTTACAGGCAGACGCTGCGCTTTTGCACCACAGTGGTTCTCAATATATATTTTTTACAATTTTACACAACCGGAACCCGTACTTTTTGGAAAGCGTCCATGCGCTTTAACTAAGGCACAAAACGTCATCATCGAGCTACTTTACTCTTTTTATATAATATTATATAATAGATACTAATATAAAAGATATGTTCGTAGCAATAACTGAAAATATAAAAATTAACGTATTAACGATGAAGTGGATATAGATTTAAAACATGAATCTATTTGTCCCATACTTAGATTTTGATCTCCATAACAGTTAATCACTTTAAAGAAAAGATCAATCTCGATTTTTCAGTCAAAAAATAAAAACAAACACTGTGTCTATGGTATATATACATATATATATATATATATATATATATATATATATATATATATATATATATATATATATATATATATATATGTATATATATATATATATGTATATATATATATATATATATATATATATATATATATATATATATATATATATATATATATATATATATATATATATATATATATATATATATATATATATATATATATATATATATATATATATATATATGTTAAATATTAACACAACATCTAAGAATCTTCTTACAATTAGCTATAAGTAATCGAACAACTTATTCCTATACAATGGAACATCCATTAGTCTTAGATAAACAGCCTACATTGGAGTGCTTCGGGAACAATAGGTGAATGAAATGAGTGGAAAGTGGAAGAATAAACGAAATTCATCACTATATATATATATATATATATATATATATATATATATATATATATATATATTTATATATATATAAGTTACATGTTCCTTGCAGAGTAGGTTAAGTACAGATAACCTTTTTTTATTGTATGGAAATCTTTTTATGGATACGCCCGAGTAGAGACTTGAATGGGTTACATGAGACTTTTGGAATGTGATACAGGTACTATTTTTTCGTATCTATGGAGAGAGGTAGGGATTTAGTGTTTTAGTTAAATTAGTGATTTTTTCATGTTCACGTTTCATCATGCGCGAAGGAACCTTAGTGTCTAGACTCTAGCTCTCTCTACTCTACTCTATGTTCTCGGCGTGTCGTAATAAAATAAATTATCATTGGTGGCGTAAATAACGTAACGTAAATTATATATATACTACAAAAACAACAATAAAAAAGTTACAATAATATAATATTTATATGCTGTTCACCTTGAAAAATTAGTTACTCGGGAATTTTAACTTTATATTCAAAATAGTAATAGTATTTTTTTTTATATACAGTGAGTAATATATCAGATCTACAGATATATATCTATGGGTCATATGGACATATATGAGAAAGGCAGAAATGTAGAAATGATCAGTTTTATTTATAATTTAAAAATATTTTATGTAGCTTAAAAATATATTATGATAAACTTAACATATGTACACTTATGTAAAATATATATATTTATATATATATATATATATATATATATATATATATATATATATATATATATATATATATATATATATATATATATATATATATATATATATATATATATATATATATATATATATACATATATATATATATATATATATATATATATATATATATATATATATATATATATATATATATATATAACACATATAATTGTAATAAATATATTATATAATAATAAAAAGATTTAATATAATATTTTAAAATTGACAACTGTTTTTGCGTTCAAATGTTTGTACCGGAAGGTATGATAGAGTCGCCCGTCTATCGCAATAATATAAGTTCCTACAAACTTTTTTTTTAAATTTAAAATAAAATTATTGTTTTATTATTAATAAGTCAGAGTAGCGGCGTCGGGGCAAAATCTTTGATTTCGTCGGTATGTTAAAAAACTAAAAGAAGGTTGAGCTCTCTTTCTCCAACACTGAAACACGGATTCTTATGATAATCTAGATAACGCAGAAAACAGAGTGTCTCAGCCTTAGTCTCAATATGGCTATGCTATAAGCGGGATACAGCGTGAAGAATAACATGTTAGAACATGTTATATAGAATATCGATCGTAATTTGTACACTATTTCGTTTCTTTATTACGCCTCAACGTGCTCAAAACAGCGCGAGCCCGTATAATGGGCCAGATGAGGTTAAAATTGTTCGAGCAAAATGGAAACGTCACTCAAAGTACGTAGGTTTTTATAGTTATTTTTCAAATTTTGCTTTTTTCTGCATATTTTGGTACGAAATTATTTCTTGACTTTAAAGGATAATATTAAATATGGAACTAAATTGCTGCAGCTAACAGATGAGGCCTGTCTTGTCTGTACGTGGCTATATTGACGTTTTTATATAAATATTATTATTGTGATAAAATTTTCCTGTACGTAACTTACTTTAGATGGAACTTGGGTGTAAAACACGCCGTTGCCCACTTTCTATCCAATTTTCGAGACTATTTTTCTTCTTACTCGAACGAGGATGTGAAAACAATTTAATTCCCAACTGGGATTCGAACCCATGACTAATAAATATACTAAGCCCACAAATATATACTAACTTAACTAACTTACTTACTAAATCTATTTCTACAACAAATATAATCAATCTGTATCCCAAGAGATCAACATTTACACACAATTTTTGCGTACTCGTAATATTTCGCGGTAGTTTTCTCGTAAAAGGAAATAAGTTACAACACTATTATTACTTTGTAACGAGTTCGTCTGGTCGTTCTTTCTCTCCATTTAAATAGTTTCTAAGTTAGATTACACGAATATACTTACTTACCTACATATAGATTAAAAATGTGTACCGTTGTATGATATATATACATTTTGGATGTTCCTCAGTGGTATCTGACTGTAAACGAGACGGTTGTGGGTTCGATTCTCACTCGGGGGAATTAATAAGCTTAATTTCTTCGCTCTGGTAACGAGACAAAGCGCGGTGATGAGTTCCGTCACTCAATAATTAATGTCTGGAAAACTGGAAAGTGTCTTAAGACTAGGTTCACTCTGTCTATATGCGGGATATAGCATGAAGCTATTTATTTATTTAACAGGTGGCATTATGTTTTTTTTTTTTAATTTTAGTTAACTTACACTCTATTCTTAGTTCGCGAATATTGTCACTTAGTTTATTTTGCATACCAATATGCATAGTCCGGTCTGTGCCCACCCAAAATGGTCTGGTGCCCATTCTCTAGAATTTTTAGTATAAAAAACCAAAAGTACAAATAAAAAAAACCTTTGCGCAAAAAGATAACTTTACAGGTAAAGTTTTACAATACTTTTCTATACTTTCAAACTTATACAGACTAAATATTATTTCTTTAGCATAAAATTACAACATTTCACCGTCTGCCTTCATTTAGAACCACCCACCGTTTAATTTTACACCACCTCGGTCTTAATTCAGCGAAGTGTGTTCATATTGATACTAAAGTTTTTTATACATATATAAAATGAAATGGCTTATGTTATAATATTAGATTAAGTATATTATATTTTATTATATTATATATATATATATATATATATATATATATATATATATATATATATATATATATATATATATATATATATATATATATATATATATATATATATATATATATATATGTAGCAGGATTCGAAGTGACGATCTTTACAATCTGTCAAATGTCATTGCATTTAGCTTATTATAGAGTTTTTTTGGTTTGGCGTAACCCAACGCAACATTTGAACACTTTTAAATTAAAACATGCTGAGGAAGAGAGGAGCAGAGCGCTTTAACACCAGGTTCCACCACCTATCATCATCAGTCGACTCTCATCAATGAGAACTATGTCATCGGCATACATCATCAGCCACAGAGGTTGTACATATCTCTGATAACCTCAATATAGGATAACCGCAATATAGGTTGTTCATATCTCTGATAACCTCAATATCCCCTTAGATCGCAATGCCCACCAGATAAACTGACGTGGCACACAGTCAAAGGCCTTCTGCAGGTCCAAAAAGGCCACATGCAGAGTTCTTATTTCTTCCCTGTAAGCCTCCATCAAAGTTCTGAGGGCAAAAATGGCGTCCATAGTGCCTGATCCTGGTTGAAACCCATACTGAGACTCAAAGACAGTACACTCTCGGTGGAGCCTGAGGCTAATCATGCGCTCGAAGAGCTTCACGGTGTGGCTCATAATCTTAATGCCCTATAACTACCGCAATCTTGAACACTGCCCCTTCCTTTGTAAATAGGGATAATAAAGCTCTGCCACCACTGATGTGGTATCATTCCAGTATTCAAGGTATGGTTAAACAGGTCAGTAAAACAGGTATTCAATTTAAATTTTGCTGTAGTATTAGTGCCTGAGAGATTATCGCGTTAAACCAAACAAATCATTCTACAAAACCAAACAAATCATTCTACGCTAAAATTTTCATACGTTTATAAAATATATATTCTGGATGTATGTCTGGTTGTCCCTTTACAGTGGGTGGAATTGTTGGTAATCCTGCAGCGCTGGCGGGAATGGAAGGCATTCTTCACTTTGCTTCTTCAATTTCTTCACCAATGTTGTAATTCTAATATCAAATATTTAACTTGAGTGGTGATAAAATCCACAATCTAAAACATATCTTTAATAATATAATAAATAACACCTATATATACCTATATACCTATACATCTTCGTCGAGTATATATGTATATAGCTGAATATATACAGCTAAACAACAAAAGTAAATGACTCTTTAATTAAGAGAAGCTACCCTCAAGTTTCCAGATTTCGAATAGTTTTAATATTGCATTCCACTGGTGTATAAATCCGTACTCTCCAGACTAATTGTAAGGAGAATTACTAAGTTATTAGGGGCATTCACCTCTACGATATTATAATAACATTTTTGACTATTATTTAGAGATATTATATAAATGATTTCATTCATGGTGATATGTTCATTCAGTATATAGCATGTTAAGTAAAATGAACCTAGTGCTTAGACACTCCGTTATTCTCTTTTCACACGAATGTGAGACATTGCGTTTCAAAGGTCTGCAACGCACCTGTGACACCTCTGGTGTGTGATCACTTACCATCAGGCGACCCAAACGATCATTTGTCTTGTCTTTTCCATAAAAAAAACTGCATTCTTACCATTTCCCCGAGTGGGAATCGAACCCTCAACTCATCGTGATTACAGTTAGACGTTCACCCACTACGCTTTACTTAATGAAAATTGATCAATTATACTGTACATGAATGAATGAAATGAATTGTAATTCAAATAATACCTATATCATATATATGTGTATGTATTTTAGAACACTTTACACTTAAAACAACAACAGCTAAGTTTTGCACCAACTGTTCTCTGTGGCCCTGCCTTCCGAGCCGGTAGCCTTCTATAGGATTGACAATACTGACATTTTTATGATGCTGAATTGTGAGATTCAAAAGCACTTACTTGTTTTATATAATTGGCCTTCGCCTAATATAATACAAAATAATAATAATGACGAATGAATAGTAAGAAAGATATATAAAGTATAAGTAAGCGGTAAGAGAGGTAGGGAGAGACCTAGGTTGACCTCCGAAAATGCTGTATTCCGCACATTGCAAGAGGCAGAGGGAACCTATTGTTAGGACACTCTATACCCCGCTGTCCGCCTTTCAGGACATAGCGTGATCTTCCGCCACAAATGCGCCCAAAATCATGAAATTTAGATACAAAAACGTATCACAGACAATAGCACGCTTGATTACCAGTACTATACATACATACA